>ML778169.1:1002779-1050972 GCA_009831015.1 Picea engelmannii | reverse complement strand
CCTTGTCTTCCATGCTCTGAAGTTGGAGGCTCCTTCTAGCTTGTTCTCAGACTTCATAGAGTTCTTCATGGCTTGCTTGACTTGGTCAAACCCTAGATTTGACCAGAAATCCAAACTTCACGTCTTGGCCTTCTGAGTGTACCAGGAGATGCGCTGCGCTATGGCGCACTGATCTATCTAGAGATTAGGTCAATCTCGTCACTTAAGGTGCCTCAAAAAGAGGTTTAGGTTTTCTGCAATTGCTACTGCTGGTAACCCTAGCTACAGTGATTTTGGAAGCTGCTCCTGCTAGTAACCCTAGCGGCAGTTCCTCAACGAGCTCAATATCTAGCGGCTATGTTTCCTTCCAGCGTTTTAGGATGACTGAAGGGGTGTGGGCCCATAACCTGTTAGAATATATATATGAAGGTTTGCTCATTTTACCACGACGATACCCTCGTCTCCCAACCACAGGCCTAAGCCTCCCTCCGAGCACCTTAACCTTGACCTGAGAATTCCTCCGGAAGCAAACCCTAGGCTAGATAGCCAAACAAGGAGCAGCGCATCTCTCCCCAAGGATAGCGGATCACAAAAAGCTGATCAGATAGTCTGAACCCTAGCCAAGAGATATCCAAGCCAAATAATGAAACTTGCTGCTGCTACAGCTGCACCTGCAACCCTCCTCCAAACCCGCACACCAGCTACACCTACAGTGCGCACCAACTGGGAAAACTGCAGTCCTGAGATGTGACAAATGAGAAACTGGCGCCCTGTATTTATAGTAATCCTGCCAGTTAACTGGGGCCAACTTCTCCTTCTGGGTAGGTGTCTGTTCAGTATATTATTATTAATTCTGGACGACTTCTTCTCTTGGAGGCTAATAGCCTAATATAAATTATATTCTTGAGCTGACAAGGCTTCTAGGGTTATTAGCCAATTCATTAGGGTTTCTCTTGCTTCCCGGAGTCTTCTATTCTCGTCAGGTTCACATGTAGAGGTAAATACCTCCCACAGCTACCATAATATTAACATTTATCTCGGTTGACTCATGAATTGACTAAGTACATGTATTTGGTGTTAACCAAATACATCAGTGATCCAATCAGTTGTGGATCAATCCCATATTAATCATCATCATTCATTTTCTTCAAATCCATGACCATCGGTGTCGGCATGGATATGCATTCTGTCATACTGAACTTATTTAATATCCCCACTATATATTTTCCTTGACTCAAGAAAATCTCATCGATCCTCTGTCATGCTTCTTGTCCCAAGAAGTAGTGCATCATACCCATATCCTTCACCTCAAAATGAAAAGTCAAATCTTTCCTGTATCCAACAACAAGGCTTCCTGAATAAGTCACCAAAATCATGCTCTCATCACCAACAATGTAATAGTATAGGTTTGGATCAACAAAACTCTTGCTGAAGCCCAAACTCATCAAGAATCCATCCATCTTCTTGTACCAAGCATGAGGTGTATGCTTTAGTCCATAGATGGATTTCTTCAACCTGTACTCATGAGATTTCTCATTGTATATCATGAATCCTTCTGGCTACTTGATGTAAACTTCTTCCTCAATCTCATCATTGAGAAAGGTTGTCTTTACATCCATCTGATTTAGTTTCCAACTCATGGAAGATAGTACGAATGGAAGTGTATCGGGCTACTGGATCAAATGTCTCATCATAGACAACTCCCTCTGTTTGTGGGAGTTTTCTGGCTACAAATATCGCTTTATATTTCTCGACACTTCCATCATATGCATGTCCCTCTGCCCCTTGTAGAGTTTTTCGAGCTTAGACATGACTTTTATGCCCTACTGCAATATCTCTAGGGATATATGTTGAATTTAATGTAGCTGCAAGAGCCATTCTCCTGGAGGATGGAATAAGACCCTAGTTGTGGACTAGGGCCCCCAACACACTCCTGGGATTCTTAGTCTGGGACCAAGTAGTTAGACCCATAGAAAAAGACCCTCATGAGGGCCCCCAGTAGATAACTGGGGTTCTTGGTCTGGGACCAAGCATAAAGACCCTTGTGTGGGACCCTAGTAGATGACTTGGGTTCTTGGTTTGTGACCAAGAAGTAAAGACCCTAGATTTATTCTAGGGCCCCTCGATATGTTACAGGGAATCCTTGCCCTGAGCTTAGATTGATACTTGGATGTATTCCTTGGTGGTTGAATTAAGTTCCTAGTAGTGTCTAGGGCCCCTGGATGTGTTACAGGGTACCCATGCCTAAAGCTTGTTTTGATCCTTGGTCTTGTACCTTGGTGGGAAAGACCCCAGATGTGTTTTGGGGAAAATTGGTCTTTGATCAGGTAGATCTTGGTGTAATACCAAGATGTGTTGGTGTGTGATCCTATTCCTCTCTCTCAGGATGGTCCATAGGACCTAGGTGAGACCATGAAGATGGGCATGACCACATTGTGTGATGTAACCCTTATGGAGTGATGATAAAGTTAATTGGTCACCTTGAGAATTATATAGACATGTGTTGCCACTAAGAAAACCTCTTTGCCCCTCCTAAAACCATTTACTTGTTCTTCACCCTTTGATTTTTGAGTTTGGATTTGATTGGGGTTTGCATTTTTGTTTTAGGGCTTAATAAGAAAAATATTAATTAATGTTTAAATATAACATATTAAATTAATATTTATATTAATTAATATGTTATTATTTTAATTATATTTTTATAATCCTATCCCTAGCCTAAAACTATAAATATAAACCCTTCCCCCTCACTTTTCCTCCCTCACTATCTTCTCTTCAAGGGTGGCGTATTGCTCTGAGGTTCTGCTGTAGTTGTCCTTCTGACAGATAGTTGCAACCTCTCTTTGACAGTAGTTGCGACCTCCTTTGACAGTCCATTTTTCGGCCTTCATTTTCTATTGCCCATTCATAAATGTTTACCTAGATCAGATCTATATACTGTGCATGCTTAGAAATGGTTGTCTAGTTTAGATCTATCTACTGTGCATATTCAAAATTGTTTTCTTAGTTCAGATCTATCTATTGTGCATATTCATAACTGTTTTCTTAGTTCAGATCTATCTACTGTGTATGCTCAGAATTTTTTTCTAGTTCAGATCTAACTACCTAGCATACTCAGAATTTTAAAAGTACAGATCTGCTTACAGAAGTACTAGTTCTTTCTGATCTAACTAACAAAAAAATTAAAAGAAAGTATATTTTATGTTTCTTTCCCTAATTCTAACATGGTTTCAGAGCTTAGGGCATGAAAAGAGCTCAAGAATTGCATACTTGAGCCTGTGGAGATCCTCTTCTTAAAGTTTGTTTTGCAATTCATAAGTAAGAAATGCCTTCCTTTATGGATTTGAGAAAGGGAATAGGGTTTCCATATTGTTAAGCTACAAGGTGAGAAAATTTCTCTAGCTGTCTCAGCTTTGTTTTTATCTTTAATGAGGATGAGTAGTATGAATCCACTGGTTTTTCAAACCCTTGGAAAATATTAATAATGAAACTCATTCTCTTTGGATATCTTCATCTCTTACTCCATGCTATAATATGTGTGTATCTTATGCACTCAGTTAGCAAGGATTGGAACAAGATTATTGTCAACCTTCACTCTCTTTAGCAGTATTTTCATCCTAGACCTGAAACCTCTTGGGAAAAGTTAATTGTTTAAATGCTCAATTATGCCTTTGGAAAGGAACTTGAATTATTGTCATTTCCCTCAATCCTAACTTTTAGAAAATGAATAGAACATATTGATCATAAAAGAAAGTTCAATATCTCTAATATTTGAGCATTGTTAGTCAAGATCCAAGGATGATCCCTATATCCACGTGCTAAGCATTGTTCCTTTAAAAGAATTGGTGTAGAGACCTCATCTAGCATGTATCCTAGCCAGTAGAAAGATACTCCTTGGAAGCTTCTTCTGCACATCTAAACCTTTATGTCACTGATAGACTTGAAAAGTTTTGAAGATTGTCAACTCTATTTTCATTTAGCAAGTGAGATCTGAATGATTGTGGCAAGCTCTACTTGAGCCAAGGTAAATGACTCTTTAATTTAGGCCTCTTCTTTAACCAAGTCTAAACACCACACCATGCTTCTCTCACTTGGGACTACCTCTATGACAAGAAGATATCCATTACACATTTTATTTGGACTGATTGATGTGGAGAGGATAGTGAAACACTATCTTGTTTATTGTATTTTACACTTGTGAGATGCAAGTTTGGGTGCCAAAGAAAACCTATTTGGATCTTTGGTGGAGTGACCAATGCTAGTTGGGAGAGTTTCCTTGTTAGGAGAATCTGGAGGCTAGGGTCCTTTATCTTTGGTGGATCCTTGGTTTTCTGAAGGGGGACTTCTGCTAAATCCTCTAGTTTACCCTTGATTATCTATTGATTTTCAAGACTACTCTCCTTTCTTTTGACTGAAAATTAAATGATAGTTATTACCTCCTGTAACTCTTTCTCACTTCAGAGCTAGGCTGAGTTAGTTGAAGATCTAATACAAAATGATTGTGAATGTAACCTTCATCTTGAAGATCACAAGAGATAGGTTTCATCTTTCATAATTTTATTGTTACTAATGCTTGGTGAGTTCTTATCTTTCATTTAATAAGCTTTTGTTAAATTACAATAGCATTGATAGAATCACTGGTAAAGGAATTTTAATGGGAAACTGTGTAACTGTAGTGAATGATAGCACCGTATGCACTTAAAGGTCATCCATATGTTTTGTACTACAAAGAGTACACGAGCTTTAAAGTTAACCACAATATATTGAGTGGTGGAAACTTGGAAATGACTTTGATGTTTGGATTTGAGAAAAACATGTGAGGGGTGACTTTTGTAAGAACATAACTTGGGACAATGAAGTCTTTGGCCTCATTCTTTAAGACTTATTGTTAACTCGTTGCATATGGATGAATAATGTGTTATCCACAAGACAGTGGGATAATCTCTTGAGGATATGGAATTACTTGAATTAACAGATTTATATTGAACATCTGCATACACAGAAGATGTCTTGAGGTGGTAACAGGCTGCAAAGTACAAGTATGTCTTCAACCTAAGAAAGTTCATGGATACTCCATTTACATTCATTCTTGTGACTACAAATGAGAACAAGAAGAGCTATGTTTACCTTCCTATCATGCTTATGAATCTATGTCTCAATGGAATACTGTCAGAATATCATGTGTACTTTTGTTATATGACCAAGGAAGTTGTGATCTCAGCACATACTTATTATAAATTGATGTTAGCTAGGTCTTCTCCCTGATTTGAAAACCCAGTAGTATGTTGGTCTATTATCTCTGATATGAAATACAACATGTAACCTTGGATTATTTCCTTGGTTAAGGAGTCCAATAAATCATCTTGGTAGTTGGGGTAATTTTCCTTGTTTTGGGAACCTTACAGATATCTCTTTTGATCGAGAATCCTTAGATTGTAATTGAGCCATTATCCTTGGCAAAGGATCTCAACAAGTCTGACTCAACTTTTCATATTAAACTTGGTACTGGGACCAAGAACATCTTGAAGAGATATGACACCAGATCAGAGTCAAAGGATCTTATAGGTTCAGAGGGAGCCTATTTGCACATGCAGGGAAGCAAACATTTTATGAGACTCAAAGGAAACAGTCCATGCATACAAGTTAGACCATGACCTACAACAGATGGAAGAATAAGGTTAAACTTGTGACTCGTGACTTCTCTCAGAAAGAAGGGATTATTTATGACAATATCCTTACTTCCATTAGGATCCTTATCTCTCTTGTCGCAGTTTTGATTTGAAAAAATCACTTGATAGATGTTAAGACTGATTTTTCTTAACAATGAAGTTGAGCAAGAGGCTATCCATGGGAAAGAATCCCATAGATTATAGCAAGCTCTGAGAGATTGGTATGAAAGTATTGATAATCTCTCTATAGAGTCTTAGGTTCACGAAAATTATTGTAAATCATAATCTTTATATTAAGATTGTACAAAATCATCCTGTTGTCTTAGGATGATCTTCTCCTTACAAGAAATGCAATTTTATTGATAGCTCAGAGTAAGAGGGAGCCCTTCAATAGAAATTGAAATGAAAAACTTGGGTCTTTTTTACATTACTTTTTGAGCTTATAGGTGTGGCAGAAACTAGGTGAGATTTTTCTCTCACAAGAGAAAATTGCGCAGTTGATATGCTCCGCAAACTTGGCATGTTGGACTGTAAGTCCTTATCCACACTGATGTTTTAAAAACTAAAGAAGCTACAGTTTCAGATCCGAAAGAACTCATTGGGTTCTTGATGTATCTTATACACACTAGACCAGATATTTATCATGAAGTGAATACCCTCATCCGGCTCATGTGTGAACCGAAGGATATTCTTATGGTTGTTGTCAAACCCTTTTATTATATATGTACAAGAGACTATATCCTATGGGCCTAGATACACTTCAGTGGAGATGAAATGCTTCATGGTTTTACACATTCAAATTGGATGAGAATTACAATGGATTGGAAGAGTTCTTTCGGATATTGTTTTAGCTTGGTTTCAACTATGTTCTCCTCATCCAGTAGGAAACATGGCTCCATAGCCCAGAGCACTGTAGAAGAAGAATACATTGTTGCAAGTGCTTCTAGTAGAGAAGCAGTGTGGCTCAGGAAGATACTCTCGGATTTGTTCAATGCTGGGTTGGAACCCACAGTAATCCACTATGATAAACATAGTCATGTAAAGCACTTTGTGATTCCTGTGTTTCTATGAAAAAACACATTGAGATGATATATCACTATGTTCGAGACATAGTGCAGAAGTTCAGTATGTTCCGACGACAGAGCAGATGACAAATATTTTTACCAAGCCACTGCCCTTGACAAAGTTTGTGTACTTCTGAGACAAGCTTGGTGTTGTTGAGAATGCCTCTCTTGCTAAGAGGGAGTGTTGAATTTAATGCAGCTGCAAGAGAATTTCTCCTAGAGGATGGAATAAGACCCTAGTTGTGGACTAGGGCCCCCAATACACTCTTGGGGTTCTTGGTCTGGGAACAAGCAGTTCGAGCCATGGAAAAAGACCCTTGTGAGGGCCCCCAGTAGATAACTGGGGTTCTTGGTCTGGGACCAAGCAGAAAGACCCTTGTGTTGGCCCCCATTAGATGACTCGGGTTCTTGGTCTGAGATCAAGCAGTAAATACCGTAGATGTATTCTATGACCGCTGGATATGTTACATGGAATCCTTTCCCTGAGCTTGGATTGATCCTTGGATGTGTTCCTTGGTGGTTGACATAAGTCCCTAGAAGTGTCTAGGGACCCTGTATGTGTTCCATGGTACCCATGCCTAAATAATGGGTTGATCTTTGGTCTTGTACCTTGGTGGGTAAGACCCCAGATGTGTTCTGGGGAAACCTGGTCTTTGATTAGGTAGATCTTGGTGTAATACCAAGATGTTTTGGTGTGTGATCCTCTTCCTCTCTCTCAGGATGGTCCATAGGACCTAGGAGAGACCATGAATATGGGCATGACCACATTGTGTGATGTAACCCTTATGTAGTGATGATAAAGTTAATTGGTCACATTGAGAATTATATGGAGATGTGTCGCCACTAAGAAAACCTCTCTGCCTCTCCTAAAACCCTTTACTTGTTCTTCACCCTTTGATTTTTGAGTTTGGGTTTGATTGGGGTTTTTATTTTTGTTTTAGGGCTTAATAAGAAAAATATTAATTAATATTTAAATATAACATATTAAATTAATATTTATATTAATTAATATGTTATTATTTTAATTATATTTTTATAAGCCTGGCCCTAGCCTAAAACTATAAATATAAACCCTTCCCCCTCACTTTTCCTCCCTCATTATCTTATCTTCAAGGGTGGTGGATTGGTCTAAGGTTATGCTATAGCTGTAGCCTCCTTTTGATATATAGTTGCAGCCTCCCTTTGACAGTAGTTGCAGCCTCCTTTGACAATCCAGTTTTCGGCCTTCATTTGATGTTGCATGTTATTTTTTTTCTTTGTTGAGTTAAGGGTTCTTCTGCTGCTATCTGAAGTTGATTGAGGGTTATTGTGTGTTAAGGTTTTACTGTGTGTTGAGGGTTATTCTGCCGCCCTCTCGTCCTTCCATTCTAGTGCAACCAACCCTCTCCTTGAGGCTGTCGTCCCTCCTTCTTCAACAGATCTGGAGCCCTTCTAGGCCGTGACCCTTTATTGTTGAACTGTAAATCCTTCTATAGGCAGTCGTCCCCTAGATTTGGAACTTCCTCACTATATGTGGCTGAATAAGGGTTTTCTTCCATATTTTTTGTTGGGGTTTGTTTGTTTTGTGTGAGGTTTTCTATGGTGGCATATCAGTCCTCTTTCTCATTGAAAGAGATCTAACCCATTGAGGTTGATCCATGAGATCTAGACTTATTTGAGCATAAATTCAAGTGGCTTAGCATTCCTCACGTGTGCCAAGATTCACTTCATTACACAGAGGTAAATCTTCAAGAGGTAAGGTGTTGTTTTCAGTTTTATTTTATTGCTTATACTCAGATCTAATTGCTCAAAAATATTTCTATGGTTCAATTGTTTTATACAGTTCAGATCTATTGACTCAACACACTCAAAAATAGCCTTTTGGTTCAGATCTAATTTCTCAAGAATATTTCTATGGTTTAAATGTTTTTCTCACTCAGAAATATAGTTACAGTTCAGATCTATCTATTTTGATCACTCATAAATGTTTACCTAGATCAGATCTATCTATTGTGCATGCTCAAAAATGGTTGTCTAGTTTAGATCTATCTACTGTGCATATTCATAACTATTTTCTTAGTTCATATCTATCTATTGTGCATGGTCATAAATGTTTTCTAGTTCAGATCTAACTACCTAGCATACTCAAAATTTTAAAAGTTCAGATCTGCTTACATAAGTACTAGTTCCTGTTGATCTAACTAACAGAAAAGTTAAAAGAAAGTATATTTTTTGTTTCTTTCCCTAATTCTAACAATATCGACTGGAGAAGTTGGATCAACTGAAATAATGATTATCTCCCTCTGAACTGCTAAAGGGGAGAAGGTAATGTATCTTCCTTCTTCTCAATTAGTTTGACTCCCTCTGAGTCAAGTCATTACTTCTGAAGTCTGAAGGATAAACATGTTCCTTTGTTGTTAACATACCTGGAACAAATGAAAGGAAACAAAACAAGAATATCTCCTAGAGGATATTCATGAGTACATTTCTAGAATCAAAACAATTTAAGGATTGTTGTCACATCTACAACACCTACTTGTAATGTAGCAACCTTAGAAATGTAAATTAGAGGCATTATCATTTAATCAAACCTGGAGTTTTCACTTCCAGTGTGTTGGTCCTCTGAATGCACTGAGATCCCTTTGGATCCATGATTGCACCAAAGGTTCCTTCTTCTTGCAAGTACCCTTATGACAATGATGCAAATAATATATACAAGTGCATACATGAGAGTGTACACCAATGGAGATTCTTCTTGTTTGTCAATGTCATGATGAGAAATGATATTCCTCACTTGTTTATCATAGACTGGAAGGGAAATTATGTTGTTGTAGCTTCTTATGGCCACCTTCCATTGCTAGATTCTATATCCAGACTGTTTTTCCCATGTAGCCACCTTGTACCATACATATCTCTAACAACGTCTGCATCAACATTGTAGTTTTAGTTTTTCACAAACTATGACCTCAGATCCGCCTTGAATGAAGATTCATAACGTGTTTTAGATGGGCCTCATAACAACACAAAAACACCCTTATATTTTTACTTGGTTTATGCTGACATGAATTTGTTAATAAGGAGGCCTTAGATCCGGCCCTAGGTTTTCTTAACTCTGTCGTAAGGGATTTGTCCTGCATTGTCTCAGATCTTGAAATCTGCATCAGAAGAGCCTTAGACTTGTGCCTCTTAACAACCTTTAGGCTCGGCCTTACTAAAAAAAACTTCACTTGTCTCATATATGGCCTTAATACACCTCATATTTGGCCTTAGAACATGCCTCTATAATTCACCTCAAATCTAATCAAAGGTTCACTTGAAATACATCTCAAATCTTCCCTTCAAATTTGCTTTAGAACAAGCCTAAACTTTCCTGGATATACTTTAGGAAATTAACTTGATATGCCTATAAAGTACTTCAAAAACAAGACCACAAACTCTGATTTGGAACTTGGGTAGAAGTGCTCCTGTAGCAGAGATGATTTTCGCTTGGAGACTACTCTGAAAACTCAGCTTTATTCCTCTTGAAATCTTAGAAAGAAAATTACTAGAATCATGTCCAAATGTGCCTCATAAATTTGGTCTATTTTCTACTGAGATACGTCCTTTATAACAACCTTAGAACAAACCTCAAATATTCTCACAAAACTAGACTAAATCATACCTTAACCTGCCTCAGAAATTCTCCTTAAAACAACACTCAAACTTCGTGGTTTTGGGGCTGCTATTAGGACTCTTTTGCGGCTATGACTACCCTTAATTGATGACCCAAGAAATCCCCCAAAATTCAGTGACTGAGCTTTATGAAACTGCCAGCTACCTCAGACTGTTTAGACTCCCACAAAAACAAACTTGTGGCTGCCTTTCCATACTATCCAGAACACTTTAATCAAGGATATGCCTACATCCAACCTTCATCTTTACCACGTGGGTTTAATAGGAGGTATGGTCCTCTCTTTATATCAGCGACAGGGTATAGTAGCCCCCCAAAAAAACTCCCATGACCTGCCTTCAAAATTGTGCAAAGGTCACCTTCAAGAAATTTTTTGAAACCATGTTGATTTGATGGTAAGATGATGCATTTTAATTTTCTTACTGGTAGCATAAACTGAACCATAACTATTGCAGCAACCCAATATCACAAGAAGAATAACCATGCACAAGAACACAAGAAGTATCCTGGGAAACCCTTCTCAACAAGGGAATAAAACCCAACCAATCCTTTTCTATATTCTTCAAGAGAAAGACCTCCCACACCATCACCAAACCTAGCACAAAAGAGGGTGTTGTAATTCTCATAATTTCAGACCACAACTTCTGAAATCATGAGATGACACAATGTTAAGTGTGTTTCCTCAATGGGGATTCACCTTTATTTGTATAATACTTATCACATCAAATGATGTGTTTATTGGCACAATAGGGCTGACCTCAATAACTCAAAATATAATTAATAATTACCATATTAATTATCTTTTACATTATGGTGGGGCCAACCTGTACCCTTTACATCACAAATAGGGTTACAGGTAATTCTAACTCTTGGAAAATATAGCAAGGGATCTCATACACCCACTAGTGCTCAACTTCTAGGGGCACATCCATCTATGCTCAGCCATAGGGATGTCCACATCTCTATCTCACTGGGTCTCATAGGTGAACCAAACTCACTAGTGCTCAGACACTAGAATCATGTTCACATGTGCTCAACCAAAGGCACATCCAACTCAATAGATCTACTTTCTCACTGTGTTACAAAGGAGAATCATCTAGAGTATCACATCATCTCAACTCTATGATCAGAGGAGGATAATACATCATTTCATCTCTGTCTCAGAATGATGCACCCAATTCATGGGCTTTTCCAGACTTTCACCTGTGCTCAGCCACAGGCACATCCAACTCAACAAATCTTCTTTCTCACTGTGTTACACATGAGAAACATCTGGAGTTATCATCTCAACTCTCTTCACGTAGGAGAACACTAAACCCATCACATGGGCTCCTCACCCTACACAGGGCACACAATGTTCCATATCTTTCTCAAAGAGGAAGCACACACCCAAATCATGGGCTTCCTCACCCCACACAGGGGAACACAACGTTCCTTCTCTGTCTCAGAGTGGAACCACTCACCCAACTTATGGGATTTCTGTCAGGTCACCTCACTCAGTCTGTTTCCTGGAGGATGTCTCACGCAATTGTAATCATCAATAGAAAGGCATAGCAAGATATCTAGGAGAGATGAAGATACATATCAAAATTGAGGATAGATCTGTCAGACAGAGACCATATAGACTAAATCCAATTTATAAACAGAATGTCAAAGAAGAAATTGAAAGAATGTTAGAAGTTGGTATCATAGAACCAGTAGAAGAATCAGAATGGATAAGCCCTATGGTAGTGCAAGAAAAGAAACAAGGAGGGATAAGGATTTGTGTGGATCTCAAGAAATTGAATGATGCTTGCCTACATGACCCTTTTCCCACCCCTTTTACTGATGAATTCCTAGATAATGTGAGAGGTCAGGAAGCATATTCATTCACAGATGGATTATCAGGCTACCATCAGATCAAGATATCTCTCGAAGACAGGTACAAGAACACTTTTTCCATAGAATGGGGATCCTACCAGTACACAGTCATGCCTTTTGGGTTGAATAATGCACCAGCTATATTCTCAAGGATAGTCATAGCTTCCTTCAAAGAATTCATCCATCAATTTTTAGAAGTATATATGGATGTTTGGATAGTCTACAATATGTTAAAAGATCATGTAGAGTTGTTAAGGTTAATGTTGGAAAGATGCATACAGTGTCAGATATCATTAAATATCAAGAAGTGCATCTTTGGGACACCTTCCAGAATACTATTGGGACACATAGTGTGCAAACAAGGCTTGCTAGTAGACCCTACCAATATTACAATGATTTTTAATTTACCACCACCTAAATCAGTGCGCCAGTTGAGAGAAACATTGGGCCGCATAGGCTACTATAGGAAATTCATAGAAGGATATGCACAGATCATTGCATCGATGGAGAAAATGCTGAAGAAAGATACTAAATTCCAGTGGAATGAGGATTGTCAACAAGGGTTGGAGACGTTAAAAGAGAAGATGGTAACAACACCTATTCTGGTATTTCCAGATTGGGAGAAGACATTTCATGTGCATGTAGATTGATCTGAAAATGGGTGAGTACTTTACACAAGTTTTCAATCCAAAATCATTTTATGATGAAGTATTTGCATAAGGATTAAAGGGCCTATGAATGGATGATTAACCATTCTCTTAAACAATAATACATAACATACATGAACTCAAATGGAACAAAGAACATGAAAAGACAAGAGAGAGAGATATCCAATGTTGGTAATGAAGTTCACCCCTCCTGAGATACGTCTCTAGATCTGCTTCAATTGGAATACATATCACTTTCATTCCTTCTTCAAAAGATGTTGGGAACTTCTCATAAGTGATTACATAAGAGATGCCTTCTCCTTCAATGAGGATTCAAGAAGACTGCTCACACTCATACCTCCATACATCAAGAAGGATAATACCCTACATGACTAAGTCTCTCAAATATTAGGAGTAGTAGCACTATGGCTTCCTAAATCCACTCATTACTCTCCATTAAAAAGGGCTCACATAAGGAATTATATCGTTTTTCCTCACTCCCTCTTAAGAAAGAGAATTGGTATCACTGAAATTTCGTCCGCAAATGGTTACAAGAATATAGCATCTCCAAACTCCTATTAGTTCACATGCAACCCTAAAAATGAATTTCCAAAAGGCACAAACTATACAACTGGTTATAAAATTGACATGCGCAGAAACACTACAGGAAGTGCACGCACATGCCCAAGTAAAAAACGTCGAAAAAACGCACATGAGCTCGATGCGCGAATGTGTATGAGAAAATCCATGCACACCTACGAATGACGCATTTATGGTTCTTGTCAACCCCTCACCCACTTCTGGACCAACTCCCAACTTGATTTGACCCTCAAATCTGAGCTGAATCTTAGTGGGGGGATGGTCAAAGACCTAAGGGTGCCCTAAAGGGCCCCTTGTTCACACTAAAGACCAGTTGGATAATGACTCAAAGATTTTCTATAGAAAGAGGCCATGGGTGCACTATGAATTCAAGAATATCATTGTATTTTTATGCTGCCTCTATTCTCCTACAAGTAACCTCTTTCCTTCTTGGAGAATACTAGCATCATCTCATTAAGCTATTCACCTCACCTCTTGAGGGAGTACGCTTGGATTTCTTCACCATTTCCTTTTCTAGTTTTCCATTTGTAAGAAGATATCTCACATAGGGGACTCAAGAACCCTCCCTAGGAGGAAGAGGGGATCCACAAGTCCTCCTTTCTCTTTGGTGTTTTCCCACTAATACAATCTATCCATTGGTGGCATGATTATTGGTCCTTTGATTGATTTTTGGTTCAAGTTTCCTGATGCATTTTAGTTTTATTTCTTTAGTTGTTTGTTTATTTCATGTGATTGAGTCATTTGATTTATACACTAACCTATGTCCTGTCTAGCAGGCCCAACTAGACTTGCAAGTGTCCCTCTTTTGTTCATTCAAGTGGCAAAAAGGATCCAACATATTGGTGACCATACTGGGGAAAGGTGTCAATTTCCTCCCTATTTGGGTTGTTTGAGCACTTCTTTTTAACTCATTTTCCTTCCAGGGATCATAATCGACCTAGCCTGACCTACAAAGAGTTGAATTCAGAACTAGAAGAAGAAAATTTCATTTAAAATTCTCCTCCCGGATGCGTATCAGAATGTGCACGGGTTTTCTAGCCCACAGGCGCACCTTCCAAGCATTGTGTGCCAACAACACTGTGTTTCTCAGCACATTTTGTGCATAGTGCGCCAACAAGTCCTCAGTTCTCTACACATTGGCGCCACATGCACCTCTATATAAACTGTGGCCTGTGCATCTATCCAGAAATCCAACATTGTAAGAGTTTTTTGTGATGTTTTGAAGGCCCCAACCTTCTAAATATTGATTCTATGCAATTTGTAAATGCACCAAACTTATATTCCCTCTCCACATGAAGGGTTAGTCAAAACATAGGCACTTAGGGGGTTAAAAAAGAACCATATTTCTCCTCTTTTTGTTTTGATTTGCCACATGGATGGCTTGTTTTGATTGTAAAAGATAAGTTAAAGATCATTTACTATCACATATATAAACACTTGCATTGGAACCAGAAATCAAACTTCAATCATTGAGTATGCTCTTCTCTCGCACCATAGAATGATATTCAGAATCATAAAAACGATTGAGGGAAGATTTCATCTCCCTTAAAAACAAAATATTTAGGAGACGACAAAGCCCCCCTAGATCTCCTCTTAGTTTCTTTTCAAAACATATTAAATTTGTAAGGGCCCATACATGCCCACATGTTGCAAAGTTAGGATAGTTTTTGAAACTACTTTCTTAGTTTACATCACTATTGAGTTTAAAGATTATTGTAACGGGCCCATACATTCCCACATGCTTACAATCTAGGATAGTTCTTTGAAGCTTTCTTAGATTAAATCACATTAGGGAGTTTAAAGGATTGGTAAGGACCCATATTTCCACATGCTAGTTCTTTGGGGACTTTAAAATTCCACAAGGTTGTACCAATGGCATCTAGTAAGATAGGTAATCAAGATTTTTAAGGACCACAAGAAGTCCACATGTTGCAAGTGACACCTAACTTATTAAAAATTTGGCACATTTTATCACTTGCTCACACACAAAATCACTACTCAGTCACATAATTTCATCTCGAATTGTGGAGGTTGATGTAGGTTTCCTCCAAAGGGATCCCAAGACGTCCCACTATTTCTTGAAGGAATTATCCACTCCCACTTAATTCAAACAATATTGGTTCACACCCCCAATCTCTCAAACAACCAAATCTAAATTTTTTCTAAAAACTCACCAAGTTTTCCTCCACAGGAGGTGCCAAAAGAATTTTTTTAGTCTAGGTAGGATCTCAGGGATAGGCATCCAAATAACTCCCTGTTATTTGGTTCTCACATCTTCAAACATTAGAAGTTGCCAAATAGGGAACTTTAAAATCCTCCAAGTCAAGTGTTCCTACACCATAAGGCAGGGAGATACCCATGAAGGGTCGAAGGCCGAGGTCCAGTTGTTCTGTGTGTCTTCCATTGAGGCACCCACCTCTTGTAAGGGATCCAATCCGTGACCCATTTCTGAGGCCAAAAATCTAAATGCTGCACTTTGACCGAGGTACCTAGTGGCCAAATTTTAGGACATCTACCCAGGTGGAAATTGTGGGCTGCAATTCCACCTTGATCAGATTTTGTGTGGCTATTGGGAAATATCACCATCTCTTTCGGGATATGCACCTTCTACCTCTCATTATAACTGATTGTTTCATCCTTCACTAGTTCCTCTTCTGGTGGCTTCAGGCCCCACTTTTGAGTGCTATTGGAAGGTGCAGTTCTATTTGAGAGGAAGGACATTATGTCTTTTTAGGATAGAAGCATTTGTTTTCTTTGTTCTCCCATGCGGAAAATATACACCTACCCACATGTATGCTTCTTTTCAATAGATTTATGTATGATGCTCTTGTGATTACATGCGATTGCGAGAAATATTGTGAAGGTCCAAGTTATACAAAGTATCTTTTTTATTTATTTCACTCATCACCATTTTCACACATTCACTTTTCTAGTCGAACATCATAGGGGACCAACATAATCCCCATCATTCCATACGCTTGCAAAACCTCCCTCCTATCCTATGAGGCATTCCTAGTCTCACCAACTCATCAGCTCAACCATCTCACACTCCTGTGAGTGCCACTATTTTGGGATCAAATTTTTTTGGTTCCACCTTACTTAGGTCCACTTCCCAAGACCAACCATCCACTAGCTCTCCTTCACAAGGAGGCAGGGGAGGGGATTCTTCTCAAGGGAGAAATACAACCCCATCAAACCCCCCTCAAGGGTCAGGTACACAACCTGCTCACACCATGGATGGAACTAATCCTCCACCACCACTTCACATGCCATATTTGGCATCCCTCAACATACCTTATTTGAGTAAGCTCACAAATTACCCTATATTGCATGACCACACATGGCTCGCTATGCCTACCAAACTACCTTCAGACATTCCCAAGTTTGAAGGAAAGGTGGGAGAAGATCTCACTAACCATATCATGACCTTCCACTTATGGTGCTCTTCAAACATAATCATGGATGACTCCATCCGATTAAGGCTATTTCATCACACAGTCACAGGTCCATCGACCAAATGGTATGTGGATGAAAAATCAGGGTCCCATGTGACTTTTGAATCCTTGGCCAAAACATTTTTGACCTTCTTTCAACTACCATTCCATCATGAAAATGGTATTGAACTGCTCTCTGAGTTTAAACAAACCTCAGCCACACATATCGCTGACCACATTCATGAATGGCGTCAGCGACGTAGTTTATGCAAAGTAGAAACCACCAAGCAACAATGCCTCGATTGGTTTCTTAGATCACTCGTCCCTCTCCTTGCCAAATATGTGGCCTCCACCTTCCCCTAAACTGAAGAGGAAGCCATAAAAAAGGATCAATAGTACGACCTCATTTATGCACAGTCAGGATACTTATATACGGTACTACCTGAGACCCCGAGACCTGTACCATTTGGCCAGGACAAACCTAGGATGTCTCACTCAGCAGATGGATTGATTGGTACCACAACACACCACAAACCATACATCCAACCACCACCTATGTATGGTACATCCCAATATCCACCGATGTATGGAGGAACCCCTTATCACCGGCCATACTCTATTATTCCCCCCCACCCATGAGTGGACCCGCGTCGGCACCCATGATGCGCTCGAATATTCAACCAAGTTCTGGTACCCCCTCTACCTTAGCTTACACCCTTATCACTAATGAAAGTGCTATGCCTTCCTATGTACCTTATGGGTCATTACCACAAAATAACCCTTATTTCCCATTTCCTAGTCCTCCACAACCCATGGCTCCTCCACAAGGACAACCACATGTTGGGGTTAACTTTTCTCATCCCTCTCCCATTCAATAATTTCAAAATTTTGAACAACTGAATATGGAAAATCCGACCCATCAGCCAAATAATGCCAAAAATAAAGGAAAAAACTGAAACAATAATAACCTAAGACCAAGGGGAAACAACCCCCAACAAAACCAACCTGTTGGGGGGAACCAGAATCAGGGGAACCAGAACCCCCAAGGGGCCAATAATAACAAACTCCAAGGGAGGAACAATAACAACAACCTCCGAACGAACTTTCCTTGTGCTCTTTGCGGTGAGCATGGCCATTATACTCACCATTGCCCCCAAATTGCCAACTTCGAATGGATGAAAGATTATGTGAATGCATCGCATCCCCCAGCGTTGCCTACCCCTCAGCAGGCCCCACAATAGTATTTGCAACAACCACCACCGACTATGTTGCAAAACCTTATTTCACACCAAGGTGTGATGAATACCCAACATGAGATGCATCCTGCCCCACCACAAATGGGACATTATTAAAACCCTGGGAATCCGACAGATCGTAATATCCTCCTCACTAGCGAAGAAGAAATTATTCTACAAACACGTATTCATCAATAAAGCACATCCTCTAAATCTACTCCCACCACTTCGGAAGCAGATCCAGTGACAGTCAGACAATCTTTGATGATTTCACGCCCTAACATTGAACCACCCATTCGTATTCCTTGTATCCCATTATGATGAAATGTAAACAACCCTCAGGCTAGGGCGACACACAATTACAGTCTGGTTGATGACTTGGTGCAATCTCCTGCAGCCATGTCGGTCTTGGAGGTCCTCTAAACCTGTCCCACTCAACG
This sequence comes from Picea engelmannii, assembly GCA_009831015.1. Lineage (NCBI taxonomy): Eukaryota > Viridiplantae > Streptophyta > Pinopsida > Pinales > Pinaceae > Picea > Picea engelmannii. Next base: position 1,032,395 of record ML778169.1, on the reverse strand, counting down.
GAAATCATTTCTTTCTGCCTTGGGGCCAGTCAACCCTGTTGATACTAGACTCATCGCATTTGATCTAGATTGTGGGGAACGCCATCTCCCCACTTTGGTAGCTTTCCATATACCAGTCAAAATTTGGAACATCACAATTCATCGATGTATCATTGATGAAGGTGCATCCACATGCATCAAGCCAAAAATTGTATGGTAGAAAATTGGCTCCCCTGAGCTAGTACCCTCTGCCATCACCCTTTGAGCTTACAGCAGTTGACCAACATCTTCTGTAGGGCTTTGCCAAATGTCCCCATAGAACTTGGGGGAAAAACCATCCTCATTGATATTTAAGTTATTGATGCCAACCTTGATTACAATATCTTTTTCAGATGCAACTACATGTATGCTATGAAGGCGGTCGCCTCTTCTGTGTTCCATACGATGATGTTCCCCCATAATGGGAAGATCGTCACCATCAACCAACATACACATTATGAGCCTAACCATTCTGCCAACATCGATAACATCCTCCCCCTTGTCCATGTTAGCTTGGATGATTTTCCAGTTGTCAACATTGGCCCTGGATTATTCCAAGACCCATCCATGCTGGGCACTTATCAAGGAGTGCCACGGTTCCTAAACCCATCTTTTTCAGCACAAGTGTGTGTAGTTTCCTCTAAAGGAACAAACATCGGATAAAATACTCCTATCATTGAGTCCCCTCCCCATATCAAAGCTCCACCAATTGAAGAAATACTACCTCGAGATTTCCCTGAGAGCGCCACTACACCACTTATCACGGATATCCCCCCTCTCCAGGGGAAAATCCTGGTTTCGAAGATAGTCCCCCAGGCCATTACCCAAATTCCCTTTTTATACCCCCCACCTAGAGTCAAAGCATTCTAGGTAGATGCAACACTTACCCTTCCGAACATGGTACTCGCCATCCCTTTATGGTATCTACATCCATGCGGGATGGTTCGTCAACCATCCCTCCCTCAGTCAGAGGGAATCCCAATGCAGATCCCAGTACTAAATCCGAACAAACCACCCTCACCCCCAATCACCGACACCACTACTACATCTAGGGGCAGATGGAAGAATAAAGAGCCCATCACTCCACTACCTCCCTGAGTTCAACTCCCTTGTGCCTTATGTGAAAGAAAAAGACACCCCACTCACAAATGTCCTTCTCTTCTCGAGCTACGCATTTTTATCTAGCTTCCTCAAGCACCCCTTTTTCTTTCCACTCCACCAAGTACGTCCCCCGCTACTATGGAGTCATCAACCACACACAAATAAAATATAGAACCAATTTTTCCTGTGCCATATGTGCAGAATATGGGCATTACACTCATCATTTCCCATCTATCCCATACATCTACCCCACATTAGCCGTATAACGCCACACATATCTTCCTGATCTTCCTCCGACACTCCATACCAATGCTCACGTGAATTTAATTCATTATATTTCTTCATCAGTCCTTGAGCAAAGGGGAGGTCCATGTCCTCCAACCAAACTACTGCTCAATTTCCCATAGTGTCAATGCAACTGGGATGGCATTATGGGCCCACTGTCCATATCTAATCCCTTTTCCACACTTTCATTTTTTGGTACAAGAGCCCATAAGCTCCATTTTTGGCCACTTACACAGTCATTTTCCTTGGGTGATCATTTTCACTTTTCCCCGGTGGAGCATCTTTCCATGACACACTCAGGTATGCCTTATCATGTTCAAAATTATCAAATAACTGATATATGTTCTTTATTTTCAAATATTTTTCACATCGGGTATTTGGTTTTCATGTGTGCAGGTACTTGGTCATCACAAACCAACACATCCCCTTCAGGTATATGATCAACACTGACATTTAATCATTCCCTCTAAATATCCATTGCATCTCCCAATCACACCCTCTAACATTTTCCTGTAGGATCCTCACATTCGGCTCTGCAGTACTGTCACCTCCGCTACATTTCAAGTATCGTCACCCAATAGCACTCTCCCCTACATGATTTGTCTCATTCATAGTCCCCTTTGTCACTTTGACACTCATGTTTCTTTCACCCCCTAGGAATGGGAGTCCCTATAGTCTTACGCATGTTTGAGAATCAGCCACATACTCCTTCTCCTCATTATGCTAGCTTTCCCAATGGCCTTCCAGAATATCTCCTCACGATTCTCGTTTGACTGCACCTCCACAGTATCATTAACCCTCCATTTCATCCACAATCAGTTTTCCCATCTGTAGATTGCCCTCCATTCATTTACCTCATACAGAAACCCACCCATGGGGTCCCCACCATCCACCAGTTCTCCATGCAACTTGCACCCTCACAAGCCAAGACATCTTGCACTGGGGCACCTATTTTTGTATTTGCACACTTATCCCAAATTATTCTTTATTCATTTGGTAATTGTACAAGGCCTTTGTTTCCAGCATATACATAGTTTTTTTTTTTTTTTTGTCGCCTTTAGCGACTTTCTTTTTCTGGAAAAGAAACCCATGTCATCGTTGGTTGGGGAATTTACTCTCACCTAATCCTATCAACATCATCCATAAACCCCGAGTATCCCACAATCCATGTACCCATAATCTCTGAGTTTGTCCACTTTGTCACATGTCTGACACAATTTAACCCACGTCTAGTCGTCCCCTTGATGCTAGATCCAGTTTCACAGTTGCTACCACTCATACTTCACATATATCCCCAACCAAGGGAAGTCTTGAGTCTCACCACATATTGACTTTGTCCCTGTACCTCATCAGTTCCTGACCTCATAGAATGGATTTCATGAAGCCCTTTTCTTCTTGGAGTCGCGTCTCCCTTTCTGTCAACATCAACACAGTTTATAGAAGGGAGACAACATCTTGACTCTCATTACCTTTACAATGAGGAGTCTTAGACGACACAGAAAGAACCATCATTTCTCTCTGTTGTTGTTGACCCCCATAACATTCAACATCAACACACTCTCATGTTATGATGGGTCTTACTATGCGACTATTGCAATTTTTTTATACTAGCCGAAGACCTCTGAATTTTCTAGGCCATCAATGCCTACAAGTCATCGACACTTCTTACAAGTATTATTTTCTCTATTCAGAGTATGTTCACCATCATAATTGTCATCTTCCGTTATGAAACTACCCTGGAGGGTGTTGCAATTATCTACATCAACATACAACTTCAGTTACTACCTTACCTTTTGAGTTACATGACACGAGCATGGGGCATGCCCACCTCATTTGTATACATCTTTTATTTTTCCCACCTCGAGAAAGGTTTGGGTCCCACCATTTCCCCTCTCCCTCTGACAAATCTCTCTTGCAGTTCCTCTCAACACTCTTCTTTACAATGGTACTCTCAGTAGAAGAAACATTGATGTATTTCAGCTATATGTATGATCCTAACCTCACACATCAAGGGGCATATGTTATCACTGAAATTTCGCCCGCAAATGGTTATAGGAATCCAGCATCTCCAAACACCTATTAGTTCACTTGCAACCCTAATTTTTTTTTCCAAAAGGCAGAAACTATACAACTGGTTATAAAATTGACATGCGCATAAACACTACAGGAAGAGCATGCACGTGCCCCAGTCAAAAATGCCGGAAAAGCGCACATGCGCCCGATGCGTGACTGTGTACACGAAAATCCACGTACACCTGTGAACGACGCATTTATGGTTCTTGTCGGCCCCTCACCCACTTATGGACTAGCTCCCAACTTGATTTGACCCTCAAATCCGAGCTGAATCTGAGTGGGGGGATGGTCAAAGACCTAAGGGTTCCCTAATGGGCCCCTTGTTCACACTAAAGACCAGTTGGATAATGCCTCAAAGATTTGCTATAAAAAGAGGCCATGGGTGTACTATGAATTCAAGAATGTCATTGTATTGTTATGATGCCTCTATTATCCTACAAGGAACCTCTTTCCTTCTTGGATCATACTATCATCATCTCATTAAGCTATTCACCTCACCTCTTGAGGGAATAAGCTTGGATTTCTTCACCATTTCATTTTCTAGTTTTCCATTTGTAAGAAGAGATCTCACATAGGCGACTCAAGAACCCTCCCTAGGAGGAAGAGGGTATCCACAAGTCCTCATTTATCTTTGGTGTTTTCCCACTAATACAATCTATCCATTGGTGGCATGATTATTGGTCCTTTGATTGATTTTTGGTTCAAGTTTCCTCATGCATTTTAGTTTTATTTCTTTAGTTTTATTAGCTTAGTTGTTTGTTTATTTCATGTGATTGAGTCATTTGATTCATACACTAACCTCTGTCCTGTCTAGTAGGCCCAACAAGACTTGCAGGTGTCCCTCTTTTGCTCATTCAAGTGGCGAAAAGGACACAACAAGCATTCAATTCCTAGATCCACAATAATAGGATCTAATTACAAAAGAGGAAAAACAAGATCCATGAATGTAGGATCTAAAACTATCTTCAAGTACATAATGGGAAAAGTCTCAAACCCACCCAAAGACTCTTCATCCATGTCCTTGATTCTCTTAACCTATAATTGAGAATAATGGCAAATTGATGTGAGGTGGTTTCTCACATACAAACCAGTTTCCAAAATGACAATTTAATGATAAATACATGAGTCTAATTTCCCTCACAAGTATTAATCATTTTACATCAATAATGTATGAGTTTTACAAAATCTCATAAAGCATAAATAATATGCATGAGCATCTCATAAAGCATAAGAATGCATGAAACCCTTTTCTCATAAAGCATTAATAAAATGCATGAGAAAAATAAAACTCAAGACATATAAGTTTACCACCTTCACCACTCTGCAAATAAACTTGGTGAACACAGTAAAGTCCTTCCATGTGTGTAAATCCGTCCGGATAATGCCTCCCCACAAAGAACATTTTGGTCTCCAAAAGTATCAACTTATTTGTATGCAAATGTCCTCAAAAGGCACATTCTTTCAAGACTCCTTCACACACGTACTTCAGAATTAGAATGCTAACCAACACTTGCAACCACTGCAAAGCAAATGTTTGGAAAGGAACATCCCTTGTCTCCTTCACCTCTCTTCTTCAGAGATGAAATGTCGAATCCCACCTTCATAATCTTGCAACCTGTAGCAGATGATACATGTACCACAATATTTGGCGTACTTTATTTGCCAAGAGTTTATAACTACACTCTTGGTCAAGTTTACAATGAATCTCCAAAATGGCATACGCAGATCGTCTCATACAACTGTTTATATCATGATTACGAAGAAGCCAATGAAGGCTTTAAGGATAAACAATAACGCCTCTCACTCTCCTCACTCAAGAGTGGCTAAAAAACCATTACAATGCTTCATAATCAAATTTCAAAGCAATTCTTATGCCAAATCGGATGCCAAAATATGCACAAAAGGGAAACTTCTATGGTCCCATTTACCCATTACAAAATGTGCAATAATATGTTCACTAGTGGTGTACTCTATGGTTTCAAATCCACTACAAAGGATGTGCACCTAATATCAAAGTTTTCAATCTCTCATGGTTTTTCCATTTCCCATTTTAACATGTGGAAAAAATTTCAAAGTATCCCTTGATTTTCCATCTTCGACATATGGCAAATTGATAATAATGGATTTCAAAAACAAATTTTTTTAATTTTCATGCCCCATATGCATATGGAAAAATTACCAAGAAAAATGGTTTTCTATAGTTTTAATGGACAAAACTATAGTTGTAAATCCATAACCTTTGAAGAAATAACAATATAGAATGGGCACTTATCCAAAGTTTTCAACCCATGTACTTGGCCTTCTGCAAAAAGTATATGTCAATACATACATATACCAGAACTTTAATTTAGTCTTATAAACCCCAATTGTTGGATTAGACCTTGGTTGCACCCTCGATGGCATGTGCCCAATACCTCTTTTTCAAGTTCAGACCGCTTCCATTAAGCTCAGGCCCTAACCATCAACCAAAAGAATGCTATCGTTCGCAGGTCAAGGGTTCAATATATATAAAGGTGTTCCATTTGGAGGCCTGCAAAGAAACCATTTGTTTTCCTCTGCCTGAATTGTGACGAAAATCTTTTTGCAAGTTCTTCGTTGACTGTATAGTTTGGGCAGAAGTGAGCACCTTCAACCTTTGACAAATGTGGAGATCCTTGATTGGATTAATTCTAGCATCACAACACCATATATGCTTCATGTAAAAAATAAATTTCAACTCCACAAAATGAAAGAAAACAAGGATTACATATTTCCTTACTAAGAAACGACCGACATAAAATGAGTCTCCATTACTCGGCGTATGAGGGCATTCTCGTGCTTTGGATATCTCGTTCTCCTGTATAGACGTTGTCACATTAATAAATATGTGACCTGTGTAGTCCATTGATCTCTCTCTTTTGAATTCCTGCATAATCTTTCCTTTCTCGACGGAGAGAAGACTCCACACTCATCATATGGTGCTCATCTCTATTCACCATTCAATTAAAAACCCTAAAACTCTATCTCTCAATGTCGAATGGTGTGGCATTGAAATCAATAATTTTTTTGATGCGTTGAATGATGATGTGTTTGAAGATGTGGAGAAAATGTCAGCGAGGAAACCGATCTCCTTGATGTGAAAGGAGAAACTAATATGGCCCTCTCCAACAATGGCTCAACGGTCATGGATCTAAATCCCCCAATTCCTCACGATTTTGTCGAACATCCCAAAAAATGTTTGTGAGTGTTAAGGTTTAAGCTATTATTAGGTTTATTTTCATTTTACTAGATAACCATAGCATAGATAGGATCATTGAGAAATACAAAATCACAAGAGACACATCATTTATCCTGGGAAACCCTCATGGGGAGAAAACCCAACAAAACTTCCTTAATATAAATAACCAATACAATGCCAAGAGAATAAACCAAACAATACAAAAAGTCCTCTCCCAATTATTTGCATCTCTCTCTCTTCCTTCTTCTCCAACTGCAGCTCCAAACTTGCGCTCTGATGAACAAGTGAGTGAATGAATAAATGAGGCGCTAGCCTCTCTTATTTATACAATCTGCCAGGTGTGAACGAAAGTGTCTTTTCACTGGCAGGGCCGAATTCTCATTATGGGTGGTTAGAACCACCTTAATTAAATTTGGGGGCCAACTTCTCATTCTGGCTGGTTAGAACCACCTTAATTAAATCCGGGGGCCGACTTCTCATTCTAGCTATTACAATTAGGGTTTGACCAATCCGCAAAAGGGGATTTGGTCATTTACAATGACCGATATGATCAATCCACAAAAGGGGATTGATCTAATGATCAATACATCAATAATAAATAGAACACTCTTTGCAGTTACAATATTTCAACACTCCCCCTTAACAAGAATGGTATTATACAACAACATCAGGTGAGAGAGAGGGAAACATCATCAACAACATCTTGGAACACTAATTGGCATATCTATAAATCATCAAAAAAAATTCTCATCATCATCGTTCAGAGCATGGAGCTAGAGTAGCATCATCATCTTCTTTATCATGAAGCTAAAGTAATATCATCATCTTTATGAGGCCAAAGTAATATCATCAATATATTTAGCATGAGGATAAAGTAACATCATCATATTCAACATTAAATTTGAAATAACATCATCATCATAATCTTCAGCAAGAAGCTAAAGTGACATCATCAACATCATCTTTAGCAAGAAGCTAAAGTTGCATCATCACCATCATCTTCAGCAAGAAGCTGAAGTGGCATCATCAACATCTGCATCAACATGGATTAGTATAACATTAATACATCATGATCATCAATAACAACAACAACACAACACAAAGGGTGGAGCATCATCAATATCATCACTAGGCTGAGAGTCTTCAGCACGAGGCTGGCATCATAGCACGAAGCTGGAAACACATCATCACAGAATGAGGCTAGTACATCATCAACATGAAGCTGGAATCCCATCACAAGGCTGGCACATCATCACAATGTGAGGCTAGCACATCATCACAGCATGAGGCTGGCATGTCATCAGCACAAGGCTGGCACATCATCACAGTATGAGGTTGTCACATCATCACAACAGTTAAGCTGGTACATCATCACAACAATTAAGCTGGCATATCATCACAACAATTAAGCTGGCACATCATCACAACAATTAAGCTAGCACATCAACAACATTTTGTGGTACTCTGATAGTCCCTAAGGATCTTCCCATGAATCATAAGATTCCCTAGGATATAAAATCCTAACGGAGCTACCACATGGTACTCTGATAGATCGTCCTTACTGGACCTTCGGGATCTACCCAAGAATCATATGATTCCCTAGGATTATAAAAATCCTAACAGAGCTACCACTACTGATTAGGATACCATAGTATCATCAACACTACTCCCCCTTTCGAGGGAGGTCATTTTGGACTATACCAAGATTGTCTCGAAAGTTCTCAAACTTTACACGAGATCGAGGATTGGTTAACACATCTACAACTTGTTCATCTATTTCAGCATAATGGAGTTTTATAGCTCCTCTCTGCATCATATCATGGGCGAAGTGATACCGGAACATGCAACAATGTATTTCTCTTTTTATGTGCTTGCAACAATGTTGAATTGCTTCCTACTCTTCCATGAGATCATGGCTAACCTCAGACTGAAACAACATCACAAAGTGCTCTTTCTATCAGAAACACTTCCAGCTCAATCTGAATCGGTGTAACCACTCAGTTTGAAGTCATGATCTCTAGTATAATAGAGACCAAAATCCAATGTACCCTTAAGGTATCTCATCATATGTTTTTAAACAACAATGTGAACATGTTTGGGTTCTACCAGACACTGACTCAAGGAAAAACATATATCTAGCCTAGTATTCGTTAGATACATCACTGAATCAATAATCTGCCTGTACAGAGTAGCATCAACCAATTCTAATGAGGTATATACTAGGAGATTCAACTTCGTTTCCATGGGTGTGTACATGGATTTTCATTTCAACATGTCAAACCTCTCCATTTTAACTGCATACTTCCCTTAGTTAAGGAAGATCTTCTCTGTGCTCTGCCAAGCTTCAAGACCTAAGAGATAATGCATTTATGTCTTCCATAAAACTCTGTCGTGAGATTCTTCTGCAATCTGTGATGATCTTTTCTTCATCTTGTCAAGGATACATCATCTACATATAGTAGTAACATCATTGGCTCATCATTCATAACCTTGAGATAAATATTAGAATCAATTTTACTCTTGGTAAATCTCAAGCTCGTCAGGAAACAATCAATTCTTCCATACTAAGCTCTAGGAGATTGCTTTAACACGTACATATCTTCCATCAACATAAGTCTTTCTATCTTCAATATTCAAATCAAAGTTTCACGTTACATTGTACCAATATGGTACACTTCCTCAACTGCAACTCAATATGCACAATCATGTGCTAGATCTATGTGTTCTCTACAAAGCACTATCTGTCTCACTGATTGAGAGTATGTCCTCTTATCTTTCCGCAACTCTTCCTTCTGGAACTAGGACTCTACACCTACACCTACTCTACATCTAAGAATGGTTGCTCCATTCTTACTGTAACTATTGAAATATTGGAGTAATTCCTCTACTCCATCATGGCAACAACTTCATCTGAAAATGAGAGTGGCTCAATAATTGATACTGAAGATAGCTCTTCTTCTTTCATGGAGGTAATGTTATTTTTTATCATAGTCATGTCTCCATGAACCAACTAATGTACTGCACCAACTAACACTCAATTTTAAATATGGGGATTGATCCCCCTGCATCTCATACTATATATTAATCATGGTTGTTCTAGTTGTCTTCATAAATACTCGAACTATTTCTTCAATAAGTGTCTCGTCATAGTCTTCTCCCTTTTTTCTAGTAGAATCCTTTGGACACACATAAGGCTTTGTACATATGCAACATATTTGATCTGTATAGATCAATATTGGAAGTCAATACTGACTTCTCTTCTAGTCTCACAGAAGAATCCATATCCTAGTCTTTCTGGCTAGCTTCCTTCTTTGTCACTGAAACAAGGGAATCTTCCATGAGATTTCATATCTTTTAGGAGTCTCTAAAGTTATGATCTAGTATTCTCATCGCATCTATATCCTAGTCCTGGGAGATGTCTCTTCATCTCATCCTTTCTGAGATCAATCTTACTCTCAATTTCTTATGAGTCTTCAAGGACTACATCATCTCTTACAGGGTATACTTGGTGTTGAATACCAAGTATAAGTATGAAATACTGAGTCGGGCTTCAAACAAGTTCTACTTCCCATCAAGGTGGCTCCATTAACCTTTGAATAATTCTACTGTGAGATCTTGATCTAATGTTCGGTCATCTTTGGAGCCTTCTGCTCCTTACAATTAATCTTCATATGAGATAATCTGAATCTCAAAAGATAGATTCTTCTTCATCTTCTTTGGTACATGAGTGTATATGGTCATGTACATAGTCTTATTCATGTCTCATATAATATGTTGCCTTCAAAAACCTTCACTATAGCTTCCTCAAGGTTATCACCTGTGACCTTAAACAAGGTCAACAGAACAACAAGTAAGAATATTAATTTTTTGATAATAGTAATTCCCCATACTACTACTAGTTGTTACAATGCTACTGACATCCCTTCGCTCAATTTGATATCTTCGCTCAAGGTAATATACTCCAAGCATGGATCTGGTTGGCTTAGCTAACCTTGAACCAGTGAATTACCCCCGTAGAGACTCTAGCAACAAATCGAGACCGAGGAGTGACAGATCAAGCTTCTAACGACGACCGACTGAAAGAGTGCAACGGATCAAGAGGTGCTCCAGATAAAACGGCAAATAAATAGCATGAACAATCATCACAATGGATCCTTTAGAGCTATCACTTGTGACCTGTCTAAAACAAGGATCAAAAGTAAAGAATACAATACAAAATGAGATCAACACTCTTTTAGTGTTGTGATCACACATTCATCCAAGGTAACCTGGAATCAACACAAGAAGTTTCTCCTAGAGAAGATGTTAGTTGTATTTGGTAAATGATTACATTAAGCATTTATCTCAATATGCTCACATGCTACCAAGCATATAAATTTTCAAAGACTGCTACCTCAACTATAGTGTTTACTTGTAACTTTGTCATGTGCAACTTTGAATCTTATCAACTTAATTAATCAAACCTGGAACCTGGAGTGTGTCCTCAAGAATGAGTGTGTGTTTCTTTTCTTCCAAGTCTCCTTCACTCAAGATGAAAAGTGATTTCTTCAACCTGTCTTTTGTGCTAGGACAATATTCTCTCTTGACATAAGGTTAGGTTAGAGAATAAACTCTATGATCTCTACTTTAATCCATCTAATATTTTGACCAAAGGTTAGTATGATGGTCATAGCTTCAACATGCAACACTTATCAAAATAATGTCATAACAAATAGATGCATATCAAAATAATCAAACCTGAGTTGCATTATTCTTCTGAATGTGTTGGATCTTGAGATCCTTTTGGAGCTATGGCAAGAGATCCCTTCTCCTGCAAATACCCTTTACAGCTTAATTGTTTAAACATGTGTGAGTACATACCTCTGATGGCATTTGCAGGTAGTGGCTCCATCTGGTAGCAGCGATAATGATCACCAAGTATTGAAAACTTTAAGGGTGACTACAACTGGTACTACGACTGATACTTCAACTAATACTGCAACTGCAATTTATACTGCAACTAATTTTGAGACTGCAACTGCAACTACAACTTAGGGTTTTATGAGGAAACCCTAATTTTTCAAACTTCAAAATTTGAAATTATGATCCAGGGGATAGATGCACTGAGCTGAGGCGAGTATGCTGGTGCAGTCAAATTTGTAAAAATCCAAGTTTTACCCCCTCAAACTTGATTAACGGATTTTTGAACTGGCACTTCTGGTTTTCTGGCACTTCTGGTTTTCTGGTACTTCTGGTACTCCTGGTTTTCTGGTACTTCTGGAACTTTGTGAAAACTAGGGTTTCACTTTTTGGGAGATCTACCCACTGAAAAGGTGCGCTGAAGGTGCCAAAGAGTTCCTTGGGCTAGTGCACACTTTTCTAGGTGACTTTGAGGATGAAAACCTTCTTCAATAAAAAGCCATAATTTTCATGTACGACAACAATGACGTTTTTCTTCTTCTTGTGAAAGATGCTCTCTTCAACTTAGCTTTGATACCATGCTAATGTTTAATATATTATTAGGTTTCTTTTCAATTTACTAGATAACCATAGAACAGATAGGATAACTGAGAAATACACAATCATAAGAGACACATCATTTATCTTGGGAAACCCTCATGGGGGAGAAAACCCAACAAAACTTCCTTAATATAGATAGCCAATACAATGCCAAGAGAATAAACCAAACAATACATAAATTCCTCTCCCAATTATGCACATCTCTCTCTCTTCCTTCTTCTCCAAATGCAGCTCCAAACTTGCGCTTTGATGAACAAGTGAGTGAATGAACAAACAAGGTGCTAGCCTCTCTTATTTATACAATCTGACAGGTGTGAACAAAAGTGTCTTTTCACTGGCAGGGATGAATTCTCATTCTGGGTGGTTAGAACCACCTTAATGAAATCTGGGGGGCGACTTCTTATTCTGGCTGGTTAGAACCACCTTAATTAAATCTGGGGCCGACTTCTCATTTTGGCTATTACAATTAGGTTTTGACCAATCCACAAAAGGGGATTTTGTCATTTACAATGCCTGACATGATAAATCCACAAAAGGGGATTGATCTAATGAATAATACATCAATAATAAATAGAATACTCTTTGCAGTTACAATATTTCAACACACCCCCTTAACAATAAGGGTATTCTACAACAGCATTAGGCGAGAGAGAGGGAAACATCATCAAAAACATCTTGGAACATTGACTGACATATCTATAAATCATCGGAAGTTTTTCTCATCATTATCGTTCACAACATGGAGCTAGAGTAGCATCATCATCTTCTTTAGCATGAGGCTAAAGTAATATCATCATCTTTATGAGGATAAAGTAATATCATCAATATCTTTAGCATGAGGCTAAAGTAACATCATCATCTTCAACATTAAAGCTGAAATAACATCATCATCATCATCTTCAGCAAGAAGCTAAAGTGGCATCATCAACATCATCTTTAGCAAGAAGCAAAAGTGGCATCATCACCATCATCTTCAACAAGAAGCTGAAGTGGCATCATCAACATCTGCATCAACATGGATTAGTATAACACTAATACATCATCATCAACAACAACAACAAAAACACAGTGAAAAGGCTGGAGCATCATCAATATCATCACTAGGCTGAGAGTCTTTAGCACAGGCTGGCATCACAACACAAAGATGGAAACACAACATCACAGCACGAGGCTAGCACATCATCAGGATAAAGCTGGCATCACAGCACAAGGCAGGCACATCATCACAACATGAGGCTGGCACATCATCACAGCACGAGGCTGGCATGTCATCAGCACGAGGATGGTACATCATCATAGCACGAGGCAGGCACATCATCACAACAATTAATCTATCACATCATCACAACAATTATGCTGACACATCATCACAACAATTAAGCTAGCACATCATCACAACAATTAAGCTGGCACATCATCACAACAATTAAGCTGGCACATCAACAACATTTTTTGGTACTCTGATAGTCCCTAAGGAGTTGCCCAGGAATCATAAGATTCCCTAGGATATAAAATCCTAATGGAGCTACCACATGGTACTCTGACAGACCATCCTTACTGGACCTTTGGGATATGCCCAAGAATCATACGATTCCCTAGGATTATAAAAATCCTAACGGAGCTACCACTACTGATCAGGATACCATAGTATCATCAACACTAATCCCCATTTCGAGGGAGTTCCTTTAAAACTATACCAAGCTTGTATCGAAAGTGCTCAAACTTTACACAAGATAGAGGATTGGTTAACACATCTACAACTTGTTCATCTGTTTCAACATAATGGAGTTTTAGCTCCACTCTGCATCATATCATGGGTGAAGTGATATCGTATCTCTATGTGCTTTGACTCATCATGGAACACATGGTTCTCCATCATTTTTATACAACTTGGTTATCACATAGAATCACGGTGGCTTCCATTCCATATCAAATAGATCGGTCAACAACATATGAATCCATATGGATTCACAACTAGCAGAACATGCAACAATGTATTCTTCTTTTTTCGTGCTTGGAGCAATGTTGAATTTCTTCCTACTCTTCCATGAGATCATGGATGAACTCAGACTGAAAAAACATCCTAAAGTGATCTTTCTATCAGATACACTTCCATCTCAATCTAAATCGGTGTAACCACTCAGTCTGAAGTCATGATCTCTAGTATAATAGAGACCAAAATCTAACGTACCCTTAAGGTATCTCATCATATGTTTTGCAACAACAATGTGAACAGGTTTGGGTTCTACTGGAACTTACTCAAGGCAAAACATATATCTAGCCTGGTATTCGTTAGATACATCACTGAACCAATAATCTTCCTGTATAGAGTAGCATCAACCAATTCTAACGAGGTATCTACCAGGATCTTCAACTTTGTTTCCATGGGTGCATACATGGATTTTCATTCCAACATGTCAAACCTCTTCAGTTTAACTGCATACTTCCCTTGGTTAAGGAAGATCTTCTCTATTCTCTACCAAACTTCAAGACCTAAGAGATAATGCATTTAGGTCTTCCATCAAACTCTGTGGCGAGATTCTTCTACAATCTGTGATGAGATTTTCTTCATCTTGTCATGGATACATCATCTACATATAGTAGTAACATCATTGGCTCATCATTCATAACCTTGAGATAAAGGTTAGAATCAACTTTACTCTTGGTAAATCTCAAGCTCGTCAGGAAACAATCAATTCTTCCATACCAAGCTCTAGGAGCTTGCTTCAACATGTACAGAGATTCCGTCAACATGAGACTTTATATATTCAATATTCAAATCAAAGTTTCTCATTACATTGTATCAATCTGGTACACTTCCTCAGCTGCAACTCAATATGCACAATCATGTGCTAGCTCTATGTGTTCTCTGCAAAGAACTATCTGTCTCACTAATTGAGAGTATTTCCTCTCCTATTTCTGCAACTGTTCCTTTTGGAACTGGGACTTACCTACACTTGCACCTGCTCTATAGCTAAGAATGGTTTCTCCATTCTCACTTTAACTTTTGAAATCTGGGAGTAATTCATCTACTCCATCATGGAAACAACTTCATCTGAAACTGAGAGTGGATCAATAACTGATACTGAAGATATCTCTTCTTCTTTCATGGAGGTAATGTTATCTTTTATCATAGTCATGTCTCCATTACCCAACTAATTTACTACACCAACTGCCACTCAATTTTAAATATGGGGATTTCTCCCCCTGCATCTCATACTATATATGAATCATGGTTGTCCTGGTTGTCTTCATAAATACTGGAACTATTTCTTCAATAAGTGTCTTGTCATACTCTTCTCCCTTTTTGCTAGGAGAATCCTCTGGACACACATAAGGATTTGTACATCTGCAACATGTTTGATTTGTATAGATCAATATTGGAAGTAAATACTGACTTCTCTTCTAGTCTCACAAAAGAATCCATATCCTAGTCTTTCTGGCCGGCTTCCTTCTTTGTCACTAAAACAAGAGAATCTTCCATGAGATTTCATATATTTTAGGAGTCTCTGAAGTTACAATCTAGTCTTCTCATGGCATCTGTCTCCTAGTCCTAGGAGATGTCTCTTCATCTGATCCTTTCTAAGATCAAGCTTACTCTCAATTTCTTCTTATTCTTCAAAGACTTCATCATCTCTTATAGGGTATACTTGGTGTTGAATACCAAGTCTAAGTATGAAATATTGAATCAGGCTTCAAACGAGTTATGCTTCTCATCAAGGTGTCTTCATTAACCTTTCAATAATTCTGTTGTGAGATCTTGATCTAATGTTCGGTCATCTTTGGAGCCTTTTGGTCCTTACAATTAATCTTCATATGAGATACTTTGAATCTCAGAAGATAGCTTCTTCTTCATCTTCTTTGGTACATGAGTGTATATGGTCATGTACATAGTTTGCTTCATGTCTCATATAATATGTTGCCTTCAAAAACATTCATTATAGCTTCCTCAGGGTTATCACATGTGACCTGAAACAAGGTCAACAAAACAACAAGCAAGAATAATTCTCTTTTGATAATAGTAATTAAAGCAATAGCACGAACAATCTTCACAGCGGCTCATTTAGAGCTATCACTTGCGACCTGTCTGAAACAAGGATCAAAAGTAAAGAATACAATACGAAATGAGATCAAAACTCTTCTAGTGTTGTGATCACAGATTCATCCAAGGTAACCTGGAATCAACATAAGAAGTTTCTCCTAGAGGAGATGTTAGTTGTATCTGGTAAATGATTACATTAAGCATTTATCTCAATATTCTCACATGCTACCAAGCATAATACTTTTCAAAGACTGCTACCTCAACTATAGTGTTTACTTGTAACTTTGTCATGTGCAACTTTAAATCTTATCAACTTAATTAATCAAACCTAGAACCTAGAGTTTTGTCCTCAAGAATGAGTGTGTGTTTCTTTTCTTCCAAGTCTCCTTCACTCAAGATGAAAAGTGCTTTCTTCAACTTGTCTTTTGTACAAGGACAATATTCTCTCTTGACAAAAGGTTAGGTTAGAGAATAAACTCTATGATCTCTACTTTAATCCATCTAACATTTTGACCAAAGGTTAGTATGATGGTCATAGCTTCAACATGCAACACTGATCAAAATAATGTCATAACAAATAGATGCATATCGGAATAATCAAACCTAAGTTGCATTATTCTTCTGAATGTGTTGGATATTGAGATCCTTATGGATCTATGGAAAGCGATCCCTTCTCCTGCAAATACCCTTTAAATCTTAATTGTTTAAACATGTGTGAGTACATACCTCTGATGACATTTGTAGGTAGTGGCACCATATGGTAGCAACGATAATGATCACCAACTCTTGGAAACTTTAAGGGTGATTACAACTAGTACTATGGATGATACTTCAACTAATACTGCAACTGCAATTTATACTGCAACTGATTCTGAGACTGCAACTACAATTGCAACTTAGGGTTTTATGAGGAAACCCTAATTTTTCAAACTTCAAAATTTGAAATTATGATCTAGGGGATAGATGCGTTGAGCTGAGGCGAGTAAGATGGTGCAGTCAAATTTATGAAAATCCAAGTTTTACCACCTCAAAGTTGATCAACGGATTTCTGAACTGGTGCTTCTGGTTTTTTGGTACTTTTGGTTTTCTCATACTTTGTGAAAACTAGGGTTTCACTTTCTGGGAGATCTACCCACTGAAAAGGTGCGCTGAAGGTGCCAAATATTTCCTTGGGTTAGGGCGAATGTTTCTAGGTGACTTTGAGGCTAAAAACCTTCTTCAATAGTGAAGAGATGGTTTTTTCTTCAACAACCTTTGAGCACTCTCTATTCTCTTCCTTTCCATAACCCAAACTTGCAAATTATGGTATTTGTACCACCTCTAATGGTTGAGTGATTCCTTGGCCATGAATGCCAATTCCACCTCCTTTGTATCCCATCTTCATGAGGAGATTCATGCCCAAGTTAGTTTCATACTCAGACAAAATTCAACATGAAGAAGCATCATATGCCTTGGTTTGATTTTGTGCATCCATGATAGAAGGCTCTTTGTACTCCATTCATTCACCATGCTGCAACTTAGCCAAAATATCATCCTTGGCTTGTAATTCGAGTTGCAATTCTTCAACAATTTCGTTGAGGACTTCTCCATGAAGCTGAGACCTCTCTTGAAGCTCTTGCTTCTCTTCTTCTGCAACCTGCAAAAGCCTCCTCAAATCTGCATTTTCAGCTTGAATGATTTTATTTGTCTCTTCTAATTCTTGAAGTCTTTCTTCTTTCTTCGCTCCTTTTCCCATCCTGCAAAGAAATCAACCTAGCTCTGATACCATGTGATCTGAAAATAGGCTAGTACTTTACGCAAATTTTCAATCGAGAATCGTTTTATGATGAAGTATTTGCATAAGGATTAAAGGGCCTATGAATGGATGATTAACCATGATCTTAAAAAAGAATACATAACATAAATGAACTCAAATGGAACAAAGCACATGAAAATACAAGAGAGAGAGAGAGACAACCAATGATGGTAATGGAGTTCACCCCTTCTGGGCTATGTCTCCAAATCCGCTTCAATTGGAATATAGATTTCTTTCATTCCTTCTTCAAAATATGTTGGGACCTTCTCATAAGTGATTATATAAGAGTTTCCGTCTCCTTCAATGAGGATTCAAGAACACTTCTCACACTCATACCTCTCCATACATCAAGAAGGATAATACCCTACATGAATAAGTCTCCCAAAGCTTAGGAGTAGTAGCACTATGGATTCCTAAATCCACTCATTAACTCTCCATTACTCTCTTCCTCCTCCCCCATTAAAAAAGGGCTCACATAAGGAATTATATAGTTTTTCCTCACTCGCTCTTAAGAAAGAGAATTTAATTCCTAGATCCACAATAATAGGATCTAATTACAAAAGAGGAAAAACAAGATCCATGAATGTAGGATCTCAAACCATCTTCAAGTACATAATGGGAAAAGTCTCAAAACCACCCAAAGACTCTTCATCCACATCCTTGATTCTCTCAACCTATAATTGAGAATAATGGCAAATTGGTGTGAGGTGGTTTCTCACATAAAAACCAATTTCCAAAATGATAATTTAGTGATAAATACATGAGTCTAATTTCCCTCACAAGTATTAATCATTTTACATCAATAATGAATAATAATGTATGAGTTTTCCAAAATCTCATAAAGCATAAATAATATGCATGAGCATCTCATAAAGCATAAGAATGCATGAGACCCTTTTCTCACAAAGCATTAATAAAATGCATGAGAAAAATAAAACTCAAAACATATAAGTTTACCACCTTCACCACTCTGCAAATCAACTTGGTGAACATAATAAAGTCCTTCCATGTGTGAAAATCTGTTTGGATCATAGATGCATCATCCATAGCACTTGGAGCTATTTTGGCACAGCTAGAAGCAGGAGAGTTAGACAATCCTATAACATTTGCAAGAAGAAAACTATCAGAGTCAAAGTAGAACTACAATACTACAAAAGGAGAAGGCCTAGCAATGGTGTATGCACTGCAGAAATTCAAACATTACCTACTTGGAAAACACTTTAAAATGTTCACAAATCATTCTACCCTCAAATACCTAGTCAACAAGAGAGTGTTGGGGGGGAGAATCTGTATATGGTTATTGTTGTTTCAGGAATTTGACTTTGAAGTGATAGTCAAACCAGGGAAGTTGAATGCAAGACCTGATCACCTGTCGAGGATCACCAATGGAGAGGAACCTAGAAATTTAGAGGACAACTTCCCTGATGTGCAATTATTTTTAGTCCAAGTAGCTGATGAATATTTCACTGAAATCATTGAATACTTGAGTACAGGGACTGCGCCACAAGAATTCAACATCACGCAGAAGAAAAATCTGGTAATCAAAGTTGTAGACTATAAATTAATTATAGGACATCTATACAATATGGGCGCAGATAGAATTCTGAGAAGATGTGTCCTAAAACATGAGAGGCCTGGGATTTTAGCAGAGGCTCATGAGGGAATAGCGGGAGGAAATTATGCAGGAAAAGATACCATACAGAAGGTATTGCATGAAGGACTATGGTGGTTGACCATTCAAAGAGATGCAAAGGACTACTACCAGAGATGTGATGTATGTCAAAGGGTTGGTAAACCTAATAGATAGGATGATATTCCCATAAGACCACATGTAACTTTACAAGTATTCAACAAATGGGAAATAGACTTTGTGGGACCAATTAATCCACCAGCAAATAGATCAGGGTGAAGGTATATCATTACTATGATAGAGTACTTAACGAGATGGGAAGAAGTAGCACCAGTAAAAGATTTTAGCGCAGAGACAACAACACACTTCCTGTTTTAGAAAGTGATCACTAGATTTGGATGCCCAAGGATTTTGAAGAGTGACCAAGTCACTCACTTCATCAATACTACTATCAAGGCTATGACTGAGGAGTTTGAAGTCTATCATTAAAAGAGTAAACCATATCACCCTCAAGCAAATGGAATAGTGGAAGCCTTTAATAAGATCCTAGAGAATGCTTTCACAAAGATTTACAATGTCAACAGGGATGATTGGGATTTGAATATTCCAGCAGTATTATGGGCATACATGAATACATGAAAAAAGTTGACAAGACAGGCACCATTCAGGTTGGTGTATGGAAAAGAAGCAGTGGTTACATTAGAATTATTGGTACCTGGCCTATACGTAGCAGCAATCACCAACATGACAGAATGAGGCACAGTAAAAGAAAGGCTAAGTTAGCTGATGGAGATGGAAGAAGATTGAATCCTAGTAGGATTCCACCAAGAAGTACAGAAATCAAGAGATAAATATTGGCATGACAAACATATCAAGAGGAAGAGCTTCAATGAGGGAGACCTAGTCTTGGTGTATGACAGTAAATTTCTTCAGCATCCAAGGAAATTCAGAATACATTGGTTGGGACCATATGAAGTGAAGACTGTCACAGATGGGGGATCTATATAGTTGAAAGATTTGGGAGGCACGGAATTGAGAGGAATGATCAATGGGAGTCGACTGAAACTGTATAGGGAAAGTCAACCTCCTAGTGCTTAGAAAGATACAATGTAGAAATAAGATATTTACATAGTGTATTATAGTAGAAGTTAAGAGAGATAAAATGAGAAAAATAAATAAAAAGAAGAAAATCCATAAAATAAAAACAGATCAACGTGCATGGAAGGTTTTGATAGAATAGAACAGTACGCTACAAGAAAATCAGTGATGGAAAACACTGCGCACATGAGATAATTTAATGGGTAGAAAGGCACAACGCACAAGAAACACAATGAAAAGTAAAAAAAAAAGTGTCAATTATCAATGTGGCAAAAATTTCACTTCTTCATCCTGCTATAAAATCAAAAAAAAAGGAGGAAAGAAACCCATTGTATTATTTGCTAAGGATAAGAACACAGAGTTGAGTGGAAGAGAGATAGAGTTTGAATTTGTGCTATCCCCTATCAATTAGGAAGTATGCAATATGGATTTCCTCACCATGTCACCACCGAGAATTGGAGCATCGAGCAGAACCAGACGAAACACACAAAGTAGCACTCAGGTGCCACAAACCAGAGTAAACGAGATGCCCAAAGTGGTGGATGTGGATGAAATCCACACACCAAAGTACAAGCCGACCACAATGCATGTGGAGGAGGAGCAGGAACCTGCACAGGAGCCTGAGAAGACAGAAGAGGACGTTGAATGGAAAAACTCTGACACGTTCAGGGGGAAAGGATTGTAGCAAGAAGAACATGCCACTGGTTCGATGCAACAAGGCCTAGAACCTGAAGAGAAGCATAGAATAGAGAACAAGGCACCAGGACACACCAACATTCGGGGTAGCATCCCCACAAGTGAAAAACAAGGGGTGAGTAGAAACATTATGAAGGGCGTACAATGCACACAGGCAGAGCTAGCCATGGTAATTTCAAAGATCCCTGAAGGAGTAAATGCAGACGACGAGGTGGTAGGAGGGGTCAGTGGCCTCAAATACTTTGACCACAATGTGTCTTACGCCATAAATTTCCCAGATTTGGCACCACAGAACTATCTAGAGAGAAGAGGAGAAGTCCCATCAGGCGCGCCACTATTGGAGCATGCGTAGTGGATCCTAGGACTGTACAACACCGACCTAATGAACCTACTAGATATATCACACTTTGGGTGCGGTAAACACATAAATATATGTGTAAAGAAGTTGTTAGAAAGGGTGCATGGAGGAATATTATGGATGGATAGGCCGGTGTCTATCAATTTTGACCTCATCACAACAATTACAGGGCTACCCATAGATGGGGAGAAGCCAGAATAATACCTAGAAGACAAAACTAAGGCGAAATCCATCTCAAATGAGATCAGAGAAAAGTATGGCACAAAGAGGGGTAACAGGGGTATCAGGATCAGTGACATTAATGATCCTGCGACATGATTTGCAACATGACTGTTGGGTTGCAAATAAATTCCCAAGTGTAGAAAGGAAGAAATACCTTCAGAAGTAGTAGCAACAATGACACAATGCGTGAAGGGGAGCTCGATGAGCTGGGCCCCCTATATATTAAACTCATTCCTTGAATACTGCAAGGACAAACAAGACTGGGGCTCTGAGTTCCACTATTCATGGTTACTCATCCTCATTGCACTTATGGGGTGGCAGGAATACACAAACAATATGTTCCTCCCAAGTACAAGAAAATGTGGCGCAGCACGCTACACATCCCTTCACAATACAGTTGATCCCAAGAAGAAGAAAATTAACAATGACATGTTCATGATATAATTGATAGAGATCAAAAATAGAGTCACATAGACATGGAGGATTCTCATAGAAACTATCTAGGAGTTTGGGAAGATAGAAAACTTCCAGGAATCATGCCACAGTATGTGGCTACAAGAAAAGACAGATCCAGCTAAGGAGTGGTTGCAGCTGAAGTGTTGTGTAACAATGTAGGACATCTAGATAGAGATATAGGAATGGACCAAGGAGTGGAGAGTTCCAACAATCCCAAAGACGGTGCCAACAGCACAAACAAGGACGCAAGACAGAACATTCCCTGTGCAGCAAACGGGCACAAATGGCGCAAGCAAAAAGAAAAATACGGCACAGGGCCAAGAAAGGGGCAACAGTCCCATACAGAAGAAAGCCAAAACAAAGAAGAAATCCTAGCATGGCTCTACAAAAGGACCACCACACACAGAGTAGAGAACAAGAGAAACAATAGAACAAGTGTGCCCAGAAGAGAGGAAAATGGAGACACAAGAAATATCGATGGAAGAAGGAGAAGGGTAGGACACATGCATGGATACACAAATGCCAGAAGCATATGAACCATCAGAGGCCCAAATAAAGAGAACAGGGGAGCAAGCAAGCAACTCCAAAAAGAAGGTCAAGGCCCACAAGAAACCCATGGTGACATCATTGATGACAAACGATGTGGAGTTGATAGCCACGATAGTGGAAGATCGACTGTCATAGGTGTGGGAAAACATCGAAAATCACAGAGCTTTAATTTTGGAGAAAATACAAGAGGTGAAAACTGTGTTGGAGAAGTTGAAGGTCATGAAAGAGAAGCAATGACAAAAGATAACAACGTCGGCCAAAGAAGGGGAATCGATGGGAAAGATAGTCAAAATCACGACGCAAGGGAGCTTAAACTTCCAGTTTACTCCTGAAATGTTTTTTATAAAGGAGGAGACATCACAGAGGCCACTGAAGGAGATTGCGATGTTGGACTTGGTGTTGCCCGAGATTCCAACTAAAGCGCTCTACAAATTACAAGTGAGCATTGTGTAAGAGGTTCAGTCCAGAGCAAGTTCTGATGCGACAAACTCACAATTGGCACAGGAAGACAACACCTCACTGAAGGAGGAACGTAGACAGCAAGGGTAGGAGAAAAAGATTGTGCAATAGAAAGCGGAGGAAACAGAAAACCAAATACACGCAATATTCCAAACCATGTTGGATAGCGAAGGAGCACAGGGAGTGTTAGCACAAGAGAAAATGTAGAAGATAGCGCAGATGTTGCAACACTACAAGAACCAGATCAAATAACTAGAGGAGCGCGTAGTCCCCACAACTCCTCCAAAAATCAGAGTGCAAAGAGAGCAGGATGTGACAACTTATGTCGAAAACATATCACAAGACATACACAGGATGAAAAAATTGTTGGAGATGAGCACCCAGCTATGGACACAACTTATAGAGGATGGGATATTACAAGAGATGCAGGGCAAGGAGGAAAAACTACATGCAGCCATAGCAGACATCAAACAATGACAAAGAATAATGTTACTGCCAGAAAATATTAATATTTCCGCAGAGACGAAGACATTACTGGCAGAGGAAAAGGTAGTACAAGTGCAGAAGATGGAACGACATGCTCAGTTGGATCCCCTGCAAGAAAAGGTAGAGCAATTGGTCATCGAGATCAATGCAACAAAACTGAATGTAGAGCGCAAAGGCGTGGAAGGAGGAGAGTTGTTACAAAACCCAGTCATCGCGCAACTCGTGGAAGATATGGTCGAAAGGAGCAGTCAAGCTCAAGTGTAGTACCAGAGAATCATTGAAATGTATGATGGGCTGGCACAAGCAGTGAAAAATGTTGGAGTTAGGAAATGAATCGAGATGAGTCACAATGTTAGTGTTGAGGGAATGTTGGGCGCAGACCCATTTTGGAGAAAAACACGATGTGGGAGAAATACAACTAGCAGGAAAATCAGCATGTGGAAAGAAAACGTGCATGCAGAGGAGGAAATCATGTGAGGCGTGCATGAAAGAAGACTTAACCATGCTAGGGTTAGGGTTTTGGTAGGAGGAGGTAATGGTTGGTAAGCCAATAACATGTATAAATAGGTACCTAGGAGTTCTAGGTTGGGGATCGTTGTTGCGTTGTTTGAAGACTATTATTCGTTTTGGTTCAGGTTTTTGGTTTTGGTTCCGAATGTTTTGTAAAATTCGATCTCATTTTGTAAGTTGTTGATTTGAGGAGAGAAAATAAGGTATATCTTGAGGGTTATATCACAGGATGGGGATCCTGGTCTGATCTAGTCTGCCTCATTGTAGATCTCGACTTGTTTGATGGAGAGTTGTAATGTGCGCGACGTTGTAGTTTTGGAAACACCATAATAAAAGAGAAGAGCAACCAAATCTTTGTGGACATAGCCCAAGAGGGGGTGAATCATGGTAGATCATGCTTTATGTGATTGAATATTGTGTATTTCCTTTACTATCAATGATTAGATCTTAGACAAATGCATGGATGACTTAGTTAAATCTGATATTTTACATGCATGAATAAGAATGACAGAATATTCAATATAAGATGATTGTTAGAATAAACAAATGAATATTACAGAGTATAATCCTAGATCCCCATGCATTACTAGGTTGCAAGCACCTGAGCATTGCATCCACCCATAAGAACTATCTCAGGTGAGACTGTGCAATGCATTTTGTGCATTGTGTTTCCTTCTAGTTTACCAGGAGGGTCGATAGTTTTAGGGGGTTTTGTTGGAAACCATAGTAGATCTAAATATGGGTCAGCCCCAAAATGGTAGTTAGAGGAAATAAAAAACCAACATGCCTCCAGGTTACCATGGAGGAATGATTTATCACAACACTAGAAGAGTGTTGCTCTAATTTTGTATTGTATCTCTTACTTTTGACCCTTGTTTTAGGCAGGCCATAAGTAATATCTCTAGAGGATCTACTATGATGATTTTTCTCACTATTGGTTTATTGTTATAAAGAGTATTACTCGTGTCTATTGTTTCTCCATTGTTGATCTTGTTTTAGGTCACAGGTAATAACCTAGAGGAAGCTATAGTGACGGTTTCAAAAGGAAACAGATTAGATGAGACATGAAGCAGACTATGTACATGACCGTATACATTCATGTACCAAAGAAGATGAATAAAAAGCTATTTTTTGAGATCCAGAGTATCTCATATGGAGAATGATTGTAATGAGTAGAAGGATACAAAGATGATCACACATTAGAATAGAACTCACAGTAGACTTGGTCAATGAATAATGAAGCCACCTTGATAGGAAGCAGAATTCGCTTGAGGTCTGACTTGGCTTTTCATATTAAGGCTTGCTATTCAACACCAAGTACATCTTGTAGAAATTATAAAGTCCTTGTAGACTCAGAAGAAATCAAGAATAGAGTGAGATTGATCTTAGAGAGGATCGGATGGGAAAATGATACATCTTCCAGGATTCACAGATAGATGCCAAGAGTTGAGACGAATAGATCATAGCTTCAGAGACCTCTAGGAGACATGCAATCTCCTGGGAAGATTCCCTTGTTTTAGTAACAGAGAAGGAAGCTAGTCAAAAGGACTAGGATATGGATTTTTCCTTGAGACTAGAATGGAATTCAATTTTGACTTCCAATATTGATCTAATAGATCAAGCATGTTGCAGATGTTCAAATCCTAATGTGTGTCCAAAGGATTCTCCCAGCAAGAGGGAGAAGACTATGACAAGACACTTTATCCAACAATCAAAGAAATAGTTTCAGTATTCA
Source organism: Picea engelmannii (assembly GCA_009831015.1). Lineage (NCBI taxonomy): Eukaryota > Viridiplantae > Streptophyta > Pinopsida > Pinales > Pinaceae > Picea > Picea engelmannii. The sequence continues at coordinate 1,006,166 of ML778169.1, read as the reverse complement.
TGAAGACAACCAAAACAACCATAATTATGATATAGTATTCAGAGGGAGTAGTCCCTGTATTTGAGATTGAAATATCTCTAGTGCCAGTTGGTGTAGTACATTAGTCAGGCCATGAAGACATGACTACAATAGTAGATAGAGTTACCTCCATGAAAGAAGAAGAGATACTTTTAGTATTAGTTATTGAGCCACTCTCATTTTCAGATGAAGTTGTTGCTATGATGGAGTAGAGGAGTTACTCTCAGATTTCAGAAGTCACAGTGAGAACAAAGCATCCATTCTCAGCTTCAAAGAAGCTACAGGTGTAGAATCCCAGTTCGAGAGGAATGGTTGCAGATAGAGTAGAGGACATATTGTCGGGTAGTGAGACAGATAGTGCTTTGCAGAGAGCACATAAAGCTATCACATGATTGTGCACATTAATTTGAATTTGAAGCAAGTGTACCAGGATGGTACAATGTGATGTGAAAATTGGGTTTGAAGTTGAAAATAGAAAGACTCATGTCTATAGGTTGAATAAGGCTATGTACGGGTTGAAGAAAGCTCCTAGAGCTTGGTATGGTAGAATTGACAACTTCCTAATGAGCTTTGGATTTACCAAGAGTAAAGTTGATTCTAACCTTTACTTCAAGGTTATGAATGATGAGCCATCTATATTTATGTTGTATGTGGATGACTTATTCTTAACTGGAGAATAAAATCTCATCACAAATTGTAAGAAGAAGCTCGCTACAGAATTTGAGATGAAAGACCTAGGTCGATGTATTATTTCTTAGGTCTTGAAGTTTGGTAGATCCGAGAGAAGATATTCCTTAACCAAGGGAAGTATGCAGTTGAAACATTGAATAGGTTTGATATGTTGGAATGTAAATCCATGAACACACCCATGGTGATCCAGAAGCCTGACAGGGCTTAAAAATGCTCAAAAATGAAAGTGCTCGAAATGCGACAAAACTAGCGCCATTGCGTCTGTCTTGTCTTCCTGATTCTGGCGATATATTTACTTCATCAAACGGGCTCGGTATGCTCAAGATATCGCGTTCTGTCCGAAAAGGCAAATAGGCAAAAAAAAGAGGGGATGACTGTACAGTCCGTACAGTGCCACGTGGCATGCTGACTGTACAGGTCATACAGTCCGTATAGGTGACGTGGTAGCTCCAGGAGGTGACACATGGCACAAGATGATGTCAAAAGCTGACGTAGCAGGCTGACAGGGAAGTATGGCAGTTGACGTGGCAGGCGACATGGACGAACCAACGATTGACACTTGGCATGTTTTGGTTGGTTGTTGGTGTGCCACGTGGCCCAGTCATGGGCTACCACGTGGCACCCTGTGGTTGGTTTATGGGTTTTGGTAAAATCTATATGGTGTGCATGGGAGTTGAACTGGCGACCTCACCTCCAGGTAAAGGACTAGCAGGATTGGGTGTTATTGGATAAATCCGTAAGTGCGGACACAAACCGATCTCCCTAGATCCACCTGGATATAGAACAAAGTAAGACAGAATGATACTCTTTCCCTAGATTTTAACTATTGAATGTACTAGGAGGCATGATTAAAGAACATACCTTAGGATCGCTTCCTTTGGTCTTTGTTTCTCCTGCTTCGCTCCAGTGCTCTCGTACAGTCAAGATCAAAACAATACAAACCAACCGAAGTGAAGAAAGCATAATCTATTCAATAGTCAATCTATGTATATGATCAAGGAGTTATACAATAAAGTGGAACAAACTTTATGGGAAAGGGACACATTACTGTATTATATGGATGGAAAGTAAAGATTATGTATTATGTTGCAAACTTCCTGGATGGCCCTTAGCTCTGACACACACACTTGCTCACTTGCATGAAGAAGATCAAACACCTTTGATAAACTTGCTGGAGTTCCCTAGCTGTTGTAGCTTCAGTCCTTCACACAATCTTTCACTAATTCTCCAATGTCTCACTTAACTTTGTTTGCTTCTAACTTTTTCCATGAGAATTCACTCAATATATAGGAGAGAATGAATTGGTTACTTGGATAAGAATGATCCCAAAGTATCAGGAAATCTAGTACTTAGATCACCATTCGGATGCCATCTCATCCTTCTAGAAGATTCCCTTCTAGAAGCTTCGAGAATTCATATTTTTCCCTTCTTTAGAAAGAGTTTGCACCCTAGCAGTTAAACACAATGTGAACTTCTCGCACCCTGGCTTAAGGCAACCTGCGAGAATCATGCATTCTCGCAGGAAAATATATTGGCAGCCTGCGAACCTTCCTTAAAAATGTGATCTTTGGAAAGAGATGAAGGTAACTTTTCCCAGGAGAAATTTATAATGAAGATCCTGAGTACACCATCATCAATACATCATCATGACGACCAAAATTATGGGTAATAGAATGCCCCCCAAAGTCTGAGATTGGAACCAGTGACAGTCGATAGACTTTGTAAGCTGCATGTGTGTGTCGAGAACCGGGAGCACATCTAATCGGAAACCTGTGAACAACCAAGCATCTACAGAATATCATATATACCAATTCCGAGGTAGGCATTCCCATACTCAGATCACAGACTGATGACATTGTAGACATGGGTCATGGCCACCAATCATACACTGTGGATCCATGCCATCAAAATATATCATAGCCACCGAAATACATTGTGGATCTATGCGATAATTTTCAAATCAAGACGACATAGCCACGAAACATACACAGTGGATCTATGTGTCACAAATTATACATACTCCATCGCAACCTGGATTGCAAAGATAATATCCAGGGTCTTCAATCTCGTCGCCCAAAGTACGAATCTAACCATGTGATTACATGTGTTGAAGTCGAACATGGTAGAAACCACTTGATTACCGGTCATTGATGAAACCATTAACAAGTGTGAGGGAAATCACCATTGATGTCAATGACTCCCAAGGTACCATAGTACAATCCATCGAGTGTGAATAAATGAGTTGATGTCGAACATCCGATGGAATCTTTCGATCAGGTGTCAATGATGTAAACCCACTGTCGAAAGCGAGAAAACTTGCCATTGAGGCATGCAAGTTCCAAGGTACCAAATAATTTCTAAGTCTTGATTCCAGATAATAAGCTGAAGTCGACAGAACAAGACTCGTCACAGGAGGGTCTTGATGTATCCCCCATCAATGAAATGAAATGAGTAACAGAGTTTGAAAGTGAAACAGAGCATTTTGCAAATTGGACTAGACACAGGGAAGGCCAACACCGAGAGAATGGACAACTGCAGATGGCCGACTCAATATAGGTTTCAGATGGACTTCTCTTGAACATATGAATGACACGACCAATGATTTGGCAGCATTGACTCAAAGACGACACAGGGAATGACCTTGTAGAAAATCGAATGAGAGACAAATGGATTTCCCAA
>ML778169.1:982797-993844 GCA_009831015.1 Picea engelmannii | reverse complement strand
ATACTGTCATTAGTAATGTTTTCTACATGGATGATAGTGGCTTTAGTAAGATGTAACAGGGTTCAAATGGCTAACAATATACTGTCAGTTGTCATGATTGTGTTACAGTTGATCTTGATGAGACAGGTGCACAGGACAGAGTTCAGAGACAGAGGACAAGCTGGGTGGCCTATCCCGATCTTGTTGATTGGTCAGTAACCTTTTGGGGACCAAAAGGTCTTTTTGTGGGGAGGTGTGATCCAGAATCGGATCCAGAAGCCTGACAGGGCTTAAAAATGCTCAAAAATGAAAGTGCTCGGAATGCGACGAAACCAACGCCATTGCGTCCGTCTCGTCTTCCTGATTTTGGAAGTATATTTACTTCATCAAATGAGCTCCATATGCGCAAGATATCACGTTCTGTCTGAAAAGGCAAACAGGCAAAAAAAAAGGGGATGACTATACAGTCCGTACAGTGCCACGTGGCATGCTGACTGTACAGTCCGTACAGTGCCACATGGCATGTTGACTGTACAGTCCGTACAGTGCCATGTGGCATGCTGACTGTACAGGTTGTACGGTCTGTACAGGTGACATGGCAGCTCCAGGAGGTGACACGTGGCATGGGATGACATTAGCAGCTGACTTGGCAGACTGACAGGTAGTGTGGTAGTTGACGTGGACGAACCAGTGATTGACACTTGGCATGTTTTGGTTGGTTGTTGGTGTGCCATGTGGCCCAGTCATTGGCTTCCACATGGTACCCTATGGTTGGTTTATGGGTTTTGGTAAAATCTATATGGCGTGCACGGGAGTAGAACCGGCGACCTCACCTCCGGGCAAAGGACTAGCAGGACCGGGCTAACCGCTCGGCCCACGGGTGTGACTTAACAGTGATACGAAAAAAATCATATTTATGTTTGGTTTAAATTTTGATCGGAGGTGGGAAGGGCTAGGGCCTAGCCCCAGCCCTTGGTTGTATTGACCGCCCATGTAATCGGGAGCACGACTTACCATTTGTGCGGGGGTGTGGATAGGGCCTAGCACTTGGACCCCGCACCAGCATGTAACCACTGCCACACGACTAGGAGTTGTCTACCAGTTTGGACACGGGGATAAGTTGTGAGCCAATGGTTCCATGGAACGCGCCACACAACCGGGAGTCAGCGCAGGACACGGGAGGCCAACGCTTAGCCTTTGGGCTAGCGCGTGGCCAAAAATGGCCCATATGACCGCAAAAAGAGGGCGCACACCCAGGAAGAAATCTAGTATTTCTCTCAGCGCGACATAAGTGGAATACATTGTTGCATGTTCCACCAGTTGTGAATCCATATGGATTCAGAAGTTCTTGTCAGGTCTATTTGATCTGGATATGGAAGCGACCGTGATTCTATGTGATAACCATAGTTGCATAAAGATGACGGAGAACCCAATGTTCCATGACAAGTCAAAGAACATAGAAATCCAATATCCCTAAATTCATGATATGGTGCAGAGAGGATTTGTAAATATCCAATATGTTGGCACAGATGAGCAGGTTGCAGATGTGTTGACCAAGCCTCTGTCTCGTGTAAAGTTTGAATAATTTCGAGAAAGCTTGGTATAGTCTGAAAGGACCTCCCTCGAAAGGGGGAGTGATGTTGATGATACTATGGTATCCTGACCAACAATGGGTAGCTCAATTAGAATTATATATCCTAGGGGAATGATCATCTCTGGATAGATACCAAAGGTACGGTAAGGACGGTCTGTCAGAGTACTTGTGCATGTATATGCCAGCTGTGTTCAGTAGCGATAGCTTCGTTAGGATTTTATATCCTAGGGAATATTTTGATTCCCGAGAAGATCTTGAAGGTCTGATAAGGATAGTCTGTCAGAGTACCACGTGGTAGCTCTGTTAGGATTTTACATCCTAGGGAATCTTATGATTCCTGGGAAGACCCCTAGGGACTGTTAGAGTACCACAAAATATTGTTGTTACACCTGCCTCATTATGTTGCCCAAAGATGATGATGTTGTTATCTCAGCGTCATGTTGATGATGTTATTATCTCACCCTCGTGCTAATGATGTTTTTATCTCAGCCTTGTTTTGATGATGTTGTTATCTCAACCTTTTGTTGACGATGTTGTTATCTCATCCTTGTGTTCATGATGTTGCTGCTCCAGCCTTGTGTTGTTGATGATGTTGTTGCTCCATCCTCGTGTTGTTGATGATGTTTTTTCTCCAACCTCATGTTGTTGATGATGATGTTGTATCAGCTTCGTGTTGTTGATGATGATTTTGTATCAGCCTTGTGTTGTTGGTGGTGATGATGTACCAACCTCGTTTTGGTGAGATTGTTTCTCTAGCTTCATGTTATTGATGTTGATGTTTCAGCTTCATGCTGACAATGATGATGATGATGATGATGATGATGATGATGATGATGCTATTCCAGCTCCATGTTGTGAATGATGATGATGATGATGCTACTCCAACTCCATGTTGTAAATGATGATGATTTTGTTATTCCAGCTCCATGTTGTGAATGATGATGATGGTACTCTAGCTCCATGCTGTGAACGATGAAGATATTGATGATGAGAAAAATTTCTGATGATTTATAGATGTGTCAGTCAGTGTTCCAGATGTTGATGATGTTGTTTCCCTCTCCCTCTGCTGATGATGTTGTAGAATACACTTCTTGTTAAGGGGGAGTGTTGAAATATTGTACTTACAAAGAATATTCTAATTATAATTGAGTTATTATCTTATAGATCAATCCCCTTTTGTGGATTGATCATGTCAGGACTTATGTATGACCAAATCCTATTTTGTGGATTGGTCAAACCCTAGTCAAATGATGTTAATTGAGAAGTCAACCCTTAGGGATAATTAAAATGGTTTTAGCCACTAGTTGAAGAAGTCGATCCAGCTTGGTGAAGAGACACAACCATAGCACCTACCAGCTAGTATAAATAATAGAGGATGATGCCTCATTCTCACACTCACTCAGCCACTCATCTAGTGTGAAATTTTTGGAGATGGTTGCAGTTTCCAGAAGAAGGAGAGAGAGAGAGGTGCATGCTCAGTATTGGTTATTCTTGGTGGTGTTGTCTTTTATCTTGGAATTGTAATGGCAATTTATATTAAGGAAGTTTTTGTTGGGTTTTCTCCCCCATGAGGGTTTCCTAGGATAAAATGTTGTGTACCTTGTGATTGTGTTTCTCTCAATGATCCTTCTAATGCTATTATTGTCTAGTAAATTGAAAAGAACTTAATAACATATCTAAATTTAACAAAAAATACATATCAATATCGAATGTAGTGCAAGCATGCACGAAATATAAACAATTTCATTTTTGTTCTATTCATTTCTAAACCTTATTTTCCTTGGATTTTTCATGCATGGCTAATTTATCTTGTCATGTAAAAGAATGGGGTGTTCTTGTCCATATGACCATTTCAATACATAACTTAGTTTTCATAAATTGAACCCCAAGTAGGTTCCAACTCCATTCATAAAAGATCAACTCATAATATCTAGGATTTATTAATGGATTGACATTTTATTTTGGCATGCATGATGCATATATGACCATTGAGATGATACATTTTAAGTTATATTCATTGAGGAATTCTAGCCATCTACATTCTCAACTGCCAAGTCAAGGCTAGGTGAATATATATTTCAAGTTGTCATGGTTTATATGTAATTCAAATCTCTTTTTGAGAGAATTCATATTTATTTTTTCTCTGATGTAAGAGTTTCCTTTGTTTTTTAGTATCATGAATAAATACCAATCATGTTTGGTAGTTAAGTTAATTTTTCATGTCTACCCGTATCAGGTGTTAGGGAGGAGAGTAAAAAATGGGGAGTCATCCCACCCATCCCATCCACTTGGCAACAACATATGCAAGTGGACATGAATGGAGGAAATCAAATCACCCACTAGTTAGCATGACTACCAAGCATTTATACTAGCAAGCATTTGGTTTTAGGTTCATTCCTCTGCATAGTGTTATGATGTTGTATCCATCAAGTGCATTAATGGTGTTGTATGACACCATTACTGCTACTCATTCTCATTGCAAGTCCACACACTTAGCTTTAACCATGGATGAGTCCAGATTTGGGAGGTTTTATTATGCTTGGTTTCATTGGGTCTATGTTATTATCGTTCCCTCAGCTCTTTGTTTCCCTTGTCAAAATTATCACATGCGCATACATCCCTTATCTCTATAATCTCAGTCACCACCTGCATTTAGACCACCTCCTCTCATATCTTACCTTGGTCTCATCCCCCCTATAGTCATGCCTCATGGTGGTAATAGGAAGCGAGGAAGAATTCACAGAGGGGGAGTCATAGAACACCATACACACTCCATTGTTTCACTCGTTATTGAGACCTATGAAGCCCACAATCCCCCTCACATTTGAGTTGAACTAGATCTTGTAGAAGTCGATGCTAGGGTGCTTCTTCGCTTCGTCGACCATGCAACAGTAGATGAGGAAATTGGTCAATGGATACCAGACACTGGATCATACAGGGAACGCACCACCCTTTACACCAAGACAGTCAACCTGTACTGGCTCTTAAAGACAATGATGGGGAAGGTCATGGTAGAGAGGAACGAAGCCCACGAGGAAATATTCCTCCAATTGGATGAAATGCAGATGGATATTCTCAGCCTTGGCAGGAATATGGACCACTTGTTAAACAACTCCGATGAAGTTGGACCGAGCCATGGCCACATGAATTCAATTGTTGGAGCTACCCCTGGTTCGCCCTCTTAAAATTCTTTAGTTTTTTATCTTCTGGTTTTCGTTTTGGTTTTTCCACCTCAAGTTGTGCCTCAACACTTATGATAGTATAAATAGTTCTAGGGGTCAATTGTGCAATAGTAGTGACATTCTACAACAAATATTATGTTGTAAAGGGTCTACACTTATGCTTTTTGAACTTTTAAACTGTTCTGGAACTCTCCAACTGCTATATTGTGACTGGTTGGATTTCCCAAGCGACCGACCAACCACAATATCTATGTAACTATTTTATTTTATAGTAATGAAAATTGTGGAAGAGATAATTTACCAAAAATAAAATTGTGTCAAATATTGCTAGCACAATTGATTTCGATGGGCCTCACTCTGCATGGTGACCCAGGTTCGAAACCCGTCACTACCAAAAGACACCTAAAAAATCCAACCATGCTAAGAGTTGGTGTGACCCAGGTCAAGTGTTTTTCCCCAAGCAATTTTGATGGCTTAGATGCCCTTGGGTCATGTTTTATCAACCACAGTCTAGTATCATAGGTCACGAATGTGCTAGCAAACAAAACAAAAAAAATTGCGTAAAATTTGTTTGACATATTTAATTGTTTGTTTTCATGTATCTTTTAATGCATAACCATTGTTACTAGCGATGTTGTCTTGTATTTATTCGTTCATATGCTATTATGTTGGTGATAGGGAGGTTAATGATTCTTTTTGTGACAATGCAAAACATCATGGCTTTTTAATAGTCATGGATTTGCAATGAACGTAATGAATGCAATAGAATCTATCCAAAAGGAAAAACAATAAAAGTTAGCTAAAAGTTGTTCATCGAAGTAGGCCTCTCAACTTTATGAATTAGAGAAATGAAGGTGGACATTAGAGCTTGTTTGGATGTTCTTGACTCTTCCACTACTTTTAACACAACTATTTGCACTGTGTATTAGAAGAAGTAGAAGTTGGAGGCATACTTTGTAACAAATCTTAGACATGGCTATAACTTGATAATCATTCCTTTCTACTTTTAACCTTTTAAAATGTATATGGTATATCATCAATCCCATAGAATTTTACTTGCCATATAGTTTTATATGTCATTTTAAAATAAGTACAAAAATTGGTTATTGTGTAAAAGTTTCCCATCGAAGTAAGCCCTTTAACTTTCAAGATTACATCAATGAAGGTAGTTACTATAACTTGTTTATTTGTTCTCGACTCTTCCATTTCTTTTCACACATTTTTTTTTCTTAGAAGAAGTAGAAGTTGGAGGCCTACTTTGTCACGGGACTTAAACATATCTATAAATTGATAAGAATTTCCTTTTTCTTTTAACTTTTTAGAGTTCATATTGTTTCATGAGTTGTAATGATCCTATCAAGAATTTGCCTTATTTCCACCAAACCCACTTTTTTTTAACAAATAGTTGTGCTTAGTGTTTCTTTGATTTGTTTTGCCATGAATTTAGATATTCTTAATATTTTTTACCTAGGGATATTGGCTGAAAGTTGTCCATTGAAGTAGGCTTCTCAACCTTCACAATTAGAGCAGTGTGTTTATGGGACCTAAATCCCCTGACTCAACAGCAGGAACCAAACCCACCACCGAGGTCCAATTAGACTCTGTAGCGTTTGGAGTGGAATGGTTCTCTAGATCTTGCGATCTGGCCAAAATATCGATGGGCTTTGTGTTTCCAGGTGAAGGCTCTCCCTTCAATTAGGACAGTTCTTTTTCTATATTTCTCTTGGGTGGGGCTGGTATAAGAGATGCAAGCCAGTATAAACCAACTTGACAAATAATAGGACAGAAGTTTTAACTGGTGGGAATAGGTCGAGCTTGGGATAACCCACTGCTCAAACATGCAAATAGTGATTCTATGCCATGGGGCCTAGCACTAATACATTAACAAAATGAGCATCCAACTACTTTATGAGAAAACTAATTAACAGAAGAAAACACATACGTAATCAAGATCATGGTAAGAAAAATAATTCATCTACCATAACATTCATCACATAACAACACAACGATTTATATTCATCATTAAAGTAAAGAACATCAAGACATTGCACCAGATAACTTGACAAAAAAATTAATTGCTCTTACTCATTTACTGCATCATTCATGGAACAAGAAAGGAAATAATTCTTCTCCAACTCCAATCACATACATCTGATGAAAATAGCTTGTCTCTGGTCTATAAGGACTTCTCAATTCACAACAGTCTCAAAATAATTATCAACAGCCCAAAAAACTGAGTTCTTACAACAACCATCGATCCTTGTTTATTGGTCGATCTCTCTATTTATAATATAAAATTTAACTGTAATTAATGACTAAATATAGTTTACGCCAAACAAAAGTCGCCATGTGGCGTAGTCATTCAATAGTTTCTTTAACATTCCACCCAAGATGTCTCTTCAAAAGGGTGACTTATTTCATATTTAGACCATCTGATAAACAAATCTTCACAGGTTTGAGCCCATGGGAACCTCTGTTGTTCCATAGGGGCAACATATACTCTGATATCTACTGCATGCATTTGGTACTTTGCCAAATTGATTTTCAATTGTTGCAGCATGGATCAAGCTTTGATCAGGTATTTCATGAACAATTGTACTTGTCTTAGCTTCGTATCGGCTATCTTTGCGCATCTTTCAGATCACAACAAGTCTCGTTCGGTGGGTGTCTTGAGTCGATAATTGATCGGGGACGCCGCACTCAGAGAGCCCATAAACCTTTATTGTAACAATGTTTCAACTTTGGTGTTCTTTTCGAATCCTTCAGTGAAATCATAGAATGAACTTTGTTTTGTAATCAGGGAGGTTTATTTTCTGCAATTTAAGACGATGGAGTTTAGCGATTTCAGATCGATTCGTGATAATACGTAAATAAATTGAAAATACTAATACTTACCTATGTAGCCCACTAGTTTCAGTCATTTAATACTTACTTGATCTCAGTTGCTCCTTCGAATGATTTTTGATGACCTGGCCAAAGCCGTCGCTCCTTTGGTTAAATGGAATTATGTCAGCGCATCATGAGGTGGCAAATCAAGTACAACATTATGAACATTTTTAAAATTCATATTAATTATTCAACCTTTTGTGCCTAAAAGAGACGTCGAAGGCAAGTGTGCTCATGTATACTTCCTAATGGGTCAGACACCATAAAAGGAAATCCATTAAATGCTTCCAGAATCTGTATCATTAAGAGTGTAAAACATCATTAGTCGAATAACGGAGGTCTGGAGCAAGGTCGGGAGGATCGTATCAGACGTTACCTGTAACTCTGTTTGGCGACATTCACATGCTCTGGATTGCATCTGCCAAACAACTATGGTGCATCGAGTCTTTAATCAACATGTCGCGAGGCGCGAGTGTCTTATTGGCACGTTCTATTTCGCTCCTCTGGTTTTTTTTTATAAATTCAGGGAGTTCTGGGGAAAACTTATGCTCATGTCGAGCTTACATTCTCATGGGTTCTGGTATGGGAAATTTGTCTTGGTAAAGTCTTGTATAGACGTCCTTCGTCACCTACGGATGAGCAGGCCACCGCACTACTGTGTAATGGGATCTCCTCTTAACATGGGACAGGGTCCATGGGGTAGTCGTAGTGCTAGGCTTGAGCCCGAGTGTGCCTGGGATTCTTTTTGGTCAGCTTCCCAGGTCTTTGAAAGCCCAAAAGGGGGTGCAGGTTTTGGATCGGAGATGGTGTTCGCGTCCTCAAAGAAGATCGAAGTTGAAAAGTGTGCATCTGAGGAAGGTATACTTGTAAATGCACCTACTCAAGAACTGAAACCACAGAGAAGAGGGAGGCCTAGAAAGGATATGGCCAAATGGGAGGAGACCTGCCTTTTGACTGAGCTGAGCGCATGTCCATATGTTGAGGAGTTTGTGGAACTTCCTCACTTGTCAGAGCTAGTTGGGATTATTGACAAAGGAGACAAGAGTCGAAAGGGAAGGGGAAAAGCATCGAGTCCTCGCATCGAGAGTCCCATTAAACAGTTAGAGTGAGCTAAACTTGTGATAGCCAAGATTTACCAAGAAAATAGGGAGCTACGACATCAGTTGGCGAAAAAATACCAGGGGATACCGACGTCACAGGGTCACGTAAGAAACACAGTTTGGCTTCAGAGACGGCTTTGGGAGGCCCAGGATACAATTGTGCAGCTGCGCGAGGTGCAGCGTGCGACGGAGGAAAGGAACATAGTGTCAGGCACCAGTAGTGGCCTGGGGAAAATTTCATGTGTAGGAAAGACATAATGGGTGGCCCTGTGCCTTACATCCTCCTGGGTGTCGCTCTAGACAAAATTTCTCTTTTGTTCTTTTGTTGTAAAGGTATCCTTGGTTTTACTGCTACCGGGCCGATTGGTCGCAACATGGCTTAGTTGTATGTAATCTGATCTTGGCAGGAGCCTTTAATATTAAACATCAGAAGTATTTTGAATGTATTAATCTTTCTTATAAGCAGTTACTCTGTGTTTCTTATCAAAAATTATTAGTTCACACATATTATTAAATATTACAATTGTTATTGTTGTACCAAGGTTTTGTTGATAAGTTTTTTTTGGTGAGATGTCTGATATCAATTGATGCTTACGTGGTGTTGTCAAACCTGGTCCATTAAAAAAAAAGAAAAAAAAAATTAATTACAAAAGGCATTCGTTGGTAGGTAAGTATATTACTTGGGACTTTTCTCATGTCAAAGTATCAGGGGTCGAAGATCAGTGGTGTCACTCTTCCCTTTGCGCGACACTTACTATCACGTCTTTCTATCGAAAACCAAATGAATCGGTCTTTGGAAAAATCATTCCCAAGGTTTATTCATAGGAAAGAATCATTTCATCAGTCTATGTCGATGAGGGTCGTCACTTGGCTACTTTGACTCCCCAGACGATTTTTTCCACCATCATCTTCTTTCGATGCCAAATTTCTCTTGTGAGTTGGGGAAAATCCTGGGCCGTCGATTCCTTGAGTAGTCGTTAAGTGTTTTTAGAGTTAAGATGGTTCTTCGCTGTATGTTCAAGTGAACTTTTAATCAATTAAAACATGAAACATATAAGACAAGCGAAGGATCAGTTTTATGTCGAGGCGAAAGCAGTTCAAAAGTAAAATAAAGGGTGGTACCCAAAAGGAAATGGTCACAGAACTTTTAGGGTGTGTTGAGTATTCAACATAGTGATGATGGAGTTAAGTAATTAGAATTTGTTTGGATATTATGGGATCTTCCACTACTTTAAGAACTTGTTTAGACATTATGGGCTCTTTGTTGTGAGAAATTTCACCATGTGGACAAGCTGAACTCCCCCTAGTTGGGGTTTCTTTAGTCTAGGACAAAAGAGAATAAGTGGAAACCAACATCCCTCTTTACTCATTGCTCCAATATCAGATCTAGTCCAAGCTCTTGAACACAGAAGCCACTCCTGCAACCTTCTTGCAAAAATTAGTACAACCCTTCTCTTCTACTTTTGCAATGTTAGATAAAAAAATAATCTAACTAAGATGACAAGTATAAACATTCATACATTAACTTAAGTAAGACAAGAATGAGGAAATAGGCCAATTTGTATTAATGAAAGAAGCATTGGATACTTACAACAATGTTGATGTGATGCAAGATTTCCTCCAAGCTTCTCCTTTCCATCCCCCTTTGTACACCGCCTGACAATAATGAGAATTCTTTTGAACTATCTATGAATGTCTCAAGAACAAAGGTTTCATACTCTCAATACTTTCTCTTTTTAAGCCCTTGAATGACCTTGCTTATATAGAAAATTGGGAGGCTTAACCACCATAGAAAATCAAGGGAATAGTTGATATATTCACTCCTTAGGTTACAATTTAGTACCCAAAATGGAAGGAATATGGATTACTCGAGTTCCTGATTCATCCATCGATCATAACCACTCAAGAGTATCTCAAGATTTTCCCATAGAAAAAGGTGGGTTAGCTCTAACAAGACTAACGCTCCCCCAAGTGTTGTTGGGAAAAATACCCTACGGACTAGCAAACTAGGGTCAGACTTGCATGCATATTTTGACCGTAAAGAAATTACTTTTTAACCTACCACCCAAAACTTAAACCCCTCTTTCAAAATACATGCATGGAAAGAAACTACTAACCTTGTTACTGATGTTTTGTGTAGATCCTTCGTTGCACTTTTTCCCACTTGCTTGCGCTGCTCCTTCCAAAGATAACCTGCAATCAAGACAAGCAACTATGCATGCATGCTACTTCTCTACTTGAGGGTTAGAAATTAAGCATAAATTAAACAAACCATAGATAACTCATGCATTGGGATGGGAAAAGTA
>ML778169.1:812831-946607 GCA_009831015.1 Picea engelmannii | reverse complement strand
ATCGGCCTTGAATACTATTCTGCAAATATGGACACTTATGCACTTCTAATCAATGGTTAGGTCGAAAAGTAATGTAAAGTATTATGCAAAACAAATTAAACATGTAGTAATGAGAAAGGACGTTGTGTACCTTGGAATGATCAAGTGGAATGATAGTATAAGTCTAAATACAGGTGATGAAGGGTATAACAATGGAAAAAAGTATGGGCAAAAAGGGTACAATATGTGGTCTTAACAACAGGTTGAACTCCCCCTAGCCGCCTACGATCAGTAATTAAGGTAATTTTTAAATGCCTAACTAGTTTGGTCAGTATAATTCTCCAGGCCAATCTATGAAAAGAATAATGAGTGAGAATTTTCATTTCTTCGGTCTAGGACAAAAGAGAACAAGTGGGCACTAACATCCCTCTTTCTTATCTATTTATGCATGAAAGTTAAGGAGAAGGAGAAAGGAAATAATATCTAACCTTTTTCCTATAGGTTTTCCTCGTTGCTCCAATGTCAAATCCAGTCTAAGCTCTTGAACATAGAAGCCACTCTTGCAACCTTCCTACAAAACGCAATACAAACCTTCTCTTCCAATTTTGCAAGGTTAGATAGAAAACTAATCTAACTAAGCTGACAAGTATAAACATTCATACATTAACTTAAGCAAGACAAGAATGAGGAAATAGGTCAAGTTGTATTAATGAAAGAAGCATTGGATACTTACAACCATGCTAATGTGATGCAATCTTTCCTCCAAGCTTCTCCTTTCCAACCCCCTTTGTACATCTCTTGACGATAATGAGAATGTGTATGAACTATCTCTGAATGTCTCAAGAATAGAGGTTTCATACTCTCAATACTTTCTCTTTTTAAGCATTTGAATGGCCTTGATTATATAGAAAATTGGGAGGCTTAACCACCATACAAAATCAAGGGAATAATCGAGAGCTTCACTCCTTAGGTTAGGATTTAGTACCGAAAATGAAAGTAATATGGATGACTCGAGTTCCTGAATCATCCCTCGACCATAACCACTCAAGAGTATCTCGGTATTTTCGCATAGAAAAAGTTGGGTTATCTCTAACAAGACTAACACTCCCCCAAGGTTTGACACATATAATTACTAACGCTCCCACACAATATACTAATGCTCCCCATACATGTGCAGGGGGGCGTTAGTGCTCAAACAAGGCTTAAAACTCAAGGTAAAAAGTGGTTTTCCTTCCTTCAAATGATGAGTTTTATTCACCAATTCATCTAGGGAACATGATATACATTTCCACATGATGATAGAGTGTATTTTGGCCTCCATGTGATGGGTTTTCTCCCACAATTTGTCTAGGGAACATGATCAACACTTCCACAATTGTGACATTCAATTACAACACTTAGGAATGTGGAAAATCGACACCTACATAAGTGATACATAAGTGTGGCACTTAGTAGAATATGATACATAAGTGTGCCACTTATTAGTGTGGAAATTTGATGTGTAACACTCTTCCACTACTTTAAGAAATTATTTGGATATTATAGGATCTTCCACTACTTTCCACACATCAATATTAACTATGCCCCGAAAGAATTTGGAAAAATCAACCAAAAATCCATTTATCTTTGGAGCTATGCTCTCCATATCAAGGATCAACTTTTGGATTTCTTCAAGGGAAACCTTTTTTTACAACCTCAAATTTGGACTTGGGGTAACCAATCTAGGGATTTTTTGGATCATCATTTTTATTGCTTCTTGATTTACTCTTGGTTACTAGAGAAGATGATGGAAACACAGGTTTAAAATTTCCTTCATAGTTTTTGGTTCCTCTTGCATAGCCCCACTAAAATTCCATATGCAATTTTTTTACAAATTCTAATCCTTAAAGTTGTTTCATGGAAGAATCTTGTTATGATTAATATATAAGGGGCTTATTTCTCTACTAACCTAGTCTAATATACAAACTCTACAACTTGTGATAGTCCCTAAATGATCTTGGTGATGCATCTCTTAATGAATTCTCACAAGGATACTATAGAGGTATTGAACTACCTCTATTGACTAAATACCCAAGGTTTTTTCCTCCATTGATAGCTTAAGGCCATGGCACCATTGTATACATTCATTGGTATCCAAGGGGAAGGAGCAAGAGTGAGTTATTGAAATCACCTTTCCATCTTTAATTGAAGCTCATACTTGAATATAATGACAAGATCCATATATTGAATTAAAGGAATGCACCAGTGCTCAAAATTATCCATGACAATGAACAAGAGATAAGTCTCCATGCATCGAAAGGCACATTGGAATGGAATATATATCTAGAAAATTCAATGGCATGTGTTGCAAACCATCAATGCATCCAAGCATGAAATGCTCAAGGATTACTACCTAACAACAACAATGTCCTGAAGTCCTAGTAAAACACAAGAAGGAATAAAAAAGACCATCCATACTATGCAACTTTTCTTTTCCTAGAGATATCTATAACTAACAAAAGGATTTTTGGATCACCTAAACAAGCATTTAAAGTGCCTATTTGTATTGTTCCTATCTGTATTGCAAAATCTTTCATTCCAATAATGAAAAAATCATGCATTCTTTGGGAGAAACATAACTAACAAACAAGAGAGAGTGCATGTGCGTCCATTTCTTGCAACATAAGAAAAACATGGAAGAGTAACTTATTCTTCTTGGAGATAACTATGCTAGTACATGATCACTCAAAGAACAAGCACAAAACATATGATATTTTTGTTGTCTCTGATGATGGGTGGAGTGTCCACTCGAAACGTTAGATGTTTCGAAATCCAATTACACGGTGATTATCCAAAAATACTTTCTATGTTAAGCACAAAACTAGTTAGACGCATTTCTTTTTGTGGCATCTACATGATGACCTTACACTAGGAACACAACTATGCACCATATATTTCTTTTATTATTATTTTATATATGAAAAAAGGGTAATAGAATGGAAAAAGAAATAGAATATTAGTATCTTTCATGTATTTTTTTTCTCCAAGCAAAGAATAAATGAGAAGCAAGGAAAATTGGATTTTCCAAAAAAAAAGAGGAAAATTAATGAGACATCTCAAATTCATTATATCCTACATTGTCTCGATTAATCAAAGGTTGATGAAATCCCCTCTCTTGTATGCCATCATAAGAAACTAACTAATTTTCTCTTATTCTTGAGGTGGAAGTAATTTTTTATTATCTTGAGATGAATAAATTGGGAGAAAAATGTTCTTCACGGTTTCAAGGCTACATACATGAAGCTTCAAGACACGATGGATGATTCAAAAGTTTGAATATA
The DNA here is from genome assembly GCA_009831015.1 of Picea engelmannii. Classification (NCBI taxonomy): domain Eukaryota; kingdom Viridiplantae; phylum Streptophyta; class Pinopsida; order Pinales; family Pinaceae; genus Picea; species Picea engelmannii. Next base: position 943,308 of record ML778169.1, on the reverse strand, counting down.
TTCCTAAGAATGAACATGATTGTAAACTCCAACAAGGCATCCTATCATCCTTTGAAGGCTTTCATTGCAACACAAAAACTTTTTTGATGGAATGAGAGTTACTATTTTCAAATAACAGAAGCCTAAATTAAGGTGGATATCAAAGCTTCTTGAACAATTCCTTAGCAAGTACATTTTTGAAAATATTGTCTTTTACTAGGACGATTTTGGACTAAATGATAGTTTCATAGGTATAAGAAAATTCTATGAAGTGCTAGTTCATATAGTCTAAACATTTTGAATTTAGAAGGAAACTCCCAAGGTCTAATATTTTGGTCTCAAAGTAATGAGACTTTGTAATTAAAGTCAATAGTATAAAGTTAAAGTGGACATTGTAAATACCATTGGAAATCTCAAACTTAAAAATATATACATCGTCTAGAAAATGTTATTGTTCAAACAAAACAATGTGAAGACCACTAAGTCAAATACAATGATCACATTTTTGGGTGACATAATTGCTCCTGACTTTTGGTTACCATTCTTTTGTTTTTAATTATCTTTAGGTCCATCCTTTTTTTTTTGGTTATAAAAACATTTCCTCTCACTTATGTGACATCCCTTTGTCGTCTTAAACATCGATGCAATGTCGCTACCATAACAATCCCATAGAAAACATGTCTCTTAAGTGACATCATAGACATCAATGGGATGTTGCCACCATAACATACTTGTCAAATTAGTGTCGTTGGGACATTTCTTAAGCAAAGTTGTATGTTAGCTTACTGATGGGAAAAAAAAATCCTAGACTTACCTACATCAATTTCAAGTCGATGAGATGTCAATAGAATTTTTCAAAAGTAATGGCTTATGACATATTTGACTTAGAATCGCCAGTCGATGTACCATCACTTAATCAACAAGTTAATTGTCAGTTATTCAACATCACTTACCTTACATTAAATTAACATTAAGCATTTTATTATCTTTCATTTACCTAATGTTTAAGATGTCAATTTTCAACCCCAAATGTAGTAGCAAGATCCCCACAAGAAATTCACCTTGATTTGTAGTTAGTTTTGAATAAATATCAGCAAGGCTTTGAAACACCCCATGGCTTAGCCCCTTCACATGGTGAGAATAATCATGGTATACCATTGGTTCGAAGTAGTCAACCACCAAATGTACATCCTTATCATCATCCTTTTTCACAAAAAATGAAATTTAAAATATCATTTTGGAATTTTTGTAGGCTAGCCTAAAACATCCTAGTACTAGCCTATACTCTTCCATAGCCATCATGGTATTGATGAAATAAGGCCACTATTGCATGTGCCTAGACTTCCATCCACTTAATAAGTTGATAGTCAAAGACAAATTTCCCATCCCAATCATTGATTACATCTTCCATGAGTTTCATGGAACCCAATTCTAACTAGAACTTCCCTTAGTATATCGCCCAATCCAGATGAAGGAGGTAAAAAAAAAAAAAACTAACTTACACACACTTGAAGTACATTATGAGTTTTTGGTGATGCCTTTTGGTCTTTGCAATGCCAATTAATTATATTTCTCAAGAAGAATGTCTTTGTGTGGAATGATGCAATAAATAAAGCCTTTAGTTCCTTAAAGGAATCCATGTGTACTACTTCAATGTTAGTGGTGCTTGATTTTACTAATACTTTCATCCCAGAATGTGATTCCTACCAAAAAGGTATTGAGGCAATGTTGATGCAAGAGGGCACCCATTGGCACTCAAAAGTTAAAAAATTGTGTGATCAAAACTTGGAAAAGACCACCTATGAGAAAGAAATGATGATCATCCTTCCTAACTGTTGAATTTTTGATGAGCTATGGCTCATGCATTTTCTTTAAATTTTTTTTTTAACTTTTACTTGAACCATAACTACTAAAACAAACCAAGATCACAAGAAGAATAACCATGCACAAGAACACAAGAAGTATCATGGGAAACCATTCTCAACAAGGGAAGAAAACCCAACCAATCCTTTGCTATATTCTTCAAGAGAAATACCTCCCACACCATCACCAAACCTAGCACACAAGAGGGTGTTGTAATTATCATAATTTCAGACCACAACTTCTGAAATCATGAGATGAAACAATGATAAGTGTGTTTCCTCAATGGGGATTCACCTTTATTTATATAAGACTTATCACATCAAATGATGTGTCTATTGGCACAATAGGTATGACCTCAATAACTCAAAATATAATTAATAATCACCATATTAATTATCTTTTACATTAATTATATTTTACATTATGGTGGGGCTGACCTATACCCTTTACATCACAAATAGGGTTACAGGTAAGTCTGAATATTGGACAATATAGCAAGGGATCTCATACACCCACTAGTGCTCAGCCACTAGGGGCACATCCATATGTTCTCAGCCACAGGGATGTCCACATCTCTATCTCACTACGTCTCACAGGAAAACCACACTCACTAGTGCTCAACCACTAGGATCATGTTCACCTGTGCTCAACCACAGGCACGTCCAAATCAACAAATCTTCTTTCTCACTTCGTTACACAGGAGAATCATCTAGAGTATCACATCATCTCAACTCTCTTCTCAGAGGATGCTAATACATCATTTCATCTCTATCTTAGAACGATGCACCCAACTCATGGGATTTTCCACACGTTCATATGTTCTCAACCACAGGCACGTCCAACTCAACAAATCTTCTTTCTCACTATGTTACACAGGAGAATCATCTGGAGTTATCATATCAACTCTCTGCATAGAGGAGAACAGCAAACCCATCACATGGGATCCTCACCCCACACAGGTCACACAACGTTCCATCTCCGTCTCAGAGAGGAACCACACACCCAACTCATGGGCTTCCTCACCCCACATGGGGGCACACAACATTCCTTCTCCATATCAGAGAGAAACCACACACCCAACTCATGGGATCTATCTTAGGCCACCTCACTCAGTCTATGTCCTAGGGGATGTCTCACGCAGTTGTAATCATCAACACTAACGTCAATACATGGTGCCCATATCTCATTGGAAGGTGATTCAAAATCAATATGAACCATCGTAACTTGAAGTATTTTTTGGAACAATGGTTCTGATCATTAGAGAAACACAAGTGGGTCACTAGGATGTTAGGTTATGATAATGAAATCATACACAAGAAGGGAAAGGAGAATGTGATTTTTGATTATCCATTTAAGAAATATGAGAAGGAAGGGTCATCTTTGCCTTATCCTTACTAGTACTAGATTTGATTGCAAAGGTGAGAGGAATGGTTGGTTGGTGATAAGGTGGTTCAAATCATCCAGTGGCTCATTAAGGAACCCAACTCCCTTACAATATATACCTTCCAATATGACACCTTGAGGTATAAATGGCATATTGTTTTGGTACAAAAATCTTCTTTAGAAGAATAAGTGTTAGAAAAATTGCATTTCTCTCCTACCTTGGGTTACTTAAGATTTAAAAGAACATATGAAAGAGATAAGAATTCATTTTTTCATGAATTCATGAAAAATGCATCCATACCCTCGTCATTCAATATGACACAAGTCAAAGGAACAAGGGTGAAACAATGAGGACCCCTGAGGCATTGTAGCCACTATTAATACCCACCACTATTCGGGCTAACATTTCCATGGATTTTATCATTGACCTTCCTAAATATAACAAGAAATATGTCATCATGGTGGTAGTTGACCACCAAATATGCTAACTTTTGTGCCTTGAAGCACCCATTTGTGTTGTCCATAGTTTCTCAAGTCTTCATGGATCATATTTTAAAATTATATGGAAATTGGTCACTCTTTTTGCATTGTAAACTATCTTTGTATGTAACATAGATACTGACTTGATGAAAACTGTAACCTCAAAAATAGAACTCTAGTCCTAAAAACCCATTTTTTTGCATCAAAAACACCAAAATCAACCATAGATTAAAAAAAAAGCAGTGCTACCAGTAGCACCCAATTTTCTATGTTCAAATTACAATTATGACCTTAAAAACTGGTAATGTTGCAAACAAAAAAGCTTACCAAATTTTCTATGTTCAAATTACAACTATGACCTTACAAACTGGTAATGTTGCAAACAAAAAAGCTTAAAAGTTACCCATTGAAAATAAGTGCTATCAATGTCACTTTTTTTCCTATGGTTAAAATTACAACTTGATTAAAATCATAGCCTTAACAATCAATAGTATTGCAACCAAAATCTTAAAATTAACCCCTGAATTGAAAAGTTGTGCTACAAGTAGCACCCTTTTTTTCAATGTTAAAATTTAAAAAAAAATTGAAATCATGGGTTGAATAATCAATACCATTGCAAACAAAATCTAAAAATAAACCCCCAAATTTAAAAGAGGTGTTGCCAATAGTATCATTTTTTTCAATCTTAAAATTGCAACTTTTTTGAAACCATGGCCTAAAAAATTGAAACTCTTGCAAACAAATTCATTAAAAAAAAAGGAAAAATACAAAAATATATTTAAAAACACCAAAATCAGGGAAAAAAACATGTCACTAAAAATTAAAAACTTGTAAAAGGTAAGAAAAATACTATATAGAGATAAAAACACATTTTCAATGTAAAAATTAAAATTGATAAATAAATAAAACATAATTGAAAAAAACAAAAACAAAAACAAATAAAAAAAATTGAAAAAAAAATTAAAAGTTTATCTAATAATGCACCCCCCCTCCCACCCTCTAGAGGGGGGGGGCATTATTAGATAAACTTAAAAAAAGGCAAAAGAAAAAAACCAAATGTGAGGTGTGGAAGCAATTCTCAAAATCATCCGACCCCATTTCCCCTCCCTCCTCTTCTTCCTTTTCCCCTCTGTCCATTATAACCCACTCCCACCTTTTCCCTTGCACTTCTCCCCCCTCCCACATTTCCTCATAGCAAAGGGAAATGGATTACCAATTTGTCACCTCATAAGGTGGTATGAGTAGTACCCAATGTCACTTGAAGGCATGGCTTCAATGAATAGAGGGTGTATTGCATTTCATATTGATGCAATGGTGGGTACCATCCACACCACCCTTTGAGGTAGTGGGTTTGTAACTTGCCTCCTCAAAAGTCAACATGGGGGGTTGAAAATAATAGGAGGATGGGGACGAGTGGGGGAAATTGGTGGGGAGTGGGAAGGGGGAAATTGTGCAAAGAAATTATGAGAATCAACCCCCACCCCACATTTTTTTTTGTTTTTAGGGGGGTTTGAATTTCTTTAATTTTTTGTTTAATTTATTTAATATTTTATATTTTTATTTTTAAAGAGTGGTGTTTTTTAAAAAGAGGAGTGGGTTTTTTTTTTAACTTAAAGGGAAGGTAAGGGAGGAGTAGGGCCAAGTAGGATGCTCAACATCGCCTTCCCTCCATTTTTTTTTCCATTTTTAAGTAGTTTTTTAAATTATGTTATTGTTGATCTCTCTTTTTCCAATTTCGACCATAAAAATAGTTTATTTAACATGGCATTTTAAATGAAAATGACTTTACATAGATAATCCCAAAAATGGTATCTCATATGTTGGATTGCAAAATCCCCCCGATTTCTTAAAATAAAGAACTTCACAATAAATATCACTTGCACCAAAGGAGTCTTGAAATGGGTGACCTCCCAGGAAGTCGTGGTTATTGAGTGCAAGCCCCAAGAGGTGATGATTGATGTTGAAATTACTAAGACAACTGAGAGGGGGGGGTGAATCAGTTGTTATTATGCTTAAAATTTTTTAATTCTATTAAACCATTCTTAAACTTTCTTCAAGTGATCATCAATATTATGCAACATATGGACAACATAAATAATGAGCATCAGTCACACATAATATATACATAGAGACAGGTTTTCATGAGGAAACCCATAAAGGGAGAAAACCTCTTCTTTTTCGAAATGATAAGCAGTCTTTTAAGTTATGTACATCATCTATGTTTGAGCACCAACTCAAAGTGAGGCTACTACCTCTATTTTACAAGCTCCAACTTGTTTGAGAGCACCGACTCTCTGGTTTCTCTAGCACCCACTAGAAGGAAGCACCAACTACCTGAATATTCCAGCACCAACTGAATTTATACAAGAACCAACTTGTATACAGAAAACTCTGTGTTTTCCCGAGCACCACCCTGCCACCCTGTTTTCTAGCCACAACTAGATGGAAGCTACAAATCCCAATATTCAAGCACCAACTCGAATATCAGAGGACCACAGTCCTCCCTAGCACCACCCTACCTCCCTGGCTATAAATAAATGATTGAATAACCAACAACACAGATAAATCGATTCTTACCACTTCTTCTCTGTTTTGTAAATCTGGTCTTCTTCTAACTGTTCTGCAATTCTTCTCTTCCTCTATCTGTTCTGCAATTCTTCTCTGCTTCAAGGTGTTCTGTAATTATTCTCTTGCTTCTATCTATTCCTCATCTGTTACTCATCTCGGAGTTTTATCTCACACTGTGCATATTGTCAGTCTCACACTGCGCATATTGTAATTTTCCCTTTATTACAGTTCAAATCATTTTTCATTTAGAATGACCAACCTTCCATCGTCATTGTGTCTCCATTTTATACTATACCACCTATTCAGTTACACCTTGAATCTCCAAGAAAACACATCAGCAACTGAATCGCCAACCGTCCAAGAATCATAATTCAGTTCTGGTAACTGAATCGTAACTGATCAATTACCTGTGAGGTGAAACAGTAACCCTTCGATCAAGTTTCCAATTAACCAGAACCATTAGATTAAATCCACAGGATTTCACGTTTATCTCATATGTCCACTAGTTGTGACCGAGCACTAAACATAATTTGAATTTCATGATTTCGCATCTCGGTATTCATGTGATGAAGGGTCTTGACACTCCAATTCGTGATCGCCAAGACTCTGAGATGGAGCTTAGCACCGCTAGTTTCTTCCCCTCATGTGACCACCGGCGGTGACCACAGGCTACGCCAAAAAGGAGCTTCATATTTCGTGAACTTATGAACTTCATCGAGCCTGATCAACGGTCGAGATCTCCAATGATTTGACGGTCCATATCTCATCGTGATTCCTATGATGAAGGATCTCGATACTCCAAGTCACGATCCCCGAGACTCTAAGATGGAGCTTAACACTGCTAGATTCTTCCCTTCACGTGACCCCGACGGTGACCACAGGCTGTGCCAAAAGTCATTTCATATTTCATGAACTTATGAACTTCATCGAGCCTGATCAACGGTTGAGATCTCCAATGATCCAATGGTCCAGATCTCATCGCGATCTCGCATATCGAGATTCTTGTGATGAAGGGTCTCGATGCTCCAAGTCGCGATCGCCGAAACTCCGAGATGGAGCTTGGCATCTCTAGCTCTACTCTCTAGCTCTCGACAATGTGACCACCCGCCAATCAAACGAGCACTTCTCTCCTTTGACTTTCCAGTCAGCGAAACGATGATCTTTCGCCATGTTTCCTATGGAACCAATGGTCCATATATTATCACTATTTCACCACTTCACATGCCTTCGTCATGCCTGATCAACGGTCCACGATATCGATGATTCGACGGTCTAGATCTTCTCATGATCTCGCATATCGCGAGTTCCCACACCATGCTCTGTTGACTCCTCCAATGTGAAAGTCAGCGAAATTCCAATCGCTTGCCACATGTCCTATGACTCCAAAAGTCAATATTGTTATCGCAATTTCGCATATCACGAGTTTGAACCTCTTTCCTTTGGATTTCCCGATCTGCGAAACTCCAAAACGAAACCTTTGTCATGCTTTGACTGTTTTCCTCCTTCTGAGCTTACACTGCTGATCTTGCCATTATCGCTACGCTACTGATCGTGTTGATTTTCGCCATAGCGAAACCTTTGTCATACTTTGATTGTTTTCCTCCTTCTGAGCTTACACTACTGATCTACGCCATCAATGAAAAACATGCATACTCTGCCTTTGTCTAAAAACACGCCAACAATTGATGCCATGTGATTCACTTCGATAATTTCAATATCACTTCTTCACCCTTCAAGCATCACCCAATGAAATCAATGTTAAGTGTACTATTCAATATCATGAGAAATTTGGCCATTCTAACTAATGTGCATGAGTCAAGGGCTATGCTTAATGGTTTACCCTATGCAAACAATCCCAAAAAATGATAGTTCATATGCTACAAAAGCCCGCAATTGCTTAAAACAATAACTTGTAAAATGTATATGTGTTTGATTCTGTGTGTGTGTAAATTTTTTCTAAATGTTTATAAATAAAGCTAAAAAATTGTTTAAGAAATATTTTAAATTATAAATAAAATGTATTGTAATGTTCCCCGTCTTAACCATGGAACATTACTATGCGGAAAAACACATAAAACAAATTTTTTTTTTGCTAAACAATTCATGTAGCTTACCAGCTGCGATTTAAACACATATTCAACTAATTTATAATACCCATAATTAAATTCATATAAAACACTCTAAACAAGCATGAATACAATTGATAAGAAATATATAACAACATATAAACCATTATCATTCTCAGAGTGATTACACAACCATGAACTCATAAAAAAAACAGAAAAATAAATAAACACTTATCCTTAAAAGAGAGTTTTTGCAACCAGTTGCTTGGTAAGGACATTCCACCCAACCATAGACCTATTGTTCCAAATCCCAACAGAAATTCACCCCCAAGCTAGGGCTAGGAATCCAAAAATAAGGGTTCCTCTCACAATCCCTCATAGCTCCATATCACACAACCCACTGGTTTTCTCCTACAATTATCCTGAATTTCCTCCATTTCTCTTCCTCTTGACCTTCCCAACCCAAAGAATGTACCCCTTCATGGATCTCAGTCCATCAGGCATCCCATTATTTTATCAGGGTCTCTCTAGCACAAGTATCTAGGAATATCTCAACTGAGAATTCAAGGGAACTCACTACTAGGAAAACCACCCGCAAAACAACAACAAACACTTGTTGATATAGTGCAACCCACCCAGGAGTTCACTCTTCAGGAATGACAACCTGGATCTTCAATTTCCAGCTCCAAAAATTCTCCAATATGCTCCATCATGCTCCAAAATCTGTGTTTCCTTGTTGTTCCATCTTCCAAGCTCTTCTTTCCTATTCTCTCATGTTGTTCATGTAAAAACTCCCTATCTAAAACTACATATTACTACCATATGAATTTCCTCTCCTTTCCCAAGATAGTTGATTTCTCACTCTACCCAATGTTGATTGTACCTGAGCCCCATGCTATGGGAAACTATGGGATGTGACTCTCACACCCACACTATGACAGGTATTCAATGATTGGTCTCTCATACACTCAACCAGAAAATAGAATTTTTCCCCAAATGATAATAAACTTCAGAAATGTGGGTTTGAATTAATACCCATAAATTATTTCCCCTTTCGACCCCTCTTGGACTCTCTATAGGAATTATCCCTCTCTTGCGGATTAGTCAGTTCCCATCTCTGTCCATATCCCATCACCTAGTATTACATTATATTTATTTACAATTTAGAAAATAGATTTCACATTTACATTGTTTGGCCATAGCCACATTTATATCTAAATTATGTGTTAATTAAACCATGGATTATAGTGGGGATGTTACATTCCCCCTCCTCTACAATTGTGCATCATCCTCAATGCACCATACCATGTCGAAATACATATATAATTTACATCACAATACTTAGAAAAATAAATAAAATTTTGCAATCTTTACCCTCCAACAACAGTCCCAACCACAATCTCTTGTTCTTCTCAACCTGTTGACAAAAGGAATGTGCCCCCTTCACTATATTTAGTCCATCGTGATACACCATTCTTTTATTAGGGATATTAGCATAGGATACCAAGAATTTCATAGATGTGGTTCTAGTAACTAGTTTCCCAAAAATGAAGTCTTGCGTTTTCAACTTCTATTTTCTTCAAAATTGACAAAAATTTGCAGGTATTCCTCCCGCATAGTTTCTTCATGCTCCCATGTGGCATCTTCAAGATCATAACAGGTCCATTGAACTTTTACCATCCCTATGGATTTGTTCCTAAGCACTTTGACATTCCAGTCCAGGATGCGTGTTAGTTCCACCTAGAAATCCCCTTCGTTCTCCACCTGGATCAAAATCCAATCAATTATGTTGTTAGGTTCAAGCACATTTTTCTTTAATAATGACACATGAAATGCATTATTCACTATCATGGATGCAGGAAATGCTAGCATGTATGCAACTGGCCCTATATTTTTTAATATTTCAAAAGGCCCATAATATCTTGTTGTCAACTTCGGTCAACAACCCAATATTATCAAACTTCTTTTTTCTTCAACCTTTAGGGAAACATGTTCCCCCACTTTAAAATCTCTAAAAAAAAATTTTTGTCTACATAACTCTTCAACCTGTCTTGGGCAGCCTTTAAATTTTTCTTGATTCTTATCATTTGTTCTTCCATTTCCTTTAACAAATTTGGCCCAATGATGGCTATGTATGTTGGGTTATCCAAACTCATTGGTGTGTTACACTTCCTACCATACAAAGCTTCAAATGGACTCATTTTTAATGAGGCTTGATACCCATTTTTATAAGAAAATCCACTAAATGGATATAGTCTTATCATTTGAATGATTGATCTATCACATACATTCTGAGCATGTCTTCAATTATCCTATTGGTCCTCTTTGTTTTCCCATTTGACTATGGGTGATACGTCGTACTAAGATTCATATTTGTCCCAAATCCATTGAACAAACCTTGCCAAAATTTGGATGTAAACTTGGAATCTTTATCTGAAACTATTGCCTTAGGCACTCTATGTAGCCTGACAACTTCCTTCATGTAAATCTCTTCAATGTGTGTTTCCTTGTGTGTTTTCATCACAGGAATAAAATGAGCTACCTTAGTCAATTTTTCCACCACCGCCATGATGGAATCATGTTGCTTCATTGTTCTGAGAATATTTGTAATAAAATATATTGTAACCACTTCCCACTTCCATTGTGGAATGGGAAATGGTTGTAGAAATCCTGTTGGATATCTATGCTTTGTTTTCACCTTTTGGCACTCTAGACATCAGGCTATGTAATCAACCACTTATTTCTTCATTCCCGACCAAAAGTATTGGCTCCTTACAATTGTAATGGATTTGTAATATCCTGGGTGCCCAATAAATGGCACATTGTGTGTTTCTCTCAGCACTATATTTTTCAGCTCCATGGAATTTGGCACGTACACCTTGCCTCTGTATAAGAGAATTTCATCCTCTTTTAATTCATAATCTTTAAACTTTTGTTGTAAATTGCCTTGATGTACGTTTTCTTTTATTTGCAAATAAAGTTTATCTGGATTTGTTGCTTCATGAATTTTATCTTTTAAATCTTTCATGTACATGTTGATGGCTAAAATATGCATTTCATGAGATTTTGTGTTGAGTACATCAGCCACCTGATTTTCTTTGCCCTTGATATGTTTAATTTCAAAATCGTACTCACTAGTAAACTCTATAAATTTAGTTTATCTAGCATTTAATGTTGGATTTCCAAACAAATGTTTCAAACCACAATGGTCTATTCTTAGCTCAAACTTCCTCCCCATGAAGTAATGTCTCCACATTTTTAATGCATGTACAATTGTTGCTAATTCTATATCATGAGTAGTATAATTTCTCTCATGTTTTTTTTATTTTCGAGACTCATAACATAACACATGATACTTTTGACTGAGGATTCCACTGAGCTCTTCCTTGCACTCATTTGTGCACACTACAAAGTCTTCATCTAGATATGTAATCTTTAATATGGACACACTTGTCAAAAACAAATTCAACGGCTGAAAACTTTCTTCACATTTTGGAGTCCACTTGAATTTTGCTCCTTCCTTTTGCAATGAAGTGATTGGGCTTGCAATATTTGAAAACCCCTTTATGAATCTTAGGTAATAACCCGCAAGACCCATAAATGATCTGACCTCTGTCACATTTCTTGGTGTTGGCCATCCTCTAATGGCCTCTATCTTCTCGGGATCAACTATTATCCCATCTGCTGAAATTATATGCCCCAAGTAATGAATCTTTTTTTGATAAAGTATGCACTTAATTAGCTTGGCATGCAATTTATGCTCCCTTAAAACCTTTAGCACCATTCTTAAATGATTATCATGCTCTTATTCGGACTTAAAGTAGATGGGAATATCATCTAAGAAAAAAATTATAAACTTGTTCAGGTACTCCCTGAACACTCCATTCATTAGACACATAAAAACAGTTGGGGCATTTGATAGTCCAAATGGAACTACCATGAATTCATAATTCACGTACCTTGTTTTGAACATTTTTTTGCTGATATATTCTTTTTTTATCCTCACTTGATGATAATCTGATCTCAAGTCAATCTTGGAAAATATTATTTCACCTTTCAGCTGATCAAATCAATTGTCAATCCTTGGAAAGGGATATTTGTTCTTTATAGTGACCTTATTCAGTTGTCTGAAATCAATACACAACCTTAAGGTTTCATCTTTCTTCTTCACAAAAATAATTGGTGCTCCCCAACGTGACACACTTGGGCGTATATATCCCCTCTTCAAAATATCTTCAAACTACATCTGCAACTCTTTGAGTTCTAGTGTGTCGATTCTGTAAGGCATCTTGGACACTAGGGCAACACCAGGCACCAAATCAATAGAGAAATCAATGTCCCTCTTGTTGGAAATCCTGGAATTTCCTTAAAAACAACTTTGAAATATTTTAAGGTTGGATGGTCTTCAATACTTACCACTTTATCACTAGTTTCCTCTTCCATATGGGCTACACAAATTTGGCATCCCTTCCTAAAACTCTTTTTCGGCTGCATGGTTGAAATTTATCTAACATCTACAACTCTCGAAATGCCTTGAATATTTTGTTTATCCCCTTTCTCATTAAGGCAATTTATTTTCTTGTAACAATCTAGGATAGCATGGTGTTTCTCCAACCAATCCATGCCAATTAGATAGTCATGTGAAACCAATGGTATATTGTTCACATCTACCTTTGTGTTGAGTCCATTCATGTCTATTAGGAAATATTTAACCAACTCATTGATCTTTCTCTTAGCCCCCATGGCTAGCTAAACTAACCAAGATTTCCTATGTTTACTCCTTTGCAAGTGAAATATTTCAATAATGTGAGAGTTTATGTAACTATGGTTGGCTCTAGAATCAATTAAAATTGCTATGGGTTGGTTATAAATCTTACCTTCCACTTCAATCATGGGGGATTGATACTATGCTTTCTTGTTGTCCATGGTTGCATAAATCTTTGGCATGATTCCTCCCATATCTTCCATTGTTTCAACCTCCTGAATTTTGTGGAAAATCCTCATTCTTTCTCCTTTATGAGGGAAATCCTTATACAAGTGATTCCCCTCACATCCCCAACATTGTATATGTTGTTGCCTTGGCATTTTCCCAAAATAATTTGTTGTCTTGTTATCATTTTGGGTTGACTGGCCTTGTTGATTTGATTAAGAGTTATTCTTGAAAAGGGGTGGTTTAAAACCTTTCTATCGTTGCTCCCTCTTTCATTTCATCTTGTCATTCCAAGTCTTTTGAAAGAATGGCCTCCCTCTGCTCTGCTCATAGATATTTCTTTCTCTCCTTATAGTATCCTCCAAAGTCTTGGGGTTATCATATTGTATCTTGTCACTGTAGGAGGGAAACCCACTAAGAAACCTTTGGATTTCGACATTTTCATCCTTTATGTAGTCAACATACTTCAGCAATTCAAAGAACCTCTTCTCATACTCATCCATTGTCATGCTTCCAAACTTGAGTTCAAAGAACTCTTTCATCTTCCTCTCATAGTAATGCTCGGACAAATATTTCTCTTGGAAATATCCTTTGAAATTCCTCCATGAGACACTCTTCTAATCAAGATGCTTGGTTTTCTTAAGTTGATCCCACCACATGGCCGCCTTTCCCTACAAGTGGTCGGAGGTTACAATTCTTGTTTCTACCCTGGAGGGGTAATCATGCAGCTGTAAATGTTTCTTCATTTTCAACGACCAGGCCTTGGCCTCTTCTCCCTCCCTATTCTCACCATTGAAATTTGGTGGCTTGATCTTCCTGAGTTCACCTTGCAATATGTCTCCCTCAAGCCTTCTCCTCCATCTCATGAAAGGGGACACACTTGGGCTTCTCTTTGGCCCTAAAATAGCATGAGCTCTCCTAGTGGATTTCTCTGGGGAATGATGGTGCCTCCTCATACTCCTTGACTACCTATAATTACCATTCCCATCTCTTCTTCTATGGGATTTGGATGTTGTCACTTGTCTAGCACTAGCTTTAGGATTTGTGCCAGAGTCCTTATTGGCTTGCTTCTGCAACATGTTCAAGATATGAAGTATATCTTCCTAATCCTTCATGATCTTTTCATTATCATTTCTATATATATGCACTTCTCTATGTAGGTTTCTCATAGTTACAATCTCTTGCATATCCCTGCTTCCATTGGACTTGATCTCAGCATTCCCCATGCTAACATGCGGACCTTTGAATTCTTCCTCATGACTATAGGACCCTTGGGAATATTCAGTTGTTGTGGTTCTCATATAGAAACAAAAATTCTTCTTTGAACCTCTAATTTTACAGAAAATGTGTATACAAACAATTTTTGTTAGATGAAAATAAATACATACCCAATTTGGAAAAGAAATCATAAATTTTTCTTCCCTTTAATGCCACCAATCATCTTCTCTTGAGTTGACTGTAAAATTTTCTACTCAAATTGATTTTATGGGTTAATAGATGGATTCTCCTCCTTAAGACCTTTCCATTGACTATTTAGTTTCCCAATTTTGAGTTCCAAGCATAAAGTTATGGTCTCCAGGAGTTTTGACCATTTTCCCTTTTTCAACCCTACATGCTACAAGTGTCTTCTTTCTCTCCCAACACATTTTATATATCCAGAACTTGAATTTGGCTCCATGATTGGCTTCTATAATCTATGTGATTTCCGTATATTGCTCTTGAACCCCAAACTAACTCTTGAGCTAGGATTTATTCCCTTTAAAAGAAATTTGGTGCTAAATTTTACCCTTGATCATTTTGGTTGTAACTCGTGTTGAAATTTGGTAGCTTGGAGGTACTTCTGCATTGGCAACGCTCAGCATGCGGAAGTGACCAAACAAACTTTCTCCTAGTAAATTTATAATATGTTTTTATAAAGTGATTTTATAAAGTTGGGTCTTTTAATTTTTTAATGTAAAAGTGACTTTATGATGTTATGGGTCACTTTAATGACTTAAGTGACCTCAAGGAATGATTAAGTCGTGATCGTTGATATCATGAGGGAACGATCTAATATTGATCGTCAATCTCATTGGAATACCAAGGGTTAGGGTAGTTACATTATGAAATTCATTAAAAGTCAACTCATTAGGAGGAGGGTGCACTTTTGAGGAGAGCTTGAGGGAAGGTGAAGGGGTATGCATCCCAATGAGTGTAGGCTTGGAGGAAGATCTACAGAAAGGAGGGTTTGGCACACATCCCAAGGAGTGGGATTGGAACGCATCCCAAGGAGCATAGTAACATTTAATAAATTTCATACAACAACAATAAAGGAGGTCATACAATTGTGTAACTTGGTTGTATAACAAAGGGAGGGCAACAAAAATCGAAGCTGTCATTTTACCACAAGTTGGTAGGATTTCCAATGCATATTTGTTGAGTTTTTTCTTATGTTCCATATGGTTTCTTTTGGCATGATTTTCTATGCAGAATGGTGACTGTTTCTGAAGATTTATTGGTTTTCCTGGGCCATGCAAGCCGTACAACCATGGTTGTCTTTGTTAGCTATAGTCTGGGATTGTTTGTATAGTTCATAATTTGGCTGAAAGAAGTCTTTAATTGTGTTTTAATGTTGATTCTATTTGTTGTTGTAAAAGTTCAGAAATTCCTAGAGATGAATAAAACACTTTTTTTCTCCTCAAAACTGTCCAATTTTCTGAATATTTCTCCAAGTGTTTATGCACAAACTTTTGTGCCAAATGTGGATTACTGTGCCAAATTTGAGCTATTTTATTTCAGAACTTGTCTATGAGTATTTATGTCTATAAAGAACAATTGTATGGTTGTTGCATATTTATAGGAGGTTGAAATCTATCTACTCTAAGTGGTATCCTGAAATAAGATGTATTTCAACATCGTATCAGAGCAAGTGCTATGAAATTTAGTGGCTAGATTTGGCACTTGGGACAGCAAGTGATTTACTAAAAAATTAGCTTGAAGAAAGGAAGAAGAGGTTCTTTGTTAGGAGGACAAATATGACTTCCAGTATCATATTTGAAGATAGGTTGGAGGGGATCTCCAACTACCTGCAATGGAAGGTTAGAATCATTAGTGTTCTTAAGGAGAACAAATTATTCTTGTTTGTGAACACCATTGTGCTTGTACCTGCTTAAAATACCACCTTATTCCACACTTGTATTATAAGAAGACACCCAAATATATGTGGGATGCACTGAAAAGTCTGTATGAGGAAAAGAATGAGAACTGGAAAATGGCTCTCCGGGCCAAGATCCATGGTGCTAGGATGGCCAAAGGAGAGAGTGTGGCCACCTACCTCACTCAGGTTGCACAGGTGAAGGATGAGTTGGAAGTTGTTGGAGAATTCATTCTTGACTCAGAGTTGGTGTGGATATCCCTCAAAGGCTTCACCAAGGAGTGGGAGGTTTTTGTGAAGTGTGTGGCGGGGAGAGAGAAGCTCCCTGACTGGAGCAAATTTTAGGATGATTTTACATAGGAGGAGATCCAGGAGGGGTCTCAGGAAAATGAATTGGATGGTGCAGATGACAAGAAAGTTTCTCTTGTGGTAAAGGGAAATGAGAAGAAGAAATACATGAGAAAGGTGAGATGTTTTGCATGTTACAAGACTGGCCACTACACTAGTCAATATTTGAACAAGAAGAAGAAGATTGGCCACTACATGTAGAGTTTGTTGAGAGATATGAGAAAGCATTATCTCTCATTATTGGTCTCGTGGGCAGTGGGTGCCTAGTGTTCAAGGACATTGAGTCTTGGTTTGTGGACAGTGGATCTTCTTGGCACATGACTGGGTTGAGGTCAGTTTTCCTCTATCTTACAAAGATAGACTCAAACTGCAGAGTGAATTGTGGAGTCGGACCACAACTTATAGTAAAGGGGGTTGGAAGGGTGAGATTCCAACTATAGTTAGTAAGTCTTCTATAGGTTTCCAAGGTGTTATATATTCCAGAGTTGACAGTTAATTTTCTCTCAGTGTCAGCTTTGGATGAGAGTGTATTTGGAGTTGTATTCTACAATGGATATGCATTTTTATATCCTGTAGGAGAAACTAATGACACAACAATAATGCTTGGTTTCAAGTATGAGGGCATGTACAGGTTTTTGGGTCGACCTATGTTGGGGTGCAATGGATTTATGGACTCGGCTTTTGTGTTGGAGAGTGAGCAGGTAGTACAGGAGAGAGAGTTGATATCGGGGACTTAGTCCTCTTTCGGGACTCTCAGGGGACTTAACAGGCATGATTCGACACAGATGGATGCTCAGGAGAGTATGCAGTCTCCCAGGATCTTGTCTTCAGTTCGTGGTATAGCAAAGGTAGCAGTAGAGGCTTCCAGTATAGTGAGAGTAGTGGCTTCATGTTCAAAGGGAGCAGAGACTTTTAATACATAGGGAGCAGCTATGGCAGCTGATGATATGGAGATGGATTCTGGTGGTGATACCAAAAGTATCTCTCTCACTAAGAGGGAGTGTTGAAATTTGGTATCTTGGAGGTACTTCTGCATTGGCAGTGCTCACCATGCGGAAGTGACCAAGCAAACTTTGTCCTAGTAACTTTATAATATGTTTTTATAAAGTGATTTTATAAAGTTGGGTATTTTAATTTTTTAATGTAAAAGTGACATTATGATGTTATGGGTCACTTTAATGACTTAAGTGACATCAGCAAATGATTAATTCATGATCGTTGATCTGATGAGGGAAAGATCTAATCTTGACCTTCAATCACATTGAAATACCAAGGGTTAGGGAAGTTACATTAAGAAATTCATTAAAAGGCGTCTCGTTAGGAGAAGGAGGGCACACTTTTGAGGAGATCTTGAGTGAAGGTGAAGGGGCATGCATCCCAAGGAGGAGTTTAGGCTTGGAGGAATAGCTACAACAAAGAGGGTTTGACATGCATCCCAAAGAGTGGGATTGGCATGCATCCCAAGGAGCATAGCAACATTTAATATAGTCTGTACAACAACAATAAAGGAGGTCGTACAACTATGTAAGTTGGTCGTACAGTAAAGGGAGGGCACATAAATCGAGGTTGTCATTTTACAGCAGGTTGGCATGATTTCTAATGCACATTTGTTGAGTTTTTGCTTATGTTATGTACAGTTTCTTTTGGCACAGTTTTTTATGCAGATTGGTGACTGTTTCTGAAGATTTATTGGTTGTCTTGGGTCGTACAGGTTGTACATCCATGGTTTTCTTTGTTAGCTACAGTCTGAGACTATTTGTATAGTTCATAATTTGGATGAAATAAGTCATTAACTATGTTTTAATGCTGATGCTATTTATTGTTGTAAAAGTTCAGAAATTCCTAGAGATAAATAAAACACTTTGTTCTCCTCATAAATGTCCAATTTTTTGAATATTTCTCCAAGTGTTTATGCACAGTTTTTTGTGCCAAATATGGGTTACTGTCTGTTGTTCATAAATTAATTTCATTGTTATTTTATTTCAGAACTAGTCTATGAGTATTTATGTCCATAAAGAACAGTTGTATGGTTGGTGCATCTTTATAGGAGGCTGAAATCTATTTAGTCTAAGTGGTATACTAAAATAAGATGTATTTCAACAACTCCTTCATACAAGTTCTGTTTGGCCAACAATTTAACTTGTTGGGAAATTCTCTCCAAGCTCTATCATTTTAGAAGTAGAAAATTTTTGTTCTAGAAGGACACACAATTTCATACAAATTTGATTTTCTAAAAAGCTATTTAGGCCCTCAAAAATGCCCTGTAAGATGAAGACCTTCAAAACTGGAATTTTTAATGGAAAAATTCACTAATTTATTGTTGTAACAATCCTTAGATCCAAACCATTGATATCAAAATTAGGATTAATCTAAATCATTGATATTCTTGGCCTTTCCAAACTGTTGCTATTCCTTTGCAGGCTTGTCAGAACTCTTCTTTGGAGCCTTCCCATCAAAACTTCAATTGTTGGGTATGCAAATTCCCCGAAAATCGAAGTCTGAAATACTGTTAAAATTGTTGATGTTTTACTTATAAAGCTAACAGTTACAGTTCTTATTTATTGTTACAATCATTTATCACATTAGCTACATAGATAAGATCACTGAAAGAGAGGAAATCACAAAAACAATAGAGACACACAGATTGTCCTAGAAAACCCTCATGGGGAAGAAACCCCAGAAAAAACTTCCTCAATATAGATAGACCAAAAACAAAGCAGAAGATCCTCCTCTACTCCTTCACTAGGAAAGAGTAGCCCACTACTTAACCAAGAGATACCAAGAACCCTCCTTGACGTCACACCTAACTACAGTAGGCTCTCCTCCAAGACTTGAGTATTGCAGAGCTAGTTCATGAGTGTGTGAAAATGAGGCGTTGGCCTCCCTTATAAATAGTGGTATGGCTAGCCTAAAATTAGGTCTAGATCGACCTGTCACTTTACCCTCTTAATTTGCATTTAATTGTCAAGACACAAAAGGGCCAAATTTTACAAAGGCACAATAGGGCCTAATTAATAAATATAATATAATAATATTATTCAACACTCCCTTTTAGGTAGAATATTCTTCGAAGTTACAATATTTCAACACTCCCCCTTAAAAAGAAGGGTATTCTATGGACAACATCAATAAAAACTAACTGGACTCAATACAACATCAGGAGGAGGAGGAGACATCTACATCAGCATCTGGAACATTGTCTATCATATCTATAGGTCATCGAAATTTTTTATCATCATCAACATCAGTAGAAACTGAACATCATCATCATCTGCAGCACAGAGCTAGAGTAACCAAACATCATCATTATAAACAGCATGAAGTTGGAACATCAACATCAAAAACACAAAGCTAAAACAACAACGTCAATGGAAACGGAATGAGACAGGAGCATCAACAACAGCAGGAACAACAACAATAACAATGGGCACTTTGACAGACCGTCCATCCAGACCTTACAGGATCTGTCCAGGGATAATAAAATCCCTATGATATAAATCCTAACGATTTTCCACACTAATGACCACAACAAGTATATACATACATAGACACTCCGACAGACCGCCCATCCAGAACTTACGGGATCTGTCCAGGGATGATCAATCCCCTAGGATATAAATCCTAACTAGTTGCCTTGTTGGTTGTCAGGATACCATAGTATCATCAACATCACTCCCCCTTTCGAGGTTAGTCCTTTCATACTACACCAAGCTTGTCTTGGAAGTACTCAAAACTTCACATGAGACAGAGGCTTAGTCAACACATCTTCTACCTCTTCATCTGTGCCAACATATTGGAGCTTCACAACTCCCTTTTGTATCATATCACAAATGTAGTGGTATCAAATCTCAATGTGCTTCGTCTTATCGTGGAACACTGGGTTCTCTATTATCTTTATGCAACTCTAGTTATCACAAAAGATCATGGTAGTATCCATATCTAGGTCAAATAGACATGTGAACAACTTTCGAAGCCATATGGCTTCACAACTGGTGGAGCATGCTGCAATGTACTATGATTCTATCATACTGAGAGAAATATTGGATTGCTTCCTTCTTTTCCACAAAATCATGGCCGACCCTAAACTATAATAACATCCTAAAGTGATTTTTTTTATGTCTGAAGCACTTCCAGCCCAATCTGAATCAGTATAGCCATATTATCTAAAGTCACAATCTCCAAAATTACAAAGGCCATAGTCCAATGTACCCTTAAGGTATCTCATCACATTATTTGTAGCTACAAGGTGAACACCCCTGGGCTCCACCAGATACTGACTCAAGGTGTTCATAGCAAATCATATATCTATTCTGGTATTTGTTAGATACATCAACTAACCAATAGAGTAACATCAACTATTTCTAACGAAGTATCATCCAATAAATTTGGATTTGTCTCCATAGGAATGGACATGGATTTATAGTCCATCATGTCGAATCTCTTTAGAATTTCCACAGCATACTTTCCTTGATTAAGGAAAATATCTTATGGGCTCTACCATACTTCAAGACCTAAGAAATAGTGCATCGATCCTAGGTCGTTCATTTCAAAATTTAGCGGCAAGCTTGTTCTTACAACCTGTGATTTTATTTTCTTCATCTGTCAAGAATAAGTCATCCACATATAGCAACAATATAACTGGTCCATCATTCTCAATATTGAATTAAAGGTTGGGATCAACTTTACTCTTGGTAAAACCCAAGCTCATCAAAAAACTATCAATCCTGCCATACCAAGCTCTTGGAGCTTGCTTCAACTTGCAAACATGAGTCTTCTTGTCCTGTACTTCAAACCCAAATTTTCACATCACATTGTACCAACCTGGTACACTTGTTTAGTTTCAAATCAATATGCATAATCATGTGTTAGTTCTATGTGCTTTCTGCAAGGCACTATTTATCTCACTATGTGAGAGTATGTCCTCTACTTTTTCTGCAATTGTTCCTTCTAGAACCAGGACTCTGCACCTGCAGTTGTTATTTATGAAGATGAAAATGACTTCTATATTCTTATTGTAGTTGTTGAACTCTAAGAGTAGCTCCTCTATTCTATCATGGAAACAAATTCATCTGAAACTAAGAGTGGCTGATATTGAAGGTAGTTTTTCTTCTTTCATGGAGGCAACTCAATCTCAAATATAGGGACTTCTCCCTCTAAATCTCATACTGTATCGAAATCATGGTTGTTTTGGTTGTCTTCACGAACACTAGAACTATTTCTTCAATTACTAGAGAAAGTGTCTCATCATAGTCTTCTCCATCTTGTTGGGAGAATCCTCTGGACACGAATTAGGCTTTGTACATCTTTATATTGTTATTTTCAACATGCTTGTTATGTTAGATCAATATTGGAAGTCACCACTGACTTCCCTTTCGGTCTCAAGGAAAAATCCATCTCCCAGTCCTTCTGACAGGCTTCCTCCTTTGTCACTGAAACAAGGGAATCTTCCCAGGAGATTTCACATCTCCTAGAATTCTCTAAAGCTATGATATAGTCTTCTTAACTCATGGCATATGTTTGTCAATCCTGGAAGACGTCCCTTTTCTCATATGATCCTCTCTAAGATCAGGCTCACTCTGAGTCTCCATGCTCCATATGGGGCTTCACTCCCTCTAAGTCTATATAATATTTGGAGCCATGTGCTCCCTCTAATATGGCTCATCAATGCTATATGGATTTTCATCTTGTAAAGTGCCATGGGATTATGTTGGTCTCTTCTTGGTTACTACATTGATTCTAGGTAGGCCCTTCTTGATCTGGATTTATGAGCGGAACGAAAAGAATAACAGATTGAATACAATAACACATAGATACTGAGAACAACAATAGATATCCAGTGAACAATAACTTCTATTGAATAAATAAAATAGGTTGAAACTGTAAAACTATAGAACTAAAAACAACTTTTTCGAATAGTGGTAGCTATCTATGAGAAGATATGTGGTTGCTACATGCATTCATCTTAGCAGAATGCTTACAATGAGGCTCCAGAGGCCTTTTTAACATTACTCATGAATGCAAAAACCATATACATCCAAAAACCTAACCCTAGGAGATGAAAAACCAAAAGTTATGTGGGCCCCGATGGGTAAGTTGGTACCTCAACTTCCAAGGGTCGTAACTTTTGCATACGACCTCTGTTTTAGGCACGTGATAGCTCGTTGGAAAGGTATTTTCGAGAACTACACATTATGTCATCAAACTCTGACTCTGTCTCTTGGCATGTTTACAGGCAGAGTGTGATTTTCATTGATGGAAAGAATAGCAACGATGATGACATGTTTATAGGAGGAATAGCGCAGAGTTGCACGCAAAGCGCAAGTGTGCACCAGGGCCGAGGTTAAATTCATTGAAAAAGATCATGAGAGATAGAATTTTTAGAAACACAGATGAGACCCAAAGTCATCAAGAATCGTAGAAAGAGCAAAGGTCGAGACCCTTGAACACTTAGAAAACCTTCTAATTCAAAGAGATCAAAAACTCAGGAGGAAGAGAGAAAATGACTGTTGGATATGAGCATCGAGGATCAACAGTTGTTGGATCCAGAGATAAATGCATGAATATTAATCATTTGGATGAGTGTAGGAGAGAGGACTTGTCAAAGTCCCAAGGTCTCGAAGTAAGAAGGGATTGTCCATCGTCAAGTCTAACAGGTGGCACATGATCCACAACTTCGGAGCAAATCACTTCGAGAGTTTTAGTTTGAGATTTGAAATCCCCAAAGTCCAGAGATCCGGAGTAAATCTCAACCGTCAGATTTAGAGGGATACATGGCAATGGATCGTGAGCTCTGGACATATCACTTTGAGAGTGTCATTTTGAGATTTGAAATCCCCGAAGCCTGAAGAGCCGGAGAGCCGAATTAAATTCTCGACTGTCGGATCATCCGAAGTAGATATCAGTCGTCATATCGTCCAAAGAAAATCTCAAGTGTCAGATCGTCCGAAGTGAATATGGGTCGTCTGATCCAGAAAAGATGTGGCATAAACCTGTGGACTCTGGGTAAAGACCCAAAGTAAGCCTCAACTATCTGATTCAAGGACATGTGGAAGACCACGTCAGCAAGGACATGTGGTAGACCACGTCAACAAGGACATGTGACAGACCATGTCAGTGAGTTACACGTGGCAGACACTCGACCCGTGCTAGGTCAACAAGTTACGTGTGTAATGTTACATCACTCCAGGAGATTTGCTTTGATATTTTTCACCACCAACAAATGACAAAAGCTTCGAAGCCCCGAAGGCCGAAGTCCCAAAGTGAAGGAGGACCGTTGATTTGAGGAGGAGATGTGGAAGGAATCTATGGACTCTGGCTAAAAGCATTCTGGGAAAATGTGTTGGTTGTGGATCTTGATTATCTTCTTGATTGAGAGGTATTTTACTTTCAGCCGTGTTTATACCCCATGAAGTATTTACACCCTAGAAGTATGTACACTCTTCAACATGGGGGAGTGCAGAGGGGGGGTACCCCCTCTGCAGGGTTCGAGGGGGCTATCCCCCTAGCTAGGGAGTCTGGGGGAAAGTGGGCCCCCAACGAGGGTTCAGGAGCAGCATCCCCCAATGGGGGTTCGGGGGCGAAGCCCCCGAAGTAAAAATTGCCTTGTAAATGTAAATTGTAATTTCATTGTAAATCTTGACTATTCATTATAAGGTCACAAATCTAACGGTAGAGATTATGTTAGGGTTTTTTTGCCCTAGAAGGAAACCCTATTTTATGATGGAAATGTATTGTGGCTATGGTTGATGGCGAATATTGTATTCTGAGATAGGAGACGGTGAGAGAAAGAAGAGGAAGTTACAGCGGGTTTGTTGTAGGTTGTATCCCTTCATATGCTAGATAATAATAAAGGAAGGACCTGGCAATTTCTCTGGTGGATGTAGCCCACACTGGGTGAACCACGTAAATCTGTGTCTATATTATATTATGTATCTTCTATGTTTTGTTTCCACATTTGTTTTATTTTATTGCTCCACGGTCCTATTTTCTAACAACTGGTATTAGAGCGAAAGGTAACTCGCAGGAAAAGAGGGTTCCTGGTTCGAGTGGGAGCAATGTTGGAAGATGGAAAGTTTAGGGTCGAGAAATTTAACGGCCAAAACTACCAATTATGGAAGATGCATATGGAAGACTATTTATATCAAAAGGATCTATTCCTACCATTGGGCAGAATAGCAAAGAAGTCGGAGGCTACGAAGAACGAAGAATGGGAGATTCTTGACAGAAAGGCTCTAAGAACGATACAGCTGAGCCTGGCATCGTCGGTGGATTTCAATATTTCCAAAGAAAAGACAACGAAGGGTTTGATGGACGCATTGGCCAAATTGTATGAAAAACCCTCAGCATCCAATAAGGTATTTCTAATGAAGAGATTATTTAATATGAATATATCAGAAGGTGGGTCTGTTGTAGATCATTTAAATGATTTTAATACGGTTACTAATAAACTAAGTTCTGTAAAAGTGGACTTTTATGATGAGGTCAGGGCTCTTCTAATCTTGTGCTCATTGCCAGAAAGCTAGAATGGCCTGGTCATGGTTGTAAGTAACTATGTCTCTGGTTCAAATACTTTAAAATTTGATGATGTTGTTGGTGTTATCCTTAGTGAGGAAATGTGATGGAAAAGTAGAGGTGAGACATCAGGAAATGCGTTGAACATGGAGAACAGGGGAAGACAAAAGGATAGAGGAAAGGGTTTCGGGAACCGTGGGAATTCTAGGAAGGGAAGATCCAAATCCAGACTTGGAAAGATAGAGTGCTAGAATTGTGGGAATAAAGGACATCTGAAGAAAGACTGCAGAGCTCCAAAGAAACAAAGATATGGACAGCATGAGAGAAATCAGGAAGCAAATGTAACAGGTGATGTGTTACAAGATGCTTTGATTATTTCTGTAGATAATATTTCCGAGTCTTGGGTAGTAGATTCAAGGGATTCATTGCATGCCACACCCCATAGGAAACATTTTCTATATTATGTTCAAGGTGATTTTGGACAGGTTCATTTGGGTGACGATGCACCATGCAAAATTGTTGGAATGGGAAAGGTAAAAATAAAGCAACACAATGGAAGCCAATGTCTGTTGAAAGAGGTAAGACATGTTCCAGATTTAAGGAAAAATTTAATTTCAACAGGGAATTTGGAAAGTGAAGGTTGTATATCCATATTTGCAGATAATACGTGGAAGGTCATCATAGGATCATTGGTGATAGCAAAAGGAGAGAAGGTAGGTACATTGTATTTATGTACTGGTAATACTGACTCTTCTATCTCTTTAGTTTCTACAGGAGTGGATACAACATTGTGGCATCATAGGCTTGGACACATGAGTGAGAAGGGGATGTAGATACTTCACACAAGAAATTTGTTTCCAGATCTTAAACAAATTGATTTGGACTTCTGTGAACATTGTGTTTATGGAAAACAGAAGAGAGTCATATTTCTCAGAGTCGGAAAAGAAAAGAAGAGTGAAAGGTTATAGCTTGTGCATACAGATGTATGGGGACCAGCTCAGGTATCATCTCTTGGTGGCTCCCATTATTATGTTACTTTTATGATGATGCAACTAGAAAAACTTGGGTTTATTGCATTCGACAAAAATCTGATGTTTTTGATACTTTTAAGAAATGGAAATCTTTGGTTGAGAATGAAACAGGAAAAAAGTTGAAGTGTCTCAGATCAGATAATGGAGGTGAATATTGCAGCAAGGAGTTTGATGATTACTGCTCATACCATGGAATTCATAGAGAGAAGACAGTTCCAAGAACACCACAAGAAAATGGTGTGTCAGAAAGGATGAACAGGACAATCATGGAGCGTGCAAGGAGTATGATATTGCATGTTGGTTTGCCCTTACAATTTTGGGCGGATGTTGTAGATACTACTATTTACTTAATAAACAAAGGACCTTCAAGCTCTTTGGATGGTAGAATTCCATAGGAGGAATGGACAGCAAAAAAGGTAAACTATTCTTTTTTGAAAACTTTCGGTTGTGAAGCATTTGTCCATATTGATAAAGAAAATAGAACAAAGCTTGAGGCAAAATCTAAGAAGTGTACCTTTATTGGATATGGTGTTAATGGTTTTGGTTATCGCTTATGGGATTATGAAAATAACAAAATCATTAGGAGTAGAGATGTCATATTCAATGAGAAGGTCATGTACAAAGATCAGTTGTAGGGAAAGAAACATGAAAAAGAAAAACAAGAATACACAGTGCTTGATGAGATCACTGAAAAAGAAATTCCAAAGGAACCAAAAAATCAAAATGTACAACAACAGGAGAAACATGTACCTCAAACACCTGCAAGTGTTGTTATAAAATCTACCAGGTTAAGTATACCCCTGAACGATACTCTCCTTCATTGTATTATTTATTGTTGACTAATTCTGGTGAACCAGAATGTTATGAAGAGGCAATGCAGGTAGACACCAAAAGGAAGTGGGAGCAAAGCATGAAAGAGGAAATGGATTCTTTGGTAAATAACCATACTTGGGACTTGGTTCAATTGCCTACAGAAAAAAAAGCATTGCAGAATAAATGGGTTTACAAGTTGAAGGAAGAAGATGAAGGAGAAAAGCGGTACAAGGCTAGACTTGTTGTAAAGGGGTTTTCACAAAAAAAAGGTATAGATTTTGATGAAATATTTTCTCCTGTTGTTAAAATGACTTCAATTAGAACTATTTTATGTCTTGTAGCAGTAGAATATTTGCATCTTGAACAGTTAGATTTAAAAACATCTTTTCTCCATGGGGATTTGGAGGAAGAGATTTATATGTAGTAGCCATAGGGGTATGAGGTCAAAGGGAAGGAGAATTTGGTATGCAGGTTGAAGAAGAGATTATATGGCCTAAAGCAAGCTTCAAGGTAGTGTTATCTGAAGTTTGACAGGTTTATGACAGAACAGGGTTATAGTAGATGTCATTTTGATCACTGTGTTTATTTTAAAAAGCTAGAAAATGGAAGATTTATTATCTTGCTATTGTATGTAGATGACATGCTTGTTGCAGGGTCTAATATGCAGGATATAAATGTGCTCAAGAAGAAATTAGCCAATTCATTTTCGATGAAGTATTTGGGTGTTGCAAAGAAAATCCTTGGTATGAGAATAACAAGAGACAGGGAAAATCGCAAAATGACATTGTCTCAGGGTGAATACATAGAGAAGGTGTTGGAGAGGTTTCAAATGTAGAATGCAAAACCAGTTAGTACACCTTTGGCTAGCCATTTCAAATTAACTAAGGAAATGTGTTCCAAGACACAGGAGGAGATAGAATACATGTCCAGGGTCCCATATTCATCAACAGTTGGCAGCTTGATGTATGCAATGGTTTTCACAAGACCAGATATTGCACATGCAGTGGGATTTGTGAGCAGATATATGAACAATCCAAGTAAAGAACATTGGGAGGCGGTAGAGTGGATTCTCAGATACTTGAGAGGTACTGCTAATCATGCATTATGTTTTGGAGGTTCAGAAACTATTCTACGAGGACATGTTGATTCAGATATTGTAGGTGATAAAGATAGCAGGAGGAGTACCACAGGGTATGTGTTTACTATAGGTGGAACAGTAGTAAGTTGGATTTCAAAACTACAAAAGGTTGTTGCACTTTCAACAACAGAGGTAGATTATGTTGTTGTTATAGAGGCTAGTAAAGAGATGATTTGGTTACAAAGGTTTATGGAGGAATTGGAAAAGAAGTAAGAGAATTGCAGGTTGTACTGTGACACTGAGAGTGACATTCATATTGCAAATAAATCAGCCTTCCATTCGAAGACTAAGCATATACAATTGAGGTACCACTTCATATGATCCACCTTGGAAGATGGACATTTGAAGTTGGAAAAGATACACACTAGCAAGAATCCTACAGACATGTTAACAAAGGGAGTAACTAGGGAGAAACTGAATTCCTGCTCAGTTTCAGTTGGTCTTCAAGAATGAAGATGAAGATGAGGAATTTGCCAGGTCCAAGAAGGTTCAGAGTCCAGCATATACAACAGCGGTGGATTTGTTGATATCAGTCTCCAAGTGGGAGATTGTTGTTTGTGGAGCCTGATTATATTCCTAATTCAGAGGTCTTTTACTTTCAGCCGCGTTTATACCCCATGAAGTATTTACACCCCAAAAGTATGTACACTTTTCCACGCGGGGGAGTGAAGAGGGGGGGTACCCCCTCTATGGGATCTAGGGGGGCTATCCCCCCAGCTGGGGAGTCTGGGGGCCCCCAGCGGGGGTTTTAGGGGCAGTGTCCCCCGAAGGAAAAATTGCCTTGTAAATGTATATTGTAATTTCATTGTAAATCTTTACCATTCATTATAAGGTCGCAGATCTAACGGTAGAGATTATGTTAGGGTTTTTTTTCCCTAGAAGGCAACCCTCTTTTATGAGGGAAATGTATTGTGGCTATGGTTGATGGTGAATATTGTATTCTGAGATAGGAGACTGTGAGAGAAAGAAGAGGAAGTTACAATGGGTTTGTTGTAGGTTGTATCCCTTCATATGTTGGATAATAATAAATGAAGGACCTGGAAATTTCTCTAGTGGACGTAGCCCACACTGGGTGAACCATGTAAATATGTGTCTCTATTTTATTCTATATCTTTTGTGTTTTGTTTCCGCATTTGTTTTATTTTATTGCTCCACGGTCCTATTTTTCTAACAAAACGTGAAGGAGAAAGGTTTGAAATTGTCGAAGCCTGAACATCCGAAGAAGTTGGGAGCCGTCGATCTACGAGAGGACAGGTGTCACTAGATCACAAGCTTTGGGTAAAACGCTTGGAGGGAATCCAAGCAAGGAGAAATTGAAATATGAGAATTTCGAAGGGTGAAGTCTCGGAGCGGAGGATAGTCATTGGATTAAAGAGGACAAATGTTAGCAGATCTTCCATTTCGAAAGATATCCAGTCAAAATAAACGAGAAGTTGATATTTGAAATCTCCAGAGTTCGGAGACCCGAAGGATATCTCTACCGTTAATCCAAGAGGGACACATGTCAGTGGATTGTCAACTCTGGAAGATTGACGTACAGAGGAAAGCAGGGTTTGAGAGTTGAAACTCCCGAAGCCCGGATCATGAAATAAACCATAGTCGTTGATTTAGAAAGAAGCTATGTGTCGATGGATAGTGGAGATCTGGGATCGCACGTGGAAGGAGGAAAGTAAGAAATATAGTAGTCCTTGATCGAGTGGCATCACCAAGGGATTGGAGATTAATGGTCATTCTCAAATGCGGGGCCAGAATGTGCTCGGGTCTTAATTTTTTTTGAGCCGGCCGCAATCAAAACCACGGTATCGCCAAAGGCATAAGTGGAGTTCTGTAGTGAATTGCAGGGAGAAAAGTGGGTTTCCCTCAAATCACCTTTGGTCGCACCCACAATCACGTGGTCACATGAGAGCATCACCAAAGGTCACATCAACAAAATATTGAGGAAGGAGCTAGCGGTGTTAGGCTACACATCGAAGGTTACGCATTGAAAAGACAAAAAAGCCTCTGCGTGTATAATCCAATGGCATTGATCAAACATAATTTGATCTAATGGTTTTTGTTTCACTTCATGGTTTCTTGATCAGTTACAACTCAATTACATTAATTGAATCATTGTTTTGGAGTGTTGGAATCATTACTCTTGAGCGTTTTGAGATTATCGACTCGGCCGTTGGAGATTTGGAGTATAACGGAGTGATTGTATCTTCCAAAGAATTGGAAGAGCTTCAGAATGATCGCCAGAGGATATGAAGAGTCTCGAGGTAACTGTCAGTGGAATGAAGACTCATCATAGAGAAAATTGACAGGTGGAAAAGTGTCGAAGACTGTAACTGCCAAAGAAGCCAAAGAATCTCAGGATAACAACCCCTGATGAAGAACAGACTCAACATAATTTCCAGAGAGGATGAATATTTGTGTGTATGATCTGGCAGAGGAATTGGAATGATAAATATATGAAGAACAAAGAATATATGGTTTCTTCTTTTTATAGTTATTCATGCGGGTAGAATCATGTTGTGTGCAGCATTTGAAGCTCACAGAAGAGGCATAGCACATAGAATGGAAATGGTGCACATAGCATAAGACGCAAAAGAAAAAGATAGAACAGAGATACATATATGAGAAAGGAAGAGAAACCCTAGGTGCACATGCAGAGACAGAGCAGAAGAACAAAAAGTGCAAGAATATGCAAGAAGGAAGACACTGATGCAGGCAGAGAACAACAACGTAGCAGAACAATGATAAGACTAGTAAGCCATTGTTAAATAATGTATCACCATATAAATTTTAGTAAAAAATATTCATATCTCAAGGTGGTAGGGTGGTGCTAGGGAGGATTGTTGTCCTCAGAGTTTCAAGTGGGTGCTTGAATGAAGGGAGTTGTAGCTTCCATCAGGTTTCTGTAATATCCCCAAGGACGAGCCTTGTTGTAATCATGTTTATGAAATGTAAATCATGTTTTGTAGGTTGGTGGTCCAAGTATTGATAAGTTGGTGGGCTTATGTGTTTATTAGGCTGGAGAACCTAAGTGTTAAAGGCCAGGAGCTTGTTTTTGTATATGTAATATGCATAACATTAATAAAGATTAAACATTGTTGCATGCAGACCAACCACGAAGAAAGAGTGATGGAGGACTAAGCTTGCACAGGGTGGGTGTTGGAACGTATTATTTTATTTTTATAATCTTGGTTCAAAGGTTGGAGCCACCCTTCTTTCTAATTAAGTAAGAGGTTATAATTAAGCCCAAAAAGCTGAATTTCGGGATCTCACGTTTTTCACGATGTACCTACCAAGCCTCGGTATCCCGACATGTGAAGTAGCGATAAGGTTTAGTTCTAACCACCATTATCAAGCCTCTAAGTAAAGATCGTTTGATGTCATCACCTCGTGCTCTCGCGTTTCGGGAGTTACTCATCGAACACTTTCCGAACCTCCAATATGCGAAGTTGCGAAGTCTTTTCAAGTCACTTACTTAAATATCAAGAGTAATCTTTTTAAACCGTAGCTAGTCTCTATCGTGATTTCGCAACTCGATGATTCTTGCCTTAAGACGCAACACCTTTGTAACTACGATCCTCGAAGTCGCGATATTCATTAATTAAGACATGGGTTAATTAAAATCTTAAGTTAAATCACAAATTATAAATAATTTTGCACCATCGCGACTTCGGCTTTTGGGTCTCAAAGGCTAGAAGTGAAATCGTCCGATACGACGAGCGTCAAAAAGAGGATAAAGGACTAAAAGCATGAAATTAAAGGAGATAAGATGGATTAATTAATGCCTTTAGTATATTTTAACTATACGATCTACAGAGGAATCTTTTAATGTTTATGCTCGTTTCCCAAGTTACGAGTCGTCAAATATTTATGCCATTTATTGGAATTTCATTGAAGTGATGGACAGTAAGATCCCACTTATTTTCTAAAATCTTTCCATTAAACCACTTAACCGTTCTGTCGATAAGGACTAGAATGAGCTTAAGTTTTTAAGTAGAGGGTTTTGTTTCATTATCTCAGCTTTCCTTTCTATTATGCGCAGAGCTATTTCACCAGGATAACTTTTGTTTGTGTTTTCAATCTTTTGCGACAGGGGATATAATTGCAAGGTCATACACCATGGCTCCATGAAAATCACCCAAGGTAGTCGTCGATATCTCAGGCCAAGGTTCATATATTGTTTATGATACTTCGCCTCAAAGTATCAATACTATTAAAACATGGACACATATTTCCAATGTTCTACAACCCGAGGTGATAAAATGCTTAGATGATTCCTGCAATGAGGAGAACGATGACATGTCCACCAAATACAAAATCGTTTCTCAAACGGAGATGCACAAAATAGGATCAAGTCCACAGCTTCTCCCCTATTATGATATGGTCAGATGGGCACTGGACCATGTAGACCTCTTGACCAGAATGATTTTCAATGAACAGAGGGAAGCAGTCGAGTCTTTCAGACCAAAGCACCTACAGGCAATGTATAAATTGTCACCCACTTCAAATCGTATTTACAATACCAAATTCCTAGAGGAGTTAAAAAAGAAGGAATGCGAGCAGTTCGGGAAAAAATTATCCGATCTAATCAAAGACTGGGTTTCACACCCCGCGAAATTCAGGGCCGATACTAATGGAATTTATTCAATCTCCTCTTTAGAGCCACAATTCAAGTATGTAGCGATGATGGCCTATAGAATCTATGGGAAGGAGGACACAACTCACTTTTTCCTCCCATGGGTGTCGTTCATTTATACATTCGCTGAAGGTTTTTCTTTCGACTGGGCCAAACTGATGTCAGACAGTCTCACCAGTCGAATTACTGAATATTGAGCACAGAAAGCCAGTGGGAGAACATCTTCATTATTTATGTCTGCCTACGTCATGGACGTTATTTTCTTCATGACACCTTTCCCATTGATGAGTTGGAGCCGTCTGATGTTGAGCCTATCCATGTCTACCACTCGAAGCTTTGGGAGGATAAGGCCAAAGATTTCATCTACGATATTTTTAACTGGGTAATGGTACCGATGCATGTTGCTATCTTCAGCCATCCGCCTCCCCGGATTTCAGATAACATCATGGCCAACCTAAGTAATGTAGCAGATTGGTATATAGAAGCAGAGTATTCATACATCAGGGTTTTCGGCACCTCCGTTCCCCCCCATGTTTTGTCGTTATTTCTTCCATATAAGCTAATATGCCACAAGATTGCTAGGGAAGTTGTGCTTGGTGGAATAAGAAAGGAGCTCAAAGGAATAACGAAGAAGGCATGGCCACCCTTCCCCATTCACATTGGTTCGTACTCTTTATTAGATTTTGGCCATGCCAAAGTCGAGGCCATGACCTTGGAGGAAATGAAGTTGGTGAACATTGAGTTCAAAAAGAACGACCCAAATAAGGTTGTGAGTAATCACTTGGAAAATTGTGGGATGAAGAGATACGAATACAAGGATTCATCCCATGATGAAATTTTCCAAGGTGTGAGGTCCTACTCTAAATTCTTGAGCCAGATTCAGGCCTTGCCACCTAGAGATATGGTCGATTTCCTCAAATTCAAGGAGCATCGGAAGAGTTGCCTCCCCCTAATTTTATAGGGAAAAACCCCAAAGCTTCCAGACGTACAGAAAACAGAAGCCAAAGGCTCAAAGAACTCAAGTCCTAGGAAGGAGAAAAATCAGGAAGGGACAGGAAAAAGGGATACCTCGGAACAGGGAGCTGAAATCCCCAATCGAGGAGAGAAAAACCCAGAGGCAATTTCGCTAGGCAAGCGGGTACTAAGTCAAGCTGAGATACCCTCGCAAAAGGCAGGTGACACCTCATTGATCACATCAAAAGAGTCGGTCATGGGCACTACCCCTAAACAATCATCCAAGGAAATCGACAGTCTGATTGTTGTTATCACACCCTTACAGTTCACAAAGGGGAATCCCGATGCAGGATGGATTTTCAATGAAGAACTGACACCCATTTCTATAGAGGATCTTCCTCCTAATGAATTTTTCTTTAATAAAAAATGGAAGGCTGTGGTGAGGCAAGAATTATATCAAAGAGAGGGCGTAGTGGCTAAAAAATTTAAAATCATGACAGATGGAAAGGTCGTGAAAGAGGAAGAATTCACCAAGGAGATAGCGGGAACATTAGGATCTTACGCTATGACCAATCAGTACTTAGTTGGAACTCTGAAGGCACAGTTGAAATGGAAGAACCTCTTGATCGGTAAGTTGGAGGCAAAGGTAGTTACAGCAGAAGCGAATGCCAGGGATCAGGTGAACAAAGGTCTCAAGCAGGCTAGAGAAGCTGGCCAATGGGAAATCGAACAACTTAGAGCCGAGCTTGAGAAAATGCGTCAGTCGGTCCAAATAAAACAAGCACAGGTAAGCTAGCAAGAGGAGTTAATACAACAGTTGCATTCAAAACTGATTTCTGCCGAGAACCAGGCCATAGATATAGATATGTTCTGGTACCAAGCCACTGAGATCCAATAGAAGGTGGAAATAGATCAGCAAGGAATGATCGCCAAATTTGAAATCATCCAAAATCACTTTCAAACAATTGATCAAGCGCTAAAGGATATTTCTTTAAGAGAAAGGGAAGCTAGGGCGGCTCGAATCGCTTTCCAGGAGGCTTTCATAGCAACAACAAAGGAAGGAATGGTTGGTAGTGTCAGATTATCCATCTCAGAGAAAACCAGGGGAAATATCTTACTAAAGGCATGGGAGCATAATATATCAGAGACTAGAGAAAGAGATAAAGATATGAATAATTCTTGTGAAGAGAAATTTTGCCTGATAAATAAAAATCTGTTGAACCTTGATAAGGAGGATAACACCAGGACACTGGTAAAAATTAACATAGCCAAACACCTGTTATATATCAAGGAGAATGTCGAAAAGGAACAAGCCGAAATATCCCAACTGAGTCAGGTTGAATTTTCCCAAGTGGACAAATGGTTAATAAAACCAAGTTTACAATTATGGTCCATCATCAGAGAAGACTGACAACTAGTAAGATGATTGCCACAGCTAGCGATGAATTGTTACACTTTCGAGGCCAACAACCAAGTAGATCCCTCCAAGTTGATAACCCAGTTGATTGAAAGGTGTGTCAGTTGCGTCGAGCAGGGGAAAGGGCAAGCTTCTGGTGTTAAATGATGACAGGTGTTATTCTATTCTATTTCTAAGTACAAGGGAGCAAAGAAAGGAAGGTGTTTCGCCTGCATGGGGGAAGACAAAGAGCGAGGAAATGAAATTCTTCCTTTCCTCAATTGTAATCAAAGGTTTCTAGAACGAATGGAATTTGAAGTGTTTTTTAGGCTTGTATAAATAGGCATTTTGAAGAAAAACAAAGGGCTTTTTCTTTTGGCATATTGTAATAGAGAAATTTTCCATCACAAGGAATTAATACAAAGCAAATTGAAGACTCCATATTCCGTCCAGATTGAGTTATGTGCTTTCTTCTGTTATTTCATGCTTCATGACATTTTTATATGCATCTTTGATGAATGCTTTGATTGCAATTTGGTACAACCTCTACTGTGGAAATCATGTTTTAGTTATCTAATTATTTGTAGCTTTTCCTCTGTATCAGCTATTAGCAAGTACAAGACCTGTGGATTACTTATATCGCTATATTTTACGCCTCATTAAAGTGTTTCTCTTCTTTTTCTTCTTCTCTTACAGCGTGAGATTCCTCTCGAAATGATGCCTCACATTGTTCGATAGCTCTATGTTTTTCTTTCGCTTCATACATGGTTCCAAATTTTTAACTTAGTTACGGAAAACAACCTTCAATTTGTTAAACTACTAATTCGTCTCATGGGATTTTTTCTCTCGTATAAATCAAAAAATTGAATCAGCAACTTAAAAACAACAGCCTCTTAAATCTTTGTTCCTTAAATGATTGTCATTATAGCAAGGAAACCTCACATAGAACCCGGCCTCTCAGACCAAACCAGCATCACCTTAAACCTCTTTGACACTATCCTAAGAACTACAACCACCCAGGTCGAATTCGAACGTTCGTGGGCATCCATTGAACGAGACATAACCACTCAAGAACAAGTGGAAGTTAGACATAGACAACTTAGAAATCAACTATAGTTTATCTTCCAGTTGTTTGATCCTTCCCTTATCCTTTACCCTTTTCTGGATGCCTAGACTCTATACTTCCTAGCCTTAAGTACAGACTCTGGAACAACATCTTTCTGGCGTTGTTGTTGGGGACGAAGAATCGTAGTCACTTTCCCCTGAGAGAACGACATTTCCAAGTCTCGTTTTTTGATAGTGAACAAAAAGTGAACACTTTGTTAAGTCTAAACCTTTATCATTCACTTGGTGACTCCACTTTTAAGTAAATTGGCATCTTTTCGAAGGAACACCAGACAAAACCCATATTCTAAACAGACCGTACCAGTTCCCGACCCTGAAAAAATACTAAAACCAAGGGATCTTTTCGAACAAAACATTGTTGTTTAACAACCCAATTCTACTCAGTCTAAAGATAAGACCTTTCTTGAACCTTCGTCCTCGCAAGAACCTTCTCTCGGAAAAACATTGGACAGTACTGTCGAAGCCGAGACCCTAAAGTCCAAGAAAATCCTACCCGAGATTAAGACCGAAACCTCTCTAATTACCTCTTACATTAGTATGGGTAACACGCATGTCGTACAGCTCATCCCTATTGATATCCCATCGACTCTCAATATAAACCTCTCTGTCACTCAAGGCCTCGAAGAAGTTTCCACGCCCATGGATTTGACACCGGTGGGCTCTCCCATTTAAATATCTTGCAATTCAGAGGAGCCAAGTCCTCGTTTACCCTCTCCCCCTTTTCCAACTTTCACCTCCCCTGGTAAAAAGTTCCCTGATTTTTTCCCGCTCCACCCTAGGGAAGCTAGAGAGTCACTATACATCTTTGCCAACCCTCTTTATAACGCACCAATTTCCTTTCCTAGGTCATCCATGGCCGTCATTGGAGGAGGAGCAGGGGGGGAAGGAGGTCAAGGCCAACAACTGCCCCCCAGGGTTTTCACCAAAGTGGCTACTAGATACACTCCCTTGGTCCTTCCAGTACCCCTCCATGAGTTACCCGAAAACTATATGAAAAACTTACCCAAGTTCACAGGAGAAGGGGATCTAACCGCAACAAAGCATATCAACTTCTTCGATCAATTCGCTGATATTCTAGGTCTCGAACATGACGACGTGTATTCTCATTTGTTTGTCCAAACCTTTGAGGGACAGGTAAGAACTTGGTTTTGGATCCTGCCCGCAGGTTCAATATTATCCTACGATGCGCTAGAAGACCTTTTTCTCAAACAATGGAGCGAAATAAAGGATCATTTATACTATTTGATTGAGTTCGGGTCGTTAAAGAAAAAGGGATCTGAAACTGTTATGGAGTTTATCCAAAGATTTAACAAGGTGTACAATAAAATCCCTATTGAAGTTAAACCATCCCAACCCGCAGCCAAAGTAACTTTCGCAGGAGCTTTTGAACTCGATTCTGCTCCACTGTTAAGAGAAAGGACAGGGGCCGAATTAACCCGAATGCAAGATGACGTGGTGGAAATTGAGTCAAACATGATGGCTTTGAGTAAATTAAAAATGAAAATTGAAACAGGAAATAGGGAAATCAAACATTTTAGAGAACAAGTGGGTCCCTCTGGATCTGGAAGGTCCTCAGATGAAAAAATGGATGACATGGGTAGGATACTAAAAGAGATATCAAACAAAATCTCAAGAATGGAGCTAGACCAATCCAAAGCTGATCAATTCATTAAGAGAGAATTCAGGAGAAACCCTAATCCTCAGATTCAACAAAGACAGATTAAAAATGAAGATCAAAAAATTCAAACACCTCTAAAAAATAAAAATTTTATTGGAGGAAATGATATGCAAGAGTTTGAGGATTTGGAAGAAGACGTAAACAATTTAGGCGACGACTGTATACAACCTCATTTGACGAAAGAATATTATGAGAAGTCTCTAAACGCTGAACAATCACCAGGTGCATATAATAACTTAAACAACGCTAATGATCTCGCTTATCAAGGAATGGTCGACACCATAATGGATAAGCTCCAGCATAAATACAATCTAAGGCCTAAAAACAAACCTGTGTCAACTGCTCAACCCAAGAAAAATTTTCCTTGGGGCGAAACATACGAGCTCGTCCGAAAAGAGACTGAGATGAAAAATAACAAAGGGGTGGACTCGCAGAATACCAATGTAAAAGAGGCTAAAACCCAAGCGAGAAGAACTAATACAGTTGAAACACGGATACCTGAAATGCCCAGAACCGTCAAAAATAAGACAGTGAAAACAAATAAAATGGGTAGGAAAGAGTGTGAAGTTTCAACCAAGGAAACGGATAAAATTGCGGGAAGTTTCTGCCTAGAAAATGAGATAAATAAGATCAAGATACCAATACCTTTGGTGAAGTTGGCGAAGAATCCTGTGTACTGAAAGAAAATAACCAAGATGATAAATTTTTCAGATTTAGAGAGTCATTCTGACATGATAAATATGGAAGATGATAAGCCTAATATCACTTTTCGTCCACATTTTGAAGGTGCCAGAGATACCGTCGCCCCCTTCTATATTACCCTGAAAATGCATGATCATCTATTGCATAATTGCACGCTGGACTCTGGGGCCTCTCATAACGTAATGCCCAAATCCATTATGAATAGACTAGGCATTGAAATCACCAGACCTTATGGTGATCTTTACTCGTTCGATTCAAGGAGAGTTAAGTGCATGGGCATGATCAAAGATTTAGTAGTCACCCTCACCTAAATTCCGGTGGAAAATGTCCTAATGGATGTAGTTTTCGCTGATATACCCCCAAAGTATGGTTTTCTATTATCTAGATCTTGGGGAGCCAAGCTCGAGGGATCCCTTCAGCTAGATATGACCTACGCCATGATCCTTGTTTTTGGCGAGCAGTTCACTCAGTTATACAGGGAAACACAGTTGACATATACAGTAAGTGATCCTCAGAATCCTAACAATTACCCTATTTATGTCATCGATCAAGACCTGGGAAATTGTATTCTGTCTTTTGACAATAGTGAAAATAATTGTACAGAAGAAAGTTATATTGATGAAATCAAAACTAAAAAGACAACTAAAAATGTATATAGCACTGGAACTTGGAAAATGTTTTTTGATGGTGCTTCATCATGTGAAGGAGCAGGTGCGGGGGTGATTTTTGTAGCACCTGAAGATGAGTTCGTCATCCCTTTCTCTTACAGGCTATAGTGGGACATAGACTACACAAACAACGTATGTGAATATGAAGCTCTAGTCTTGGGACTGGAAGCTGCCAAGAAGCTAAACATAAAGAAATTAGAGGTCTATGGAGATGCAGAACTGATTGTGAAGCAGGTAAATCGGCAGTACCAAGACGA
The DNA here is from genome assembly GCA_009831015.1 of Picea engelmannii. Classification (NCBI taxonomy): domain Eukaryota; kingdom Viridiplantae; phylum Streptophyta; class Pinopsida; order Pinales; family Pinaceae; genus Picea; species Picea engelmannii. The sequence goes on along the minus strand of ML778169.1, from coordinate 903,655 downwards.
GCACCCAAGACTGAGGTCCTACAAAAATTGTGCTTGGTATCTAATGGAAAAATTATTTTTGTCAGTACAGGTTCATTGCATCCCACGAGCCGAAAACCAACAAGCCGATTCACTGGCCAAAGCAGCGTCAACTTTCGCACCCCCTACCGTTTTCAAATTAAAATACCACATAGAGGTAAGGCACAGACCATCCATACCAAACAACATACAGCACTGGCAGGTATTCGAAGATGACGAACAGATCAGAAAGTTCCTAGAAATGGTGGATGATTTCTATGAAACTCACATTGACCAGGAAAACCAAAATGACCATGCCTGAATTATGCAGGAAGGGGAGGAGCCTCTGCAGTTCCGAGAAAAAATTGCAAATCATTGCCTGCTAGTGTTAAAAAGTAATCAGATCCCTAAGGGCCTGATACCTCTGGAAAGGTTGTTTGACCAAAATAACATGCCTCTGAGGTCTACCTTGTATCCCCAATTGGAGGAGGTCGAAGACTGTTACGTGGGCACCACCAAAGAACCTAGGATGGTCAAACTATCAAAGTACCTTCCTCCTGAGATAAAAAGAAAGTATACGGACTTTCTCGGATGGTATAAGGATGTCTTTGCATGGTCTTACGATTAGATTAGAACCTATGACACCTTTGTGATCGAACACAAGATACCTTTGAAGCCTGGCATTAAACCCTTCAGACAAAAGCTCAGACAAATCAACCCCATTTTACTACCCATAGTTGAAAAAGAAGTGTAAAAGATTTTAGACATAAAAATAATTGTACCTCTCAGGTACTCTGACTGGGTGGCAAACCTATTCTCGATTAGGAAGAAGAGTGGGGAGATCAGACTGTGTGTAGACTTTATAAATCTAAATAAGTCCTCTCTCAAAGACAATTATCCTCTACCCAAAATGGATCACGTTTGGGAAAAAGTAGTTAGGGAAAATAGGATGTCGATGATCGATGGATTTTCCGGTTACAATCAAATTGTTGTCAATGAGCATGATAAATAAAAAACATCTTTCACCACCCCTTGGGGCACATTTATGTATGACAAAATTCCTTTCGGTCTGATGAATGTAGGTGATACCTTCCAGTGTGCTATGGATATCGCTTTCATCAGTGAAAGAGATAAATTCTTGGTTATTTACCTCGACGACCTGACTGTGTTCTCTAAATCCAACGAAGACCGCATGATACACCTCCAACAAACATTCGAGAAATGTTGAAAGTTTGGTTTGTCCTTGAACCCCAAAAAGTCTCATTTCATGATGCAAAAAGGTAAACTATTGGGCCATATTGTGTCTCAGGATGGAATTAAAATCGATCCTAAAAGGGTTGAAGCTATAAACACCATAAATATTCCTAGAAACATTAAAGAAATTCAGTCTTTTTTAGGAAAAATAAATTTTTTGAGAAGGTTCATTCCAAATTTTGCTTAAATCATGAAATTGATCACAGATATGCTCAAGAAAAATAGCGCAGTCAAATGGATGGTCAAAGCCAAAGCGTCATTTTCCCAAATAAAGAAATTTATAAGCAAAGCACCTGTACTAGCTATCCCTGACTACCTGAAAGAGTTTTTGATTTTCTCATTCACATCTGAACACACAATTGTGGCAGTACTCCTCCAAAAAAATGAGGAAGGTTTCGAGCAACTGATAGCATTCTTCAGTAAAAGTCTTAGAGATGTCGAATTAAAATATGATAAAATGGAAAAACAAGCATACGCTATGGTAAAGGCGCTAAAATCTTTCAGGACTTACATGCTACACTCCAAGGTGATAGCATATGTACCTACCTGTGTTGTAAAATACATATTGGTACAACTCGATAATGACGGGAAGAGGGGTCGGTGGCTCGCCAAGATTCAAGAATTCAATCTGGAAGTGAATCCAAAAAAATTGGTAAAAGGACAGGGTTTGGCTAAGCTCATGGATGAAACGAATTTCCAAGCACTCGAGATAAATAACCTACAGGAATATGAAGGAGATGTGGACATAAATGCTTTGTTTCATCAAGTTGGTATAAAGACATAGTCTCCTACTTATTGACCCTGAAGTTCCCTGATGATCTGTCTCCATCTAAGATTAGGACACTAAAGCTACATGTGGTGAAGTACTGTATATCCAAAAGCAAATTTTATTGGAAGGACCCATTAGGCTTCCTACTGGTTTGTCTAGTGGAATCTGAAACAGAAAAGGTCATAAATGAATTTCACGAAGGGGTATGTGGAGGAAATCATGCGTGGAGTGAAACAACTTATTAAATCCTGAGAGCAGGATATTATTGGCCTAGGCTATTCTCAGATGTCAATGCCAAATTCATAGCCCGCAACCCTTTCCAGTTGTTTGCAGGTAAACAAAAACTCCCAGTTCTATCTTTGGTCCCGGTAAAAGTAGAAGCCCCCTTTCAACAATGGGGATTGGATTTTATAGGCGAAATCAACCCACATTCCAATGCTCAACATAAATGGATCCTAACTGCCACAGATTACTTCACCAAATGGGTGGAGGCCATTCCGACTAGAAAGGCGACCGATTCAGTGGTTATAGATTTCCTGGAAGAGAACATACTGTCCAGATTCGGCTGTCCCCGAAAGATAGTCACAGACAATGCCCAAGAATTCAAGACTATGGCAATCGTTAGTTTTTGCCAAAAATATAACATCGTATTGGGCCACTCCACCGCATATTACCCTCAAGGAAATGGGTTAGTTGAATCATCAAATAAAAGTTTAATTACCATAATTAAGAATGTGCTAAGTGAAAACAAAAAATCTTGGCATGTGCATCTCAAGTACACTTTGTGGGAAAATCAGATAGGCACGAAGAAATCTATTGGCACTTCGCATTTCCAACTGGTATACAGGACTAACGTGGTATTTCCTATAAATCTAGTGCTTCCTGTAATGAAGTTCTGGCAAGATGAGAAAGAAGAACCAAACCATGTCACAAGGAGAATAAACCAGTTGATTGAGGTTCACCAGCACAGGGCTGAGGTGGACAAAAGAATGCAGAAATACCAAGACAACATGAAACTGATATTCAATCATAAGGCCAAAGACAGTGAATTCTTCCTTGGTGATTTGGTTTTGAAATGGGATGCTAGGAGGGAAGACTCTGCAAAACATGGAAAATTTGACCGTATCTGGTATGGACCTTTCAAAGTCACAGCTTCTGAAGAGAAGAATTTGTTTCTATTAGAAAATCTAGACGGTAAAATCCTCAACGCCCCTGTCAACGGGTGTTATTTGAAGCACTACATGCATTGAATGATTGTTCCGAATTTCCACTGTATATACCCGTTTGTTTTCCTTGTTTTTGTTTTAGATATTTTCGGTAAGTTCTACTTTCATTGCAAATAAAACAGGTTAGAAATTTCTTAGAAGTTGGGATACAAAAGTTTTCAATACATTGAGTTCCATAAATATTGATGCCTTGATACTTTTCATGTTGTTTGCCTGCAGGATTACGGCTTGCGGTCCACACAGTAAAGGGATAAAATGGACGGTCACACATCGGGAAATTGACTCGCCCAAAACAAGTGATAAAATAAGATTTGTTAAGAAGAAAATGAAATGGTAAGGCAAGGGTATAAATCTCTAAAACATCTGGTTTTCAAACGAATATCACATAAGCACAAAAATGATCTCATGAAAAGGATATGTTTTCTTGACGTATCATTAAACAAAAAACTTTTACTGGGGATTTTAAAAAATCTCACCTGGACAATTTAAAAATATTTAAATTAAAGAGGGAAGTAAAGCCTCTCCAAGAAAGAGTTCTAAGAGTCAATATTGCATTGTATGACCCGAGTTGTATCATACTTCAAAACCTTCTATGTCATCTCCTCACTTTCCTTGGCTCTCTCTCCTTGAAACCCAGATACCTTCCCCTAGCCTCTACAAAGGAAGAATAGGTTACGATTCATCTCCAGAAGCTGGCAAGCCAATCTTAGAAAATAATCTAGCTGTCACAACTCCTCGGCCTCCTATCGAGCAAAGTTATGTGCGGGTTGTTCCTAACTCTCTTAGGTTTTTTAACAGGCTTCGAAGGATTAAGTATTTCTCAAAGGAATATCCCTGGTAATAATTTCTCCCGTAATTTCCTGCAGACTAAGATGTTTTGAAAGTCAAGAAGAGCTCGGTCCAGAGAAATCAAAGCGAGTAGACCGGCCTCTGTTGAAATTATTACACAGATATCACCCCTAGTATGCTTATACTGATTGATTGCCCCCATTTCATTTAAAACATACGCAGCAGATGGTGAAAGGAAATTCAAATTGATTGCCCCCATCTAGTCTGCAGAGATGATGAAATGAAATTCATGAAACGATTTCCCTCATCTCAGCATTTAAATGCAAAATTACTGTGAAGTGGTGAAAGGAAATTCAATAAAGGGAGCCAGATAACTTCACCGGGGTACTGAACAGGCCCGCTGGCAGTGAAGCAATATCTAAGATATCTGGAAGGTTGTCATACATGTATTACACTGTACTCTGGTAACCAAATTATTTTGAAACTAGATCTACATCCCAATCTCATGCAGGGTTCCCTGATTAAGAACATGAAATTCACTTCATTTGATGCAAGCCAAAACCCACAGGACCCGTCGAATTTCCTAAGATTGTTTTGATCATCTTAAGTAGTACCGAGCTCAGTATCGAGAAAAGGAAAGTTACTGAATGGAATGCAGCTAAGTTTAGAAGGCGTTTGATTTTTAAAAAATATTTCTGGAAGTAAAGACGAAATCTCAGGTTTCCTTCTGTACTCTCTTCCTAAGCTAGTTTTCGCAGAAGCAAACTAGTGACTCCATCTACCCAATACAGGCACTTGGTCTACTGTTCTTCTCATCCCGCAAGGAGACAAGATCCCTAGTTGGAGCCTATGTTGGAATGAATTATTTTATTTTTATACTCTTGTTTCAAAGGTTGGAGTCGCCCTTCTTTCTAAATAAGTAAGAGGTTATAATTAAGCCCAAAAAGTCGGATTTAGGGATCACGGATTTTTCACGATGTACCTACCAATCCCTAGTATCCCGACGCACGAAGTAGCGATAAGGTTTAGTTCTAACCACCGTTATCGAGCCTCTAAGTAAATATCATTTGATGTCATCACCTCGTGCTCTCACGTTTCGAGAGTTACTCGTTGAACACTTTCCGAACCTCCAAGATGCGAAGTTGCGAAGTCTTTTCAAGTCACTCAGGTAAATATCAAGAGTAATCTTTTAAAACCATAGTTAGTCTCTATCATGATTTCGCGACTCAGCGATTATTGCCTTAAAAGGTAACACCTTTGTAACTCTAATCCCCGAAGTCGCAATATTCATTAATTAATATGGGTTAATTAAAAGCTTAAGTTAAATCATAAATTATAAATAATTTCGCACCATCGTGACTTCGGGCTTTTGGGTCTCAAAGGCTAGAATTGAAATTGTCCCATACGACGAGCACCAAAAAGGGATAAAGGACTAAAAGCATGAAATTAAAGGAGCTAATATAGATTAATTAATGCATTCAGTAGCTTTTAACCGTACGATCTACGGATGAATCTTTTAACGCTTCAGCTCTTTTCCCAAGTTACGAGTCGTCAAATATTTATGGAATTTATTTGAATTTCATTGAATTGATTGATAGTAAGATCCCACTTATTTGCTAAAATCTTTCCATTAAACCATTTAACCGTTCTGTCGACAAGGACTAGCATGAACTTAAGTGTTTAAGAAGAGGGTTTTCTTTCATTGTCTCAGCTTTCCTTTCTATTGTGCGCGGAGCTATTTCACCAGGATAAATTTTGTCTGTGTTTTCAATATTTTTCGACAGGGGATCTAATTGCAAGGTCATACACCATGGATCCATGAAAAGTTCCCAAGGAAGTCATTGAGAGCTCAGGCCAAGGTTCAGATATTGTTTCTGATACTTCGCCTTAAATTATCAATACTATTAAAACATGGATGCATATTTCCAATGTTCTGTAGCCCGAGGTAATAAATTGCTCAGATGGTTCCTGTGATGAGGAGAATGATGACATGTCCACCAAATACAAAATCGTTGCTCCAACGTAGATGCACAAAATAGCAGCAAGGCCATGGCTTTCCCTCTATTATGATATGGTTAGATGGGCACTGGACCATGTAGACCTCCTAACCAGAACGATATTCAACGAACAGAGGGAAGCAGTCAGGTATTTCAGACTAGAGCACCTACAGGCAATGTATAAATTGTCACCCACTTCAAATTGTATTTACAATACCGAATTCCTAGAGGATTTAAAAAAGAAGGAATGGGAGCAGTTCGGGAAAAAATTATCCAATCTAATCAAAGACTGGGTTTCACACCCCGCGAAATTCAAGGCCGATACTAATGGAATTTATTCAATCTCCTCTTTAGAGCCACAATTCAAGTATGTAGCGATGATGGCCTGTAGACTGTACAGGAAGGAGGACACAACTCACTTTTTCCTCCCATGGGTGTCGCTCATTTATACAGTCGCTGAAGGTTTTTATTTCGACTGGGCCAAACTTATGTCGAACAGTCTCACCAGTCGAATTACTGAATATTGAGCGCAGAATGCCAGCGGGAGAACATATTCATTCTTTATGTTTTCCTACATCATGGACGTTATTTTCTTCATGACACCTTTCCCATTGATGAGCTGGAGCTAGACTCTGTCTAACGCTGAGCCTATCCATGTATACCACTTGAAGCTTTGGGAGGATAAGGCAAAAGATTTCATCTACGAGATTTTTAACTGGGTAATGGTACCGATGCATGTTGCTATCTTTTGCCATCCGCCTCCCCGGATTTCAGATAACATCACGACCAAGCTGAGTAATGTAGCAGATTGGTATATAGAAGCATAGTATTCATACATCAGGGTTTTCTGCACCTCCATTCTCCCCCATGTTTTGTCGTTATTTTTTTCAGATAAGCTAATATGCCACAAGATCGCCAGGCAAGTTGTGCTTGGTGGAATAAGCAAGGAGCTCAAAGGACTATCAAAGAATTTATGGCCACCCTTCCCCATTCACATTGGGTCATACTCTCTATTAGATTTTGGCCATGCTAAATCTGAGGCCATGGCCTTGGAAACAATCAATTTGGTGAACATTGAGTTCAAAAAGCACGGCCCAAATAAGGTTGTGAGCAATCACTTGGCGAATTGTGGCTTGAAGAGATATGAACATGAGGATTCACCCCATGATGAAATATTCCGAGGTGTGAGGTCCTACTCTGAATTCTTGAGCTGGATTCAGGCCTTGCCACCCAGAGATATGGTCAATTTCCTCAAATTCAAGGAGCATCAGAAGAGTTTCCTCCCCTTAATTTTATAAGGAAAAACCCCAAAACTTCTAGACGTACAGCAGACAGAAGACAAAGGCTCAAAGAACTCAAGTCCTAGCAAGGAGAAAAATCAAGAAGGGACAGAAAAAAAGGATACCTCAGAACAGGGAGCTAAAATCCCTGATCGAGGAGAGAAAAACCCAGAGGCAATTGCGCCAGGCAAGCAGGTACTAAGTCAAGCTGAGATATCCTCGCAAAAGGCAGGTGACACCTCACCGATCACATCAAAATATCTGGTCACAAACGCTACCCCTAAACAATCATCCAAGGAAATCATCAGTCTGATTTTTGTTATCACACCCTTATAGTTCACAAAGGGGAATCTCGATGCGGGATGGATTTTCAATGAAGAAATGACGCCCATTTTTGTAGAGGATCTACCTCCTAAAGAATTTTTCTTTGATAAAAAAGGGAAGGCCGTGGTGAGGCAAGAATTATATCAAAGAGAGGGCCTAGTGGCTAAAAAAATTAAAATCATGACAGATGAAAAGGTCGTGAAAGAGGAAGAATTCATCGAGGAGATAGCGGGAACATTAGGAGCTTACGCTACGGCCAATCAGTACTTAGTTGGAACTATGAAGGAACAGTTGAAATGGAAGAACCTCTTGATCGGTAAGTTGGAGGAAAAGATAGTTATGGCAGAAGAAAATGTCAGGGATCAGACGAACAAAGGTCTCGAGGAGGCCAGAGCAGCTGACCAACAAGAAATCGAACAACTTAGAGTCGAGCTTGAGAAAATGCATCAATCAGTCCAGATAAAACAAGCGCAGGTAAGCTAGCAAGAGGAGTTAATACAATAGTTGTAATCAAAATTGATTTATGTCGAGAACCAGGCCATAGATATAGGTACGTTCTGGTACCAAGCCACCGAGATCCAACAGAAGGTGGAAATAGCTCAGCAAGGATTTCTTGCCAAAGTGGAAATCATCCAAAATCACTTTCAAACAATTTATCAAGCGCTAAAGGATATTTATTTAAGATAAAGGGAAGTTGGGGCAGCTTGAATCGCTTTCCAGGAGGCTGTTGTAGCAACAACAAAGGAAGGAATGGTTGGTAGTGTTAGATTATCCATCTCATAGCAAACCAGGGGAAATATCTTACTGAAGGCATGGGAGCATAATATATCATAGAGTAGAGAAAGAGATTAATAATTCTTGTGAAGAGACATTCGGCTTGATAAATAAAAATCTTTTGAACCTTGATAAGGAGGATAGGATCGGGACACTGGGAAAAATTAACATAGCCAAATGCCTGTTAGATATCAAGGAGAATGTTGAAAAGGAACAAGCCAAAATATCCCAGCTGAGTCAGGTTGAATTTTCCCAAGTGGACAAATGGTTAATAAAACCAAGTTTACAATTATGGTCCATCATCACGGAAGACCGACAAGTAGCAAGACGATTTCCACACCTGGTGAAGAATTGTTACACTTTCGAGGCCAACAACCAAGCAGAGCCCTCCAGGTTGCCCAGTTGATTGAAAGGTGTGTCAGTTGTGTTGAGCAGGGCAAAGGATGGGCTTCTGGTGTTAAATGATGATAGGTGTTATTCTATTCTATTTCTGAGTACAAGGGAGCAAAGAAAGGAAGGTGTTCCACCTGCATGGGGGAAGACAAAGAACGAGGAAATGAAATGCTTCCTTTCCTCAATTGTAATCAAAGGTTTCTAGAATGAATGGAATTTGAAATGTTTTTTAGCCTTGTATAAATAGGCATTTTGAAGAAAAACAAAGGGATTTTTCTTTTGGCATATTGTAATAGAGAAATTTTCCATCGCCAAGAATTAATACAGAGCGAATTGAAGACTCCATATTCCATCAAGATTGAGTTATGTGCTTTCTTCTGTTATTTCATGCTTCATGAAATTTTTATATGCATCTTTGATGAATGCTTTGACTGCAATTTGGTACAACCTCTACTGTGGAAATCATGTTTTAGTTATCTAATTATTTGCATCTTTTCCTCTGTATCAACTATTAGAAGGTACAAGACCTGTGGATTACTTAGATCGCTATATTTTACACTTCATTAAAGTGTTTCTCTTCTTTTTCTTCTTCTGTTACAGTGTGAGATTCCTCTCAAAATGATGCCTCACATTGTCTGACAGCTCTATGTTTTTCTTTCACTTCATACATGGTTCCAAATTTTTAACTCAGTTACGGAAAACATCCTTCAATTTGTTAAACTACTAATTTGTCTCACGAGATTTTTTATCTCGTATAAATCAAAAAATTGAATCAGCAACTTAAAAACAATAGCCTCTTAAATATCGGTTCCCTAAATGATTATCCCTGTTGCAAGGCAACCTCACATAGAACCTGACTTCTCAGAACAAACCAGCATCACCTTAAACCTCTTTGACACTGTCCTAAGAACTGCAACCACCCGAGTCGAACTCGAACGTTCATGGGAAACCATTGAATAGACATAACCACTCAAGAACAAGTGGAAGTTGGACACAGACAACTTAGAAATCAATTATAGTTTCTCTTCCAGTTGTTTTCTCCTTCCCTTATCCTTTACCCTTTTATAGATTCCTAGACTCTATACTTCCTAGCCTTAAGTACAGACTCTGGAAAAAAAGTGGGTAAGGGAAAAGGAGTTGAAAGGTTGGAAAGAGGGGCTAAGCTTAGGGGCTTAAGTCCTTGAGAATAATATTTTATTATTATTCTAAAGTTGTGTGACAAAACATGTTTTTATCCTAAGTCCTAAGAGAGGCAACGCATGCAGCTCCAACGTGTGCAAAAAGAAACGCATGAAGCTCTAGGAAGACAAGTGTCGACTTGGGCACAAATGGTTAAAAGTTGAAGCGTCATTTGAGTCAGGGGTTCATCCTCCATTCTGTCGTCAGTTGTCTGAACCATTTGAGTTTGGGTTCATTATGCCAGTTCTCCTGATCCTCTGCCTGAAACCATGAGACTTTTGTGGACGACCTCTGCTTAATTTTATTGTCATGCATTCTTGAAAACCAGAACCGGGAAGTCGACCAGTTATTCCTGTAAATATCGTAACCTATGTATTATACCCTTGCAATAATCACGCATGCACCTGAGACCCAAAATCCATGAACCATTTTTGTCTTTTGAGGAACCCGATACCTGAGCAATCGTTTGAGTGTGTTGTGTTTAGCGTGGGATGTTTCCATTTTTGGGCATATGCCCATTTCCTGTTGTGGTTGTCATCCTTGTGTGAATGAGTGTTGAACCATGGATGTTGTCCTCACTTGGTTGGAGATGAGTCGAAGAGTGTTCTGAAGAAGCAGGTTGTCAGGCCCGTGGAAGAAGAGGCAGGTTGTCAGGCCTGTGAGCAGCTCTCTTCAGGTGAGAGAGTCTATTGGGAAGTGGTTTTCTCCCAAAGAGAGTCCAGCACCAGCTACGGATCTCTGAGAATTCCTGATTCGGCCTATTTCTGAGATCCAAAGAGGGAGGTGAAGCACTAATGGACTATTCTTGTGAAGGTGTATACTCCTAGGTGGAACATGCATGTGGGGAATGAGAGTCCATGAGTAGCGGGCGTAAGAAGGCTCCTAGAGAGAATCCTTCTGGTTTCTCTGTGCAATTTTCCTGTAACCTCAACCTAGTCTAGGATTCCCTTGCCTTGGGTGGAGCTTGGTCCTAGCTTGGGGGTGACCCACTATTGAGCATGATGAGTAGCGTGGCCTAAGGCTGGGAGATTCATGGAAGTTTTTCACGTAGTTGGTGGAGTAATATAGTTTCAAAGATAAGTATATTTATGTGTTTAATTTCAATTAAAATGCATGTCTATGATGCTTACAATATTATCATGTATTCTGTTGCAATGATATTTACTGTTAATTCCATTAATTATGTGTGTTAGCGGTAAAACTGTGATTATTTTGTATTGTTGGTTAAAATTCATTAAATCTATTAATTAGATTTAATATGCATGTTATATAAAAATACATGAGAATGTTTCGCATAGTAGCGTTTCACGGTAGTGGGGTTGATGGTCGGGGACATTACAATATGGTATCAGAGCCATGTTTTCAACGCTAAGCCTAGATGGGTTGGATAAGTGTTCTTTGGACCCAAAGTTTTGAGTGAAAATGGTGTTCGAAGGAACCAATTTTCAATCTGAGATTGTTTCTGAGTGCCAAGGGGTTACTTGGTCATGTTACGAAGATCAAGAGGAGTAGTGGTAGAATAAAACCGCATTCGGCATGGTATTTGACCATAGAGTGAGAGAGTTCTCAACACATGGGGTGTTGGATCCGTAGGATCTGTCAGGAGAAGGAGAATCCTTCACAACCGTCAGATCTAGTATTGTTGCGAGGCAGTTAGCCATGAATTCCTTTGGAAATCCATAGAGTAACAGAGTCTATTCTATGTCATAGGATCTGTTCGAAAGGAAGGGAAATACCTTACGACCATCAGATCTGGGGAAGGTGCAGAGGAGTTAAACTGGAAGCCCTTTGGACTTCGCAACTTCAGTGAAGTTTGATGCTAGAAATAAGAGAAGCACTGAAACCCAAAGCTCTGAAGTGGATCTACACTGTATATCTAGAGAGGAGAGATCAACTGTTGGATCAAGCCAATGTCAATAGGTCAAACGCAGTGTTGAAGGGAAAAAGCTCCCGAAGAGATGAATTAGTGAGTCATGATGACATCACTTGGATGGACATGGACACATGGGATGTGTGCCACGTGCTAGTGGGTTTCGAACCCGTAGAAGTTTGAAATTCCATATGGAACGTGACGTGTAACACCCATCTGATTGGGCCACGAGTTAGTCATTAGTATTTCGATGTGTGGCATCCTTTGTGAGCAAGGTTAGTGGGGCTTGAGTTTATGTAACATAGTTAAAGGTCAGAGGACCCACAATGGCATTGATCATGATACATCAAGATCAATGGCCAGAAGGCATTGTGGGGACCCAAGTTACATGGAAGCTAATTCTCCAAGGCGGTCCCGCAATCCAGACTATGGTTTCACTAAGGGGTTACGTGTCAGCGTTAGGAGAATTGTAGGATGAAAGGTGGGTTACTCCAAAACTACCATTGCATGCCCCCACAATTGGGAAAATTTTAAGTGATGTAAGGTAATGATGTCACCTAAGGTGATGTGGAAGTATTCAGGGTGTGCGGATCTGAAATATTCTGAAGTCGCGAAGTACCGAAACTCAGAAGCCTAAGGTTCCACAGTGAGTTTCAGCCATAGGATGTTGGGTAGACGTGGACCATTAATCCACCCTATTGCACGAGTCCGGTAACTCGGAACTCTGGGTGATCGTTGTTTTGTGCTGGGAAATCTTCTAAATCCAAAGGTCAAAGGCCTGAGTGCGCACTCATCGATCTATCGCTTGGTCATGACCCATGGTCGCGTGGGTTGGGGATGGAGAGAAAGGGGCTAGTTCCCAAAAACTTAGTAGAGCATAGCTCTGAAAGAAGAAATCTACGGGGATTCTTGATTGAACGAGAATCACAGAGAATGAAAACTTAGCATTTTCTTGAGTCAGATTTGTTTATGAATGTTGTGGGATTTGTTAAGGATTAATGGCCTCAAAAATTCTGGTTGTCTTCACATTGTGATTTCACAAGTTTAGCGAGTGTTAGAACCGATTAGAGTTGTTAATGAGCATGGAGAAATGGAAGAGACACAAAATTCTTCCAGTTCATAGAATGAAACTAAAGGGATGGATGTTCATTTGGGAGTTGAAGGGTCGAACTCCAATGGGTATGGAGAAGAGATAGATAAGGAAGGGAATATGATGAAGATCATTGAAAAATTGCAGAAAGATACCCAAACTCACCAAACAGATAGCAAAAAGCTTAGTAAATATTAGGATAAATAAGGTGAATTCAACTTAAAGTTGATGAAGAGTCTAGAGATAATAGAAAATAAGTTGGACCAGGAGAGAGACTCGAGCAAAACCGGGAGTCACCCAACTTCTAAGGGAAGAATATCAAGGAGTGTTGGTGAACGCCATCATCACTCCCAAGGTCACTCCAAGAGGAGGGCACATAGTATTTCAAGACCATATCCTACCAAAAAGCACAGGACATCTCGAGTGGATGAACTAAAGGGTGAAATGAACAAGATTAATCCTCCTACGTTTGATGGAGAACACAAGAAGGAGGAAGATGTTGAAGCATGGTTGCTTGGCATGAGGAAATATTTCCAACTGCAGAATTATTCCTCTCATGCAGAAGGAAGAATTGTGATGTATCAACTGAAAGGAAAAGCATCCATGTGGTGGGATCAACTTGTGCAAGAGAAGCACATTAGAGAGAAAGATATCACTTGGAAATAATTCAAGAGATATTTTGAGAAGAAATACTTGACTAAAAGATACTACGATAGAAAGATGAAAGATTTATTTGAACTCAAACTGTGAAGCATGACCATTGATGAGTACGAACGAAGATTTTTGGAATTGTTGAAGTATGTTCCATTCATCAAGAATGATACTGTCAAGATTTAGAGGTATCTAAGTGGATTTCCACCTTCCATTGGTGACAAGATTCAGTACGATGACCCTAAGACTATGGAAGAAATGATAAGAGAAAAATGCCTATATGAGCAGCAAAGAGAGAAGCCTACCTTCCGGAAGACTTGGGAAGACAAGAAGAAATTCCATATGGATCAGAGGAAGAATGGAACTAAGCTACCCTTTTTCAGAAACAGACCTCAAGGATAGCCATCGTTTAGAGAGAAGAGAATGGCTGACGTAGGGGAACAAAGGCCAATACAGATGCCCATTCAGTGTTGGGTTGTCAGGAGAACCACAAGTACAGAGATTGTCCCCATAAAAATGGCAAAGTGAGAGTTGTCCATAATGTTTATCAAGCTGAAACAATGGAGGACATGGGAAGTAGAATTCCAAGGATCTGCGTAGCCCTGGACAACAAGCAAGTTGAATATCAGTCGCACATGATTGAAGTAGATTGTATGATCAACAACCATGCCTTTACTATTTTAATTGATTCAGGAGCTACCCATAGTTATATAGATCCTAGAGTGGTGGAGAAGAAAACATGAAAAGTCTTGGTTAGTGCAACTAGATACAGGAACCAAGAGGAAAGTCTATGAGTTAGTTAAGTCTTGTCCAGTGGACATGAATGGACTAAGCACAAAGGTTGAATTGAACATTTTGCCTTTAGGTTCTTATGACTGTATAATTGGGATGGAATAGTTGGACCAACACCATGCCAACTTGGACTTTCGTAACAAGGCATTCACTTGCCTAGATGAGGAAGGAAATCGGAGAACAGTCCAAGGAATTCCCAGAGCTGTTTCTATCAGAGAAATCTCGGCAATGTAGCTGAATAAGTGCTACAGAAAATGTTGTTAATTATTTGCAGCCCATGTGGAGGAAGAATATAAGAATGAAGTCTCAAATATTGGAGATCATGTAGTACTAAAGGAGTTTGAAGATGTATTCCAGGAGATACCTGGACTACCTCCGAAAAGAGATATTGACTTCTTTGTAAACTTGATGCCTGGAGCAACTCTAGTGTCAAAATCTCCTTACAGAATGAGTACGCCAGAGCTGAAAGAGTTACAATTGCAGCTTGAAGAGTTTCTAAAGAAGGGATACATACACCCAAGTGTGTCACCTTGGGGACCCCTGGTCCTGTTCATAATGAAGAAGGATGGGACACTGAGATTGTGTATTGATTTCAGACAGTTGAACAAAGTAACTGTAAAGAACAAATATCCTTTGTCGAGGATTGATGACCTCTTCGATCAGTTGAAGGATGCGAAGATATTTTCGAAGATAGATCTCAGGTCAGGATATCACTAGGTAAGGATAAAGGATGAAGACATCAGCAAGACCACCTTTAGAACAAGGTATGGTCACTATGAATTCACAGTGGTGCCATTTGGGTTGTGAAATGAACCCGATGTTTTTATGTCCCTGGTGAATGGTGTATTCGGGGACTATCTAGACAAGTTCATCATAGTATTCCTGGATGACATTCTGGTGTATTCAAAGTCGGAGGAAGAGCATGAAAAACATCTTAGGATGGTGTTACAGGTGCTAAGAGAGCACCAATTGTATGCCAAGTTGAGCAAGTGCTCATTTTATCAGGAGAAGATCCATTACTTGGGGCATATTATTTCGAAGGATGGGATAGTTGTAGATCCTGAGAAGATTGAGGCCATCATAGAATGGTCAGCGCCAAATAATGTGACAAAATTTGGATCCTTTATGGGTCTAGTTGGTTATTACATAAGGTTTATCGCAGGGTTCTCGAGAATATCTCACCCTATCACTTCCTTGCAAAGGAAGGAGAAGAAGTTTCAGTGGACAGAGGATTGTGAGAAAAGCTTTCAACGATTGAAGCAATTGTTAACCAGTGCTCCAATCCTAAGGATTGCAGATTCGAATGAAGACTTTGTGGTATGCACAGATGCATGCAAAGAAGGACTAGGAGGAGTCCTCGGCCAGAATGGATTTGTAATTTGTTATGAATCCAGAAAGTTGAAAGAGCACGAAAGGAATTATGCAACTCATGATTTGGAGTTGGTAGCCATAGTTCACACTCTAAATAAATGGATACATTACCTCATGGGAAGGAGCTTCGAACTGAGAATAGACCACAATCGTCTGAAGTATTTGTTTGATCATCCAACTTTGAACGCTAGACAGAGTAGGTGGCTCGAGTTTCTCTGTGAGTACGATTTTGATATCAAGCATATCAAAGGGAAGGAGAATAAAGTGGTTGATGCACTCAGCAGGAGAGTGCATGAATTACATGCTACAACCATTAGCATGTACCGAACTGATATTAAAAGAAGAATTATGGAGGTTGAAAATACAGATTTGCAGTACAAGGATTTGGTAGAAAAACTACAACAAGGTGAGATGTCACAGAAAGTGGAAAATTATAAATTGGAAACTAACGGAATACTTTTGTATAAGAATAGGATTTATGTACCTAATGTCCAGGACTTGAAACTTATGCTTTTTCATGAAATGCATAATGTGCCTTGTGCAGGGCACCTTGGATATTAGAAAATTGTGGAAGAAGTTAAGATCCATTACTTTTGGCCAGGTATGAAGAAAGAGATTACATAATACATCGCTAGATGTATGGAGTGCCAGAAGTTCAAATTTGAGCACAGACACCCAGTAGGGTTGTTGCATCCTTTACCCATTCCTGAGTGGAAGTGGGAAGTGGTGACAATGGATTTCATCACGAGATTGCCCAGAACAGGCAAGCAGTATGATTCAATCATGGTGGTGGTGGAAAATCTTACGAAATCTACCCATTTTATTTTGTTAAAGACTACTCACAAGGCAACGAATGTTGTTGATATTTTTATGAAGGAAGTGGCACGATTGCACAAAATTCCAAAGACAATTGTGTCTGACAGAGACCTTAAATTTACCTCCAATTTTTGGAAAGGGTTATTCAAGGGGTTCGGAACGAATCTGAACTTCAGTATAGCCTATCATCCTAAGTTGTATGGGCAGACAGAGAGGGTGAATCGAGTGATAGAAGACATGTTAAGGATGTATGTGATAGACAAACCATCTAAATGGGAATACTACCTACACTTGGTAGAATTCGCCTACAATAATGGGTATTAAGCATCGTTGAAGATGAGTCCATTTGAAGCACTTTATGGAAAAAAGTGCAATAATCCAGTAAGTTTGGATAATCCAACTAATAGGGCGGTAGTTGGGCCAAAGTTACTCAAGGAAATGGAAGAGAAAATGCTGAAAATTAAGCAGAATTTGAAAGTTGTCCAAGACAGGCAAAAAAGTTATGTTGATAAAAATAGAACCCATGGAGAGTTTAAAGTGGGTGACCATGTTTTCCTGAAAGTGAAAGCCAATAGAAGTTCCCTAAAGCTGGGAAACTATGCCAAGTTGGCAGCCATATTTTGTGGGCCATTTGAAATCCTAGAAAGGATTGGGGCAGTTACATATATGCTTGCATTACCTGCATCCATGACTATACCTAATGTGTTTCATGTTTCATTTCTCAAGAAATATATACTTGATGCTAATCATGTAATTGATTGGAATGTGATTCAAGTGGAGCAAGAAAGTGTCCTACAAGTGCACCCTGTGTGCATATTGGACTGCAAAAGAAAACAGCTCTGGAATCGATCCATGGGGCTTGTAAAGGTCCAGTGGACCTGGTATGGTCCTGAGGACGCAACATGGGAGCATGAGGATGTTATGCGGGCAGAATACCCACATCTTTTTGAAGATTTTGAAAATCTTGTTGATGTTGTGCGAAAGTTGCACTGAGGACAGTGAAAAAATAAGGGGAGGGGATTGTAATATCCCTAAGGACGAGCCCTGTTGTAATCATGTTTATGAACTGTAAATCATGTTTTGTAGGTTGGTGAGACAAGTATTGATAAGTTGGTGGGCTTATGTGTTTATTAGGCCAGAGATCCTAAGTGTTAAAGGCCAGGATCCTGTTTTTGTAATGTAATATGAAGAACATTAATAAATATTAAACATCGTTGTGTCCAGACTGACCACGAAGAAAGAGTGATGGGGGACTAAGCTTCCACAGGGTGGGTAAGGGAAAAGGGGTTGAAAGGTTCGAAAGAGGGGCTAAGCTTAGGGTCTTAAGTCCTTGAGAATAATATGTTATTATTATTCTAAATTTGTGTGACAAAACATGTTTTTATCCTAAGTCTTGGGAGAGGCAACGCATGCAGCTCCAACATGTGCAAAAGGGAATGCATGCAACTCCAGGAAGAAAAGTGTCGACCTGGGCACATGCGGTTAAAATTTGAAGCATCAGCTGAGTCGAGGGTTCATCCTCCATTATGTTATCGGTTGTCTAAACCGTTTGAGTCTAGCTTCATTCTGCCAGTTTTACCGATCCTCTGTCTGAAACCATGAGACTTTTGTGGACAACCTCTACTTAATTTTCTTGTCATGCATTCCTGAAAACCATAACTGGTAAGCCGACAGGGTATTCCTATGAATCTCGTAACCTTTGTATTCGACCCTTGCAATAATCACTCACACACCTGAGACCCAAAATCCGTGAACCATTTGTGTCTTCTAAGGAACTCGATACCTGAGCAATCGCCTGAGTGTGTTGTGTTTACGCTGGGTTGTTGCCATTTTCGGGCCTATGCCCATTTCCTGTTGTGGTCGACATCCCTGTGTGAATGAGTGTTGAACTGTGGTTGTTGTCCTCACCTGGTTGAAGCTGAGTCAAGGAGTGTGTTGATGAAGCGGGTTTCTAAGCCCATGGAAGAAGAGGCAGGTTTCCAGGCCTGTGAGCAACTCTCTCCAGGTGAGAGAGTCTTCTGGGAAGTGGTTTTCTCCTAGAGAGAGTCCAGCACCAGCTACGAAGCTCTGATAATTCTTGATCCGACCTATTTCCAAGACCCAGAGAGAGAGGTGAAGCACTGATGGACTGTTCTTGTGAAGGTGTATACTCCCGGGCGGAACAGGCATGTGGGGAATGAGAGTTCGTGAGTAGTGGGTGTAAGAAGGCTCTTGGAGAGAATCCTTCTAGTTTCTTTGTGTAGCTTTCTTGTAACCTCGGCCTAGTCTAGGATTCCCTTGCCTTGGGTGGATCTTGGTCCCATCTTGGGGGTGACCCACTGCTGAGTGTGATGAGCAGTGTGGTCTAAGGCTAGGAGGTTCGTGGAAGGTCTGCACGTAGTTGGTGGAGTAATACAGTTTCAAAGATAAGTATTTTTATGTGTTTAATTTCAATTAAAATGTATGTCTGTGATGCATGCAATATTATCATGTATTCCATTGTAATGATATTTACTGTTAATTCAATTAATTTTGTATGTTAACAGTAAAACTGTGATTACTCTGTATTGTTGGTTAAAATTCATTAAATCTGTTGATTAGATTTAATATGCATGTTATATATAAATACATGAGAATGTTTCGCATAGTAGTGTTTACTGGCAGTGGGGTTGATGGCCGGGGACGTTACAGTTGCATCCAGAAAAACTAGGGTGGTAGGGTGGTGCAAGGAAGAACCATTGTACTCTGTTTTACAGGTTGGTGCCTGTGTGACTAGAAGTTGGTGCTTCCATCCAGTTGGTGTTGGAACACTCAGGGAGTTGGTGCTTCCTTATAGTGGGTGCTAGAGAATCCAGAGAGTTGGTGCTCTCAGCAAGTTGTAGCTTGTACAGGTTGGTGCCTATGTGTCTATAAGTTGGTGCTTCCATTCAATTGGTGCTGGAACATAAAGGGAGTTGGTGATTCCTTCTAGTGGGTGCTAGAGAAAGAAGATAGTTGGTTCTCTCAGCAAGTTGTTGCTTGTAAAACAGAGGTGGTACCCTCAAAAGGACTTGGTGCTCATAAGAATGATAATGTACAGAAAATAAAGACTACTTATCATATCAAGAAGAAGAGGTTTTCTCCATTTATGGGTTTCCTCGGGAAGATTTGTCTCTGTATATTTCATGTGTGTGATTGATGTTGACTATTCTATTGCTTACTTCCCTACATTATTGTGATCATTGTTTAGTGTTCTGTAATGAATTTAAAATGGGCATAATTTTTTAAGCACAGTAACAACTGATTCACCACCCCCCCCATCAGTTTTCTAACAATTGGTATCATAGCCAGTTCCCTTTAATTAAGGTTATATCCTAGAGCTTAAACATGACTATCCATGAAGGAACTTCAACCAACAAGGTCCCTATGTTCAATAGAACAAAATTTTCCTTCTGGAAAGGTAGCATGAGAACCTACATAATGGCTTTAGGTGCAAATGTCTGGGATGTGGTAGAGACTAGTTATGTAAATCCAATTGTACTAGCTTCTAAGGATGACAAGATAGAATACAACTTCAACGCTAAGGCTCTAAATGATATTCTGAGTGGGCTTGCAGAAGCAGAATTTGTAAAAGTTATGCACTTAGAATCTGCCAACGAATGTGGGACAAACTCATTAGAAGTTATGAAGGTAATGAGAAGGTATTAGATGCCAAGCTTCAAACCTACAGAGTACAGTTTGAACAACTAAATATGAAAGAGTATGAAACTTTTGGAAAGTACTTTCTGAGAATTGAAGAACTAGTAAATGCAATGAAAGGGCTTGGTGAAAAAATTGAGGAAGCCTCTTTAGTTCAAAAAAATTTGAGATCTTTGCCAGATAGGTTCAACCCAAAGGTCTCTGCTATAGAAAAAATTAATGTTCTAAAAGTTATACCTTTTGATCAACTTCTAGGAAATTTGACTGCATATGAAATGAGGATAGGTAAAGATAAACCCACCTCGAGAGTAGCATCATGTAAAGAAAATAATAATGAGGATTCTGAGCCTGATGAAATTGAAGAAAAATTTGTGAGAAGACTAAAGAAAGGATCAAACGAGTACCAAGGCAAGTTTCCCTCCAAATGTTTTAACAGTGGAAAGATAGGTCACTTTTCATCTAAGTGTCCACACAAGAAGAAGGACCAGAAATCTGAAGGTGAAGAGAAGTACAAATCCAAGACATTTGGTAAAAATAAAATTTTATGTGTAAACAATGATGACTCTTCAGGAGACACAGATAGTGACTCTTCTTGTGAAGATAAGGTTAATGACTTTATGCTTATGGTCGAAGAGGATTATGATAATAAAATCATAGGAAGTGATGTTAATGGTGAAGAAGTTGTGGTTGACTTGGAAGGAGAACTGATCAGTTCCCTAGAAGAAATTTTTAGACTCGGATCTAAGAAGAAAAAACAAAAAAAATTGTTTATACAGCTCGAGAAAGATAATAAAAAACCTGATGAATAATTTTCCCTGCTAAAAGTGGAATTAGAAGAGGCAAAGAAAATAGAGGAAATTCTGAAACAACAGTTATCAGAGAAGAAGGCAAGATGTGAAGCCTTGGAAGAAGAGGTAGTAAAAAACAGAAAATAAATGGAGAAGTTTAAAGCATTGTATGTCCAAAATATTCCAAGCATTAAAGCCTCAGCAGAACTAAACGACATTATGATCAAACAAAGATCTCCTTTGTTTAAGACTGGTTTAGGTTATGTCAGTGGTTCAAATAGAAAACAACCAGAAAGCAAAGAGCCAGTAAAGATGATCAAGTTCCAAGTCAGCAGACAATCAGACCATGTGAGTACTTTGTCACCAAAAGCTAATAAAGACAAGATGATCCCTGATAAAAAAACAAAGATATCAGAAGATGGAGCAACAAATTCCAAGAAGAAGGCCATCCTTCAGGTACCAAAATTTCTTCCATGGTTAGTGTTTTTACTACTCTAATTTTCGTCATAAGATTGCAAATTGTCAAATTAAGTTTAGAGACATGCAACTGAGGAGGTCAAGAAATAAACAATCTTTGCAACATAGAACTAAAAATCCAATGAGTAGACAACATTGCACCAATCTCTTTGACCTATTAAACTATGAGCTCGAATGTTATAACTGTCATAACTTCGGTCACAAAGATGCAAACTGCCATCTAAAGAATTACAAAGCAGATCCAAGGATAAAGCTCTTAGCTAGAAATGCCAGCACATGGAAAAAGAAAGATAGTGAAAAATGTGGTCTAGTACTTTCAGCTCAAAAACAAAAAGACCCTTGGAATATAGACAGTGGATGTTCCAAGAACATGATTGGATACAAGGATAAGCTTATGTCTATAAGTAAAATCAAAATAGGAAATGTGACCTTTGGAAATGATGAACCAGGTTAAATCAAGGGTAAAGGGATGGTGAGTTTGAGTAATGGCAAAGGAGATGCCCAAGATGTTCTTCTTGTAGATGGTCTGAAACATAATTTTCTCAGTGCAAGTCAAATGTGTGATAGAGTTTGTGAAGAGGTGGTCACATCCAAAGATTGTAAGGTAAAGAATGTAAACTTAGGACAAGTGGTGGCTAAAGGCATAAGGATAGATAATAATGCATGTGTCCTGGAAGAAGATAGAGAAGAGTGTCATCTAAGAAAACATGATGAAAGCTAGTTATGGCATGGGAGACTTGGATATATAAACTTTGACCACTTAATCAAGCTCAAAAATCTTGAGGCAATACAATATCTTCCAAAATTATCAAAGCCACAAGATTCTGGGTATAAACCCTGCCAAGTAGGAAAGCTAACCAGGACATGGTTTAAATCCAAAGAGCTCTACTTCAATGGAGAAACCACTCCAATTATTTCATATGGATGTATGTGGACCATAAAGACGGGAAGGCACAGGGAAGGAAAACTACTTCATGTTGATCATTGATGATTACTTCAGACTCACTTGGGTTTCTTTTCTCAAAGAAAAAACTGAAGCATTTGAGAAATTTAAAATATTTAAATCTTTAATTGAGAATCAAACAGGCAACAGGTTAAAGGCAGTAAGATCATATGGAGGAGGAGAATTTATGTAAAGTGATTTCAAGGAATTATGTGATAAACATGGGATCAGGAGAGAATACACTATCCCAGGAACTCCACAGCAAAATGGAGTAGTTGAGAGGCGAGTATGATGACAAGAATAATGAAAGCATATTCTTAGGATATGCTACCAATGGTAAAGGATATACATGCTTTAATAAAAGATTGTATAAATTAGTTGATTGCATTGATTTAAAGGTTGATGAAGGAGTTCCAGTAAGAGAGGTGAGGAATATTGAGTCTACTACATATGACACAGCTGAAGCTGAAGATGAACAGCTCCAAGAATCCAGTATTTCATTCCAAGACCAAGCTCATCCCCATAAAATACCATTTTCTGATAGAGCAGGTCACCAATAACATTGTTCAGGCTCATCACATTCCAACCATAGAACAAATTGAAGACATATTTACTAAACCCCTATCCAAGACACCCTTTGAATATCTCTGTCAAAAGTTAGGTGTCATCTCTTCTCTCACCTAAGAGAGTCCATCCTGTCAGGGGGAGTTTGTGTTGGTTGAATATCTGATACCTTCGAAAAGTGTTGCAACAGCTTAGGGGGAGCATGTTTTCTTTGACATTGATGTCAAAGGGGGAGAAAATGTGTGGTCTGGATGCTACAGTTGGAGGTCTAAGTAGAACGACACATTCCTTCAGGTTTTCCATCAATGCCAAAGGGGGGTACTGTTGTCATGTTTATAGGCAGAGTGTGCTTGTCATTGATGGCAAGAACAGCAGTGACGATGAAATGTTTATAGGAAAGAACAACGACAAAAATGACATGTTTATAGGAAAGAACAGTAGCAACGATGGCATGTTTACAGGTAGTGTGCTTTTCATTGATGGCAAGAACAACAACGATGATGGCATATTGGCAGCAATGACAGGAAACAGGAAAGAAGAAATGATAGCATTGGGAATGACGAGACCATGAGAAATTGTTGTCTACAAGCTCAAGAGGACGAGCATAGGGCAGAGAGTTGGATTTTCCAGATAGCGAGAGGTTATCATGAAGGAAACAAAGAGCATGCACATGATTCCTTAGAATCTGTGAGTTTGTAGAAGGAATCAAGCTCAGGAGGAATAGTGCAGAGTTGCATGCAGAGCGCAAGTGTGCGCCATGGCCGAGGTTAAATTCATTCCCAAATATAAAGAGAGATAGTTTTTTCAGAAACGCAGACAAGACCCAAAGTCATCAGGACTTGCAGAAGGAGCAAAGGTCGAGACCCTTGAACACTTAGAAAACCTTCTAAGTCAAATATATCAAAAACTCGGGAGGAAGAGCGACAAAGACCATTGGATCTTAGCATAGAGGATCAACAGTCGTTGGATCTAGAGATAAATGCACAAAGGTTAATCCTTTGGATGAGCATAGGATAGCAGACTTGTCAAAGTCCCGAAGTAAGCAGGTATCGTCCATCGTCAAAACTGACAGATGGCACATGATCCACAACTCCAAAGCAAATCACTTCGAGAGTTTCAGTTTTAGATTTGAAATCCTCGAAGTCCAAAGAGCCGGAGTAAATCTCAACCATCAGATCCAGAGGGATACGTGGCAATGGATCGTGAGATTCAAAGATATCACTTTGACAGTGTCAGATTGATATTTGAAATCCCCGAAGCCCAGAGATTTAGAGAGCCGAAATAAATTCTCGACTGTCGGATCATCCGAAGTAGATCTCAATTGTCAAATTGCCCGAAGCAGATCTCAAGTGTCAAATCATATAAACTGAATCTGGGTCATCTAATCCAGAAAAGACGTGGCGTAAAACTGTGGACTATGGGTAAAGACCCGAAGTAAGCCTCAACCATCTGATTCAAGGACATGTGGTATATCAGCAAGGATATGTGGCAGACCATATCAGCAAGGACATGTGACAGACTACGTCATCAAGTACATGTAGAAGACCACGTCAATGAGTGACATGTGCAACCACTCAGCCTGTACCAGGTCAACAGGTGACGTGTGTAATGTTACGTCACTTCGGGAGATTTTCTTAGGGAGTTTTCACCACCAACAAATGACAAAAGCTCTGAAGTCCCAAAGCGAACGAGGACCATTGATTTGAGGAGGACATGTGGTATGAATCTGTGGAATCTGGCTAAAAGTGTTCCAGGAAAATGCGAAGGAGAAAGGTTTGAAATCGCCAAAGCCTGAATAGTTGAAGCAACTGGGAGTCGTTGATCTATGAGAGGACAAGTGTCACTAGATCGCAAGCTCTGGGTAAAATTCTCAGAGGGAAGCCAAGAAAGGAGAAATTGAAATATGAGAATGCTGAAGGGCAAAGTCCCAGAGCAGAGGATATTCATTGGATTAAAGAGGACATATGTCAATAGATCTTCCATTTCATAAGATATCCAGTTAGAAGAAACGAGAAGTTGAGTTTTGAAATCTCTGGAGTCTGGAGACCCAAAGGATATCTCGACCAATAATCCGAGAGGGACACGTGTCAGTGTATTTTCAACTCTGGAAGATTGACGTACAAAGGAAAGCATGGTTTGAGATTTGAAACTCCCGAAGCTCGGATCACAAAATAAACCATAGTCGTTGCTTTAGAAGGAACCTACGTGTCGACGGATAGTGGAGATCTGGGATTGTGCATGGAAGGAGGAAAGGAAGGAAGATAGCAGTCGTTGATTGAGTGGCATCACCAAGGGATTGGAGGTCAATGGTCATGCTCAATTGCAAGGCCATAACATGCTTGGGTATTAATTTTTCTTGAGCGGGCTGCAATCAAAACCACGGTATCGCCAAAGGCATACGTGGATCTCTGTAGTGAATTGTAGGGAGAAAAGCGGGTTGCCCTCAAACCTCCTTTGGCCGTGCCTGCAATCGCGTGGTCACATGAGAACATTGCCCAAGGCCACATCAACGGAATATTGAGGAAGGAGCTGGCATTGCTAGGCTCCACATTGGAGGTTACGCATTGAAAAGCCAAAAATGCCTCTGCGTGTATAATCCAATGGCACTGATCAAACAGAATCTGATCGAAGGGTTTTTGTTTCACTTTGTGGTTTCTTGATCAGTTACAACTAAATTACATTAACTGAATCATTGTTCTGGGGTGTTGAAATCATTGCTCTTGATCATTTTGAGATTCTCGACTCGGTTGTTGGATATTTGGAGTGTAACGGAGTGATTTTATCTGCCAGATAATTGGAAGAGATTCAAGATGATCGCCAGAGGAGACGAAGAGTCTCGAGGTAACTTCCAGTGGAATGAAGACTC
This sequence comes from Picea engelmannii, assembly GCA_009831015.1. Taxonomy (NCBI): domain Eukaryota; kingdom Viridiplantae; phylum Streptophyta; class Pinopsida; order Pinales; family Pinaceae; genus Picea; species Picea engelmannii. The sequence continues at coordinate 877,788 of ML778169.1, read as the reverse complement.
ATCATAGAGAATTGACATATGGAAAAGTGTCAAAGATTGTAACTTCCAAAGAAGCCAAAGAATCTCAGGATAATGGCCATTGATGAAGAACAGACTCAACATAATCACCAGAGAGGAATAAGAGTTGCGTGTATGATCTGGCAAAGGACTTGGCATGATAAATATACACATAACAGAGAATATATGGTTTCTTCTTTAAATAGTTATTCATGCGGGTAGAATCATGATGTGCGCAGCAGCTGAAGCACACGGAAGAGGCATATCCTATAGAATGGAAATGGTACACAGATCATAAGACGCAAAAGAAAAAGTTATAACAAAGATACATATATGAGAAATGAAGAGAAAGCCTAGGTGCACATGCATAGATAGAGCAGAAGAACAGAAAGCACAAGAATATGCAAGCAAAAAGACATTAATGCAGGAAGAGCATAGCAGCGTAGCAGAGTAGTGATAATCCTAGTAAGCCATTATTAAATAATGTATCACTGTATAAATTTCAGTAACAAATATTTATACCTCAGGGTGATAGGGTGGTACTAGGGAGGACTGTTGTCCTTAGAGTTTCAAGTGGGTGCTTGAACACAGAGAGTTGTAGCGTCCATCTGGTTGCACCATAAAAACCAGGGTGGTAGGGTGGTGCAAGGGAGAACCATTGTTCTCTGTTTTACAGGTTGGTGCCTGTGTGACTGGAAGTTGGTGCTTCTATCCAGTAGGTGTTGGAACACTCAGGGATTTGGTGCTTCCTTCTAGTGGGTGCTAGAGAATCCAAAAAGTTGGTTCTCTCAGCAAGTTTCTTCTTGTACAGGTTGGTGCATGTGTATATGGAAGTTGGTGCTTCCATCCAGTTGGTGCTGGAACAAAAACGGAATTGGTCCTTCCTTCTAGTGGGTGCTAGAGAAACCAGATAGTTGGTGCTCTTAACAAGTTGATGCTTGTAAAAAAGAGGTGGTAGCCTCAAAAGGGGTTGGTTCTCATAAGAATGATAATGTACAGAAAATAAATATTACTTATCATATCAAGAAGAAGAGGTTTTCTCCCTTTCTGGGTTTCCTTGGGAATATATGTCTGTGTATATTTCATGTGTGTGATTGATGTTGAATATTCTATTGCTTACTTCCCTACATTATTTTGATCATCATTGAGTGTTCTATAATGATTTTAAAATGGGCATAATTGTTTAAGCATAGTAACAACTGATTCACCCCCCCCCTCTCAGTTGTCCAACACTATCTACGGTTTGATTGTGGCAAGCCAAAAAACATTGTTTAGGGCCCCAAAACAACCCTAGAATTATAGAAAGATGTACTGACATGAAAACATCCAAAATAATCCAGTTGGATTAGGTGGGTGGCCACCAATATCCCCCTGGAAGATGTGTAGGGATTCATACAGCCTCGAAAGTGTAGAACCCACAGTTACAAATAATTACAAAAGAATGTGTTGAACTAAAACTTGTTAAGAGGAGCCAATTGGAATAGGTGGGTGGCCACCAATATCCATCTATATCATTCCTCACCCCTTAGGAATAAATGGTCTCCATTGCGTTGCGTTCACCCATCAGGTGAGGAAAATTCTTCTAAATTTGGCCCCGGGTGAGCCACTTGCCTTGGTGTAGGGGTTTCCCTACCTTGACAACCCGATAAAGTTGGATCCTCTACTAGCAAGTGCCCTTGACCTGTGTGTCCACTATGTAATCAGTGGATGCATTTTCCATGCAGTTAGGGTTGATATCTGTTGGTGTCGATTGTTCTGCGATCTTTGAGGTGTCCAATAATGGTGGAAAATATGGTCAAAGTGTTGTTGATTGCAACTTCATGAGACATCCTCCAGATTTTTCTCCTTTGGACTGAGTTGAGACTTCTATGAGTGAGATCCCAAGTGTTGGGTGTGCTGAGTTGTGATGACATGAGGTCTCTTTCTTTGTACTCCTCTAGACTAAGTTGAGTCAGCTTGAGATGGTCTCTTTTTGTGTACTCATGTGGACTCAGTTGATTTAGTTTGAGATGGTACTCCAGATTATTCTCTCGTGGACTCAGTTGAGAGAGAGATATGTTGAGTATGACATCCCTGTGGTTGAGCACAAGTGGACATGTCCCTAGTGGATGAGCACAAGTGGATGTGTCCCTAGTGGCTAAGCACTAGTGGACCTGTGATATCCTTCATATATTGTCTAAGAGTGAGATTTACTTGTAACCCTAATTTGTGATGTAAAGGGCACAAGTCGGCCCCACCATATGTGAAAGATAATTAATATTTATGTAATGATTAATTATATTACTAAGTTATTGAGGTCATCCCTATTGTTCCAAGAGACACACCTATTGTTGTGTCTATTCTTGCATAAATAGAGGTGAATCCCCATTGAGGATTACACACACTCTCACTTGTCATTTGGAAATTTCAGACCTACTTGTACGGTTGAAGTATGCACCTATCTTGGGCGCTAGTTTCAAGGTTGTAGAGCACTCTCTTGTGTGCATCTAGGGTTTATGGTTTGGGGGATATTCTCTTGAGAATATAGAAAAGAATTGTTGGGTTTTTCCCTTGTTTGAGAAGGTTTTTCCCAGGATACTTCTTATGTTCTTCTGCATGGTTATTCTTCTTGTGATCTTGGTTATTGCGGCACTTTTGTATGGTGTTTTTTCATTTTTTTATGGTTCAAGTACGTGCTGAATGAAATAAACCTCATGCTTGAGCTAACCATCAAAAACTTTACATGAAGGAAGTCCACATTGAACACTGGGTGTAAGCCAAGGAAGGGTGGAGTGTTGAGCTTAAAAGCATTGCTACCCACAGCCTTGCTGATAGTGTAAGGCCCATAGCGAAGTGGGCGAAGCTTCTGATGGGGTCTTGTAAGGTGCTCTTTCTGTAAATGTAACAAGACATTGTCTCCCACCTGAAACTGGTGTGGTACCCGGTGTTGATCATGGTGTTGCTTGTACTTGGCATTGGCTTTCTGCAAAATATCATGGACCTGTTGACGGATGTGTTGAATCGGCTCAATGAATCCGGTGGCCTTATTGGCCCCAAACTAAACATGGGAAGATTTTCTCTGTGTGGTTGCAAGAGGTAGTGAAACATCAAAGGGACCCAAGGGTTGGAATCCCATCCCCACCTGAAATGGGCTATGGTTGGTGGAGCTATGGAGAGCCTTGTTGTAGTTGTGTTGAACATAGGGAAGAATCCCATCCCATGTACATGGATTATTAGAGTTGTACATGTGTAGGATGTGCACAATCATATGATTGACAACCTTTGTCTGGCCATCGGTTTGGTGGTGGAAATAAGTGGATTTAGTGAGCTTGGTATCCAACAGTGACCAGAGACTCGACCAAAATGTGTTGAGGAACCTGTTGTCATGATCTAAGGTGATGGTATGTAGTATCCCAAAATGGACCCACGCCCATTCGAAGAAGAGCTTGGCAGTATCTCCCGCTGTGATGCTCTTCGTAGGTTGTGATAATGGCCATATTCGAAAACCAATCAACCACCACAAATACACAATCATTGTTGTGCTTGGTGGAAAAAAGGCCAGACATGTAATCCATCGAGATGGATTCTGAAGGTCTCTTAGGAATAGGAAGAGGGGTGTATAAGCCTTGTTTCTTGATGGTTGGCTTGGAAATGGCATAGGCAGTGCAAGATCTGATATACTTGTTGACGTCTTGTCGAATTGTTGGCCAATAAAAATGTTTCTGTAGAACGGTCACAATTTTCTCCACGCCAAAATGTCCTGCCATCCGACTGTAGTGAGCCTCCCAAATCATCTTTATATGCTCGCTTGTGGGAACACATAGGTGGCCTAGATGGCATAGCAGTCCATCCTAGATGTGAAAATTGGTGGCATTCGCTCTTGTACCCAAGAGCTAATAGGTGGTGGCGAATTCAAGGCCACGCTGATAAAGTTGGGGCCACTCAGATGCCTCATGCCCACAAGAATGGATCACTGTGGTGAGTGTAGCAATAGGAGAGTGACTAAGGAAGTCAACAATACAATTTTTTCTCCCTGTTTTATACTTGATGTTGAGATGGAACTGATGTAGGTATGTGGACCACTTTTGATGTTGGTCATTCTGCAACTTCCTTTGTGTCTGTATGAACTGCATAGGCTTGTGATCAGTGTGGATGATTGTCTCCTTTACCAGAATGTAATGTTTCCATTAACGGTAGGATTTCACAATGGAATACATTTATGTCATAGTTGGGTTATTTCCGAATAGTATCTGAGAGTGTCTCACTATGGTATGTTATTGGATGAACATGTTGAGTGAGAATTGCACCTACAGTATAATCAGAGGCATCAGTCTCAATATCGAATGGTTGTTGTAGATCAGGTAAAGGAGAGTATTGGAGTTGAGAATAAGTGATGCTTCAGATCATCAAATGTTTGTTGTTGTTCCATCCCCTATGCAAAATTTTCCTTGCCATCACCCTTGGTTACTTGGCTATGGGCCCATGCAATATGGGAGAATCCCAACATGATCCTTCGATTGAAGTTGGAAAGTCCCAGGAAGCTTTGAAGCTTGGTTAGTGTGGTCAGGGCTATCTAGTCACGAATGACTTGGATCTTAGTTGGATCCACATGTGCCCCATCCTCATCAACAATGTAGCCCAAGTATTGGACCTTGTTCATGCCGAAGGAGCATTTTTCCAAGTTGGCATATAGCTTGTGATGTCACAGAGTACCCAAAATCTGTTGAATATGCTACATGTGTTCCTCCCAAGTTATGTTGAAGATGAGGATGTCATCCAAATATACCACCAAAAAAGAGTTGGTGGAGGGTCTCAATACATCATCCATCAATCTCATGAAAGTTGTTGGTGCATTTGTTAAGCCAAAGGGCATGACCAGCCATTTGAAGAGACATTCTTTAGATTTGAAATTTGTTTTCCACACATCAGTTGGGAATACGACCTCTGTTTTAGGCGCGTGATATCCCGTTGGAAAGGTATTTTCGAGAACTACACATTATGTCATCAAACTCTGACTCTATCTATAGTTTGACTATGGAAAGCCAAAAAAACATTGTTTAGGGCCCCAAAATGGCCTTGGCAGTACAGAAAGATGTACTGACATGAAAACATCCAAAATAATCCAGTTGGATTAGGTGGGCAGCCACCAATATCCACCTGGAAGTTGTGTAGGGATTCAGACATCCCTGGAAGTTGTGTAGGGCTTCAGACAGCCCCAAAAGTGTAGAACCCACAATTACAAATAATTATAGAAGAACGTGTTGAACTAAAAACTGTCAAGAGGAGCTAGTTGGAATAGGTGGGTGGTCACCAATATCCACCTAGATAACTTTTGTTTCTACTAACTCTTTTGGATGATCTAAAGAGTGATCAACTACACTAGAGGGATTTGTTCTATCATCTTTGGAGCCTTTTTCTCCTCATGATTTGTCTTCATATGAGATTTTATGTATCTAGCAAAAGTATCTTCTTCTTCTTCTTCTTCTTTGGTAAATAGATGTATACGGTCATGTATACAGTTTGGATAGTCTACTTCATGTTTCATCTAATATGTTTCCTCCTGCAACCATTACTATAGCTCCCTTCAGGGTTATCACCTGTGACCTTCCCAGAACAAGAACAAGAGAGAAACAATAGACAAGAATAATACTCTTTATAATAATAATAAACACAATAGCAAGAACAATCATCATAGTAGCTCCTTCAGAGCTAGCACTTGTGATCTACCTTAAACAAGGGTAAAAGGTAAGAAATACAATAATAAGGAATGAGAGAAACACTATTTTAGTGTTGTGACCAATCATTCCTCCATGGTAACCTGGAAACAAAACAAGAAGTTTATCTTAGAGGAGAGGTTAGTTATATCTCGTAAATGATTACAGTAAACATTTATCTCAATAGTGCTCATATGCTACCAAGTATTCAATAATAAAAATTTTCAAAGATTGCTATCACAACTATAGTGTTTAGAAGTTATCAAACTTGATATGTGTAAATTTGAATCTTATCAATTTAATCAATCAAACCTAGAACCTGGAGTCTTGTCCTCAAGAATGAGTGTGTTGTTTTTCTTCCGAGTCTCCTTCACTCAAGATGACAAGTATTTTCTTCAACCTGTCCTTTGTACTAAGATAATATGTTTTCTTGACATAAAATTGGGTTAGAGAATAAACTCTATAATCTCAACTTTAATCAATCTAATACTTTGACTTTAATTTTGACCAATGATTAGTATGATAACTTCAACATATCAAAATGCAACCTGGATATTCCTAAGATCACAATAATGCCATAAAAAGTATAGGCATATCAAAGTAATCAAACCTGAGGTGCATAGTTCATTTGAATGTGTTGGATCTGAGATCCTTATAGATTTGTGATTGTTGCTTAGACAAGAGATCCATTCTCCTGCAAGTACCCTTTAAAATAATGATACAGTTTAAACATATGTAAGTACATACCTCTAATAGCATCAGCAAGTAGTGGCACCATCCAGTATCACAGAAAAGCAATAACAAGCCTTTAAAACTTCAAAGGTGCTTCATGGTAGTTGAAGGTTTTCTAGGGTATGGCGCACTAGAACAATCAGTCCCAACGCTTCACACAAAAAAAAATCACTACAACTGGTACTGCAACCAGCACAACAACTGGCATGAAGGAATTAACACGAAAACACTAGCACTACAACTGATATTGCAATTGCAATTGGTTCTTCAACTGCAAATGCAACAGGTTCTACAACTACAACCGATACTGCAATTGCAACTGCAACTTAGGGTTTTATGAGGAAATCATAATTTCTCAAATTTTCAAATTTGGGAATTCTGATCTAGGGAAGTGATGTGCCTTGCTTGGGTGAGTTCCTAGTTGATCTTAGTTTCACCAACATCCTCCAACAAAGGTGAAAACGTCACTCTTAGGGTTTATGTAGAAACCCTAATTTTGCAGCAGCTACAATATTGAAACTCGATCTTGGAGAGGGTGCGTTGAAGCTAGCCACTTATTATAAATTGTGAGTTGGTCTCTTTCAGGCCTGCTATAATACCATGTTGATGTTTTACTTATACAGCTAGCAGTTACAATTATTTATTATTACAATCATTTAGCACATTAGTTTCATCAATAATATCATTGAAATAGAGGCAATCACATAAACAATCGAGACACACGGATTTTCCTAGGAAACCCTCATGGGGAAGAAAAACTGGAAAAAAAATCCTCAATATAGATAGACAAAAAACAAAGTAGAATATCCTCCTCTACTCCTTCAATAGGAAAGAGTAGTGCACTACTTAACCAAGATATACAAATACATAGACCAAGAACCCTCCTTGTCGTCACACATAACTGTAGTAGGTTCTCCTCCAAGACTTGCGCACTGCAGAGCTAGTTGGTGAGTGTGTGCAAATGAGGTGTTGGCCTCCCTTATAAATAGTGGTCTGGCCAGTCTAAAATTAGGTCTGGGCCAACTTGTCACTTTACCCTCTTAATTTTCATTTAATTGTCAAGGCACAATAGGGCCTAATTAATAAATATAATATAATAATATTATTCAACACTCCCTTTTAGGTAGAATATTCTTTGAAGTTACAATATTTCAACAGAAATATCCCCAACAAAACCCTCCATTGGGAATAAAACTTGCCATGCTCCACGAAGTTTTTGAAATTTGAGCTTTGATAGCCTCTCAAGCTCACGTTGTTGGACTTCACCTATCGGAGACCCTCAGTCGTAAACAAAACTTTCCATGTTACTTGACCCTTCCAAAAACACCTTTCTGAAAGAACATCTCCACAAGATCTGATGGTTGAGAATGAACCTGATTGATCCGATGGATCTCGTTCTTTCGAGATTCCACCATCGAGATTCTCTTCTTCAGACATCAATTCACACCCCACTTTAGGACTTTCTCGAAACCTAATTTCTGATGAATGTCTAGGATTGACCCTCGATACGATGAATAGTCCTCATGCATTCGACTCGCACCATCAGACTCCTCCCTTCGAACTCAACCTCATGCCTGACCCCAAGTCCTTCTCAAACCTTCTTCCTGGAGGCCTTTCAAAAATGCCTTGCTTGGATATTTTGCGATTGAATCTCATATTCTGTGATTGAATCTCGATCATTGATTCTCCAGGTCAAATTAATCTAGGTCATCAGTCCACAAAACTACATAGCCACCATTAAACATGTAGGAATTCAACTTTCAAGGTCGAATTTTTGTCTGCAACTTGAATATTGACGCCATAATTTTCTTCTTCATCCACTCTACAGCACTAAAACTCGAAAATCTGCTCAAAATTTGGGGATTTCACTTATGTTCGCCATTTTTCCCCAAAAATCGCCACAGAACAGAATTTATAGCCACAAATTTGCTCAATTTGTCTTGGCTTCTAGCCCATACAAGCTCAATGTTTAACCTTCAACTCTAATACCATTCTGTAACGTTCCCCGGATTAACCAGGGAAAATTTCTACCAAGAAAAACACATAAAACGAAATTTTATTTTGCTAAACAATTTTTGTAGCTTACCAACTGCGATTTAAACAAATATTCAACTAATTTCTGATACCCATAATTAAATGCATCTACATCACTCTAAACAAGCATGAATGCAATTAATAATACATCTATAACAACATATAAACCATTATCATTCACAGAGTAATTGGACAGCGATGAACTTGTAAAAACTCAGCAAAATAAACAAATAGTTATCTTTAAAAGAGATTTTTGCAACCAACTACTTGGAAATGACATTCCACCCAACCATAGACCTCTTGTTTCAAATATCAACAACAATTCACCTCCAAGTTGGGGCTAGCAATCCACAAAAGAAGGGTGCCTCTCATAGTCCCTTGTAGCTCCATATCACACAACCCATTGCTTTTCTCCTATAACTATCTTGAATTTCCTCCAGCTCTCTTCCTCTTGACCTGCCCAACCCAAGGAATGTACCCCTTCATTGCTCTCATTTCATCAGACATCCCATTCGTTTATTAGGGTCTCTCTAGCACAGGTAGCTAGGAATCTCTCATCTAGGAACTCAAGAGAACTCACTGCTAAGAAAACCATCAACAAAACAATAGAAAACACTTGTTGATACAGTGCAACCCACCCACAAGTTCACTCTTCAAACCTAACAACCTAAATCTTCAATTTTAAACTCCAAAAATGCTCCAATATGCTCCAGAATTCATGCTACCTTGTTGTTCCATCTCCCAAGCTCTTATTTCCTATTCTCTCATGTTGTTCATGTAAAAATCCCTTGTCTAAAACTGTCTGTTACTACCCATACGAAGTTCCTCTCCTTTCCCAAGATAGTTGACTACTCACTCTGCCCAATGTTGATTGTACCTCAACCCCATGCTTCTCCAATAACTATGTGATGTGACTCTCACACCCACCCTATGACAAGTATACAATGATTGGGGTCTCATACACTCAACCAAAAAATAGAAGGTTTCCCAAAAAGATAATAAAATTCAAAAATGTGGGTTTGAATTAATAACCATAAATTATTTCCCCTTTAGACCCCTCTTGGACTCTCTCTAGGCATTCCCCCTTTCTCATGTATTAGTCAGCCCCCATCTCTATCCATATCCCAGTAGCTGGTATTACATTATATTTATTTACAATTTAGAAAATGCATTTTTCATTTACATTGCTTGGCTAATTTATGTGTTGATTATGTTGATATTACGGTAGTTGTGGGAGGTATTAACCTCTACGTGTAACCTTTGATGAGTCAAGAATATTTCGAGAAGAAAGAGAAACCCTAGAAGGTTAGGAAATAACCTTATAAGATAAGTCAGCTCAAGATAATAATTTATATTAAATTATTATCCTCCAGAAGTAGAAGTCAGCCCAATTAAGTCACTTGGAGGACTATAAATAAGAGGGTGCTAGAGCTCATTTGTCACACTCACTCTCACAACTACATAAGGACAAGTGGTGTGCGTGACTGGAGGAGATCTACAGCTGCTGCAGTGGTGAATTGGTATTTGGTTATGGTTGGATTTTATGTCTGGTTATGGTTTGGACTTTCTGCTTGGTACGCTAGCTTTGGAGAGAGGTACACTACCTTGGTTGGCTATTGGTTCTAGGGTTTTCTTACGGAATTATTATGTCTGTCTAGGTTAAGGTGCTCGGGGTGGCCTTTGTGCCTATGGTTGGGAGACAATATTGCTATATTGTCTACGGTGAAACGAGCACACCTATTATTCTAACATGTTATGAGCTATCTTCGGACAGTCTAACCCCTGGAAGGTAGATTGGGAGGATTTGCTCAATTATAGTTGCAGTTGCAGTCAAAGTTTTGTTGCAGCAACGAAACCCTAACCCTCATGTTGAGAGACCTTAAGTGAAGCACTTGACCTAATTTCTGGATAACCTAGTTCACCCTAGCCTAGCGCACCTCCTAGTACTCTCAACAAGCCAAGGCGTCAAGTTTCAATTTTTGGTCAAAGTCAAAGGTTGACCAAGTCAAAGTAAAAAAGTTGACCAAGTCAAAGTAGTCATGACTTACTCTATGAAGTCAGAAAAAAATTTAGAAGGGGCTTCTAACTTCAGAGCATGGAAGACAAGGATTGACCTCATCCTTGCCAAGAATAAAGTGTTGGATATCACGAAAGGCAAGATCATGGAACCACAATTTGAAGCGAGAAAAGAGAAGGAACCTCATAACGTTGCAGTTATGGAGAAGTTCAAGGAAAATGACAGCAAAGCTATGAGAATCATAGTGGACTCTGTAAAGGACCATTTGATACCCTACATTTCTCATCTTGACTCATCTAAGAATATGTACAATGCCCTAACTAACATCTTCTCAGTTAGAAATATTGGACAAGTGATGAATCTCAAGAATGAGCTCTGTGACATGAAAATGAATGATGATGACAACATAACATCATACTTTGTAAGAATATCTCAGTTAAGACATAAACTAAGAGCTATTGAGGAAATCATTTCAGAAAAGGAACTAGTAAATATAGTAGTTAATGGCCTTCCCAAGACATGGGATGAATTTGTCACAAGCATGAACACAAGAATGGAGTATCCCACATTTGAAGAAATTTGGACTTGTTGTGCACAAGAAGAATCAAGGATTAGCAGAAAAGATAAATCCCAAAAGAAAGATGATGGTCAAGCCTACACAGTAAAGTTCAAGAAATTTAGGAATAAGAAGAAGTTTGGCTCAAGGAAGAAACCAAATCAAGAAAAGGATATATCAAAAATGCAATGCCTTCAACTATCGAAAATATGGTCACTACAGGAACTAGTGTCCCGATTTAAATAAAAGGAAGGAAACACGCGAAGCAACAGTTTCCAAAGAAAAGGAACCCTCAAAGAAAGTCAAGCAGGATGAAGCAAACTTCTTCTACTAGTCATGGTAACAATAGTATTTTGTAACATGGTCCTTGCACATACCATGTTTACATACTTATCATGTGTATATATTTCTTAGAAGAGAAGATGGTCAGTGTCAATGAGACAATACCTATGGGAGAATAACAAGATAAGGATTTCCATTACAATGACTACTAATAATGTATTTGAAAAGGATGAAGTATGTTGACTACCTTTGGTGACAATCCCTGTGGAATCTATCAAAATTGTATATAAGTAACAACTACCATATGGGTCACAATTAGAACCAAACTTGAAGAGAATCGGAAGGAGTTAGACCAGAAAGAATTCAGTAATCAAGAGGAAACTAGAATAGACTTGTGACACTTTACAGAAAGAAAGAAGGATGCAGATGGAAGAATGGACTCTCTCATATGGAGGGAGCTGATTGCATAATCCCAAAAGAAGAGCATGCATATTTCTCATTCGGGCATGAAGTTGGGATTAGGAGGTATCTAATCCTCAATGATGTGATCCATTAAAGAACCTGTAAAGACTATGAAGTATCTGTCCATGTTCTTTATTAGAAGTAGCAGCCATGATAAGCAACATGTGTTCAGTTTGACTCTAGAAGAAGTCTTCTTCGAAAAGAATCCTTGAATATCCTTGGTTGTCCATCTACATTTATGTTCCTATGACGAAAAGAAGAAGTTGGAACCTTTAGAAAGGAAGGGCATAGAATCTATAGAATATTCCATGGACTCCAACATTGAAAAGAAACATGAGAAAGAACATGAAGATTCCAAGAAAGAAAGAAAAGTTAGAACAACCTATTGAACCAGTTATTATACCGAGAATCATAATACTACCAGCATGTTTTGAACCCACTAGAATCAGTCAAATAGAAGGAATGGAAGGAAGTTGTGATGAAGAACAATGTATGTGAGAAATTGTGAAAAATACTTATGAATGGAAGCATTGATAGATACAAGTCAAGATTTGAAACTAGAGGGTTCTCCCAGAAGGAGGGAGAAGACTATGATGATAGCTTGTCTGAGTAACCAGATATACCTCTAGCTAAGCCATTATATCTCTTACAATATCCATGGGTTGGAGTTTACATCATATGGATGTAAAGACTATTCTTCTCAAAGGAGTAATTGAAGAAGAAACATATGTAGAACAACCTCAAGGTTTTGAGGTATACTAGAAAGAGACCCATGTATCCAGATAGAAGAAGACATTGTATGGATTCAAGAAACCTGGTGCAAAGCCTCTCATGTACAAAAGAAGCATGGTGAAAACTTCCTTTGAAAGAGGAAGTGTATCGAAATGGTTCTCCAAAATTCTAGGATGATGGATTGCAAATCCATGGAAAGCTCCCATGATGACAGATCTGAAGAAATTGAGAGACTTTGATCCAGTAGACTCGTCCCTGTACTGGTAATTGATTGGCTCCTTGATGAATTCGATGAATACTAGGATGGACTTTTACTTTGTTGTAAAAATGTTGAGTGAGTTCCAGATGAAACCTAGCCATGAGAATTGAATAATTTCAAAGCATGCATTGAAATATCTATGTGGGATGTTTGAGTTATGATATACAGTTGCATGGATTTATTGATTCAGATTGGGCAGGAAGTGCAGATAACAAAAGAAGTAATTCCTGGATATGTTTCAGTTTGATCTTTGCCACAATATCATGGGCTATCAAGAAACATAAGTCGGTTGCACTCAGCACTGCATAAGCAGAATATATTACAGCTTATGATGATTGTATAGAAGAAGTGTGGCTCCATAAGCCGGTTTCTGGACTATTGGATCAAGTGTTGGATTTGACCATTATATATTGTGATAACCAAAGTTGTGTAAATCTCTCATAGAACCCTGTGTTCCATGACAAGTTGAAGAACATTGATATCAAGCATTATTTGTTGCATGATAAAGTCCAAAAGGGAGAAGTAGTTCTCCAGTATATCTCCACTAATGAGCGGATAGCAGATATTTTGGTGAATCCTTTGTCCAAGATGAAAAGTTTGTGTACTTAAGGGACAAGCTGGGACTCGTGGAGATGACTTCCTTATTGGAAAGGGAATTGATTACTCCCCAGGTTGGGAGGTGTTAGACATTATTTTGGTCACCCTAGTGATGTCTCTACGGTGATGTATTCAGGCTCCCACAAGGACTTTTTGCCTGAGAAAAGTGATTGTTGTCTTCTTCCAAAAAACACATTTTTAAGATGAGTTCGCAGGCTGCCTATGTTATAGGGTGCGAAAATCCTTGATTCTCGTAGGAAACCCATACTTGGGGTGCAAACTATTCGCAGTCTGCTCTATAGGTGGGGTGCGAACCTGTTTTTAAGATTAGAAAAGAGAAGAGGTCACGAAGGTTCTAGAAGGGAATCTTATAGAAAATGATTTGGTGTTCACATGGTTGGCATCCTACTGACTTCTCAGATTTGGTGGGATCATCCTCATCCATTTAACCATCTCTCCTTCTCCTATATATTGAAAGGTTTCTCATGGAAAAGGTTAAGCAAGATTGAATGAGGAATTGGTGAAATAATTGTGTGAAGAACTCTGCTTGGATAGAAGCTTGAAGACTCTATTTGGTCTATCAAGTTGTATTGGATCTTCTTCATGAAAATATAGAGAAAGTGTGTGTGTTGGGACCAAGGGTCACTAAAAGGAAGCTTGCAACATCAAGGCGATCTGGTTGTATCTTCTACTTTCATTTAATATAATACAGAGGCATGTCCCTTTCCCATAAAATCACTCTTATTTTTATTGCATAACTCCTTGATCATATGCATAGGTTGACATTGAATATACTTTGTTATCTTCACTTTCGTTGGTTTGTGTTGTCTTGGACCTGATTTCACAAGAGCACTAGAGTGAAGAAATAACAACAGAGACCTAAGGAAGCGATATAAAGGTATGTCACTCATTCCTTCTGGGTAGTAGATTCAATGACTACAACTTAGAGAAAGAGTCGTGTCTTGTCATGTTTTGTTCTAGATCCAAATGGATCTAGGGAGCTCTGTTAATGTTTGCACCTACCGATTTATCCGATAACAAAATTGGTGACTCCACTAGGGATACAACCCATTTTGGTGGTTTTTTCTCGGCCATTTTCTCTTGACCTACCCTTTTTCATTCTCAATCAATCTCTAAGTCTTGAGGAGATCCTTACAGACTCCCTGGATCTAAAAGTTCCCTCAAAAGTTCTGTCATTTTTACAAAATTTGCTTGATTGCAAACCTTCTCGCACTGCACCTTTCTGTAGCCTGCGAGAATCATTGAAGTTTGCATCCTAGTGTTTAGTTTAGTGTGAACTTCTCGCAACCTGCCTATGTCTAGCCTGTGAGAATCCTTAATTCTCGCACTGTAACCCACTGCCAGACCACGAACTCACTTGTAAAAATTTTGGATTAAGTCTTTTGTATCTTCAGATGCCCAGATTTGTTTGTGTGTCTGGGAATAACTTATTTGGCCAATGATTGAATGTTTCTTGACATCAAATCTCATGAATGATTAGTTTTCAGAAATCGAAATCTCTTCTTGATCATTTTTTCTCAATTTTTACCTCTTGACCTTTTCTTAACAAGGGTATAATCTTTGATTCTGAAATATGAGTGCTTGTTTGGTCAGGATCCTTTGATTGGATTAAAAGTTGAGATTAATTGTCCTTTTCGATTGCTTATTACTTGGAAAATTGTTACCCATGTGCATTTGAAGAGACTGGTCTTGTCATTTTGTTATTTTTATCTTCATTGAAAGATCGATTTGGGTGTTTGTTGTGTATTTATTTTTCGTTGGTTGCTTACCTTTTCTTAGTTCCATCTCTGTTGCTTGGTTTCTAATAAAAAATTAAAGACTTTTTATTTTCTAAAGAACCCTTGTATTCGAAAAATATTGGCATTCAAGTATTGAAAGACATCGAATAGGGAATTTGCATTGTTCATGATTTTTTGATATTACATTTCAGAGAAGATCATACATCGTAGTTTGAATTGGTCCAGAAAACTCCTCTTTCCCTCCTGTAAACAGGATTCATCGAACAAAAATTTGTATCATTCATGCCTATTTACGCATTGTTGGGTCAAAGTCTCACACAACATCGGTTTCATTTCTGTCTCCTTTTTGTGTAACAACAGCCTTTAATAATATTGCGCAACTTTAAAATTCAACTAGTAACTTTTTCTAGGGATCTTTTACACCAACATTAGCTAGGATAGAGCTTTCGAATAGGCAGTGAGACACACTCTCCAAATCACAAAACACATAATAGTATCTTTTGATAAGGTGTGTCAAATTCCATTTTCATCATTTTGTCCTAGGAAGCCCTTCTCACACAAGGGTCAAACCTGAGGTCGCATTGAGATCGACAGAGTTACTCACCCTTCTTTGTTGATATTGGTGTAGATATTGCACGGATTACAGGGGTCACTTGAAGGTATACCCACAATGATGAATGGAAGCCTCTCAAGCTGATTTTGGGCTAGATACCCTGCCCTTGTGTGTGGATCAGACTGTCGACTGTTCCCCCAGGCATCATTGTTGTTGGTGGTAACCTTAGTAGCCTATCTTCTTAGGGTCTTACACAAGGTGACTGTGAAGGGGTAAGTCTTCACGGTACCTGGAATCAACATTGGCCAGACTCACTCAGGCTCCTTGGAGGGTATACCCACGATTGTGTGTGGGAGTTTGCACCAGGGTGTAAGTCCATTAAGCAGGTCATCGATGTAACTTTTCCACCCTAGCCCGTCCCCTTCTTGTCTCATCGTCACGACGTTGGATTTCATTACCAACTAGTGACTTTGGAATTGGAAGGTCTTGTTTGCTAGGTTTTGCTTCCTAGATTTTACTAGTGCATGTTGATTCTTTACCCAAGTTGGCCATGGAATTTATTTTGTAAGATTCTAACTCAATCAAAATTGACCCTCCATGCCGTTCACGTAGAATGCAAGGCCTACCCCCAGAAGATCTGGAAGGTTCTCAACCCTTGCCTACCAACTCACCGGAGGGCTCTCCTCAACAGAGTGAAGTACAAGATGTTGCCACTCCACAAGTGGAAAGAACTAACTCTTTAGAATGGTTCTAAATTACCTATTCTCAAGAGGACTTCCGACTTCCTACCGACTCTGAGAGACATATTGTTCGAGTGTATTCTTCTGGAGAAATATTTGTTCAGTCTTCTGGATTACCAACCGGACCTTTCACAGGACCTGAGGGTCAAGATCCTTTTTGGACTACTGGCATTTTTAGACAGGATCTCTTTGGCTCAAGAGAAGGCATTGATATCACTATCACACCTAAGCTATCTGAAACATCTAATCCAGACGCAATACCTTTTACTACTGCATATTATTTTCTTGGTACAAACGCTCCGCCAGCCGACCACATCTTGACTATCCCCCTACAAACGGTCCATTACACAATGGTCCTAGATACTATGATTCCTCGCACCGGGACTACAGCGGCTAGCCAAGATCCTAGTGGCATGCCTCTTTCGCCTAGATTCACCCCAACACTTCCGCCCGGATATCATGTGTTGAATGCTTCTATTCTTGCTCCTACACAAATCACATCCAGGACTCCTGGCGTTTCCACTCCTTCTGGGAACCATCTCGTTCCTAGTTTCATTCTGACACTTCCTCAAACCCCTTTCAGAGGACCTCTTCCATCCTCTATCGGAGGCACTGATCCTAGTGGCACCATCCCATCTTTCACACCTAATTACCAGATTCATGTTGGTGGAAAATTTCACCAAGGAGGCCAAACCCAATCCCCTTTTGCAGGACAAATACCAATTGGGACGCAACCCCTGATTGGAGGGAAACCCCCACCTACCCCACCCTATGGAAAAAACATACCTCCATCCTTAGCCCAGTATTGGAATTATCTTATTCAACATAATCCTCACTCGACTAGGGGGAAACAGCCTCAAGCTAGCTCCTTCATACCCCCTAGTAAAAGAAAACCATATCCAGGTACGTCTAATCCGATTTGGGGCTCGAACGCTCAACCCCACACCCCTATTCAAGGGTACAACCCTATGAATTACTTTCCTCCACACCAACAACCGAATATGCCTGGATCTTCGCATTATATGCAAATTTCTTATGGTCCCACTGGTCTACCGATGGGACTCCCTCCCCAAAGTCACCAGTACCCACATGTGAATAGACAGTTTCCCTTCTTAGCCACCCTGGACCTCCATGATCTGTTGAGAATATTAAATGATTTGATCCATCACTCTCCTCAATGGCCCGCCATACCGGCCAAACTACCATCCAACATCCCCAAATTCGATGGTAAACTGGGAGAGGACCCGAACAATCATGTAATGACTTTTCACCTTTGGTGCTCATCCAAATCCTTGATGGATGACTCTATTCGTTTACGCCTTTTTCAGCGAACCCTCATAGGTTCTATCACAAAGTGGTATATAGAATTACCACAAGGCTTCTTCAACAACTTCAACACCCTCGCTATGGATTTCCTCACCCACTACCAGTTACCGATCCGCTACGAAACGGGAGCCAAAATTTTGATTTCTTTCAAACAAACCAAAGCCACTCATATCTCTTATCACATTCATGAGTGTCGATAGAGACGATGTCTCATCAAACTCAAACTTCCCGATCATTTGTTGGCAGAGTGGTTCATGAAATCATTCATGAACGACATCGCTCGTGACATCTCCATGGGTGGAGTTGTCACAGAAGAACAGGCAATCAGTTGTACCCAATACCTCGACCTCGTTTACTCACAAACGGGTACTCTTTACGACTTACTCCTTGACGCACCTTGTCCTTTACTTATGCTACTTCAACTACTCCTGCTACTTCTCATGCAGCTGACGGTGTGATTGGTACTTTCCATGCCCAACCACATTTCATCCAAACCTCTAGCAATAACCCCAAATCTATTTATTCTAATGTTCAAAATGCTTCATCTCATACCCCTCCTACCGACAAGACTTCTGAGGTGAACTATGTTCAATCTACCCCCGTCAGCAAAAATAAATACAAAAAAGAAAAGGGTAAGAACAAGGAGGATAAAAATAATCCGCAATCTAAGAAGACCAAAACCCAACCTGTTGATGATAAGGATAAGTGCAAACCCAGATACCCTTGTCTTATATGTGGTGATGATCACTACACTAAGGATTGTCCAAGACGAGTTGAGGTTACTAAGTTTCTTCAAGGGACCCCGAAACCCCCCACTCCAGTCGTATTGTCACAACCCTTCCCTTCTCAAAAACAGGCCCAATTGGTCATTCATGACCAACCTTCCCCCTCCAATACATCCTATGTCTTAATGTGTACAGATGATTCAAAGAAAAATGACATCACACTTACCACTCGAGCCAAAGATTATTCTTCCTCCAAAGAGAAGGTTGATGCAATACCTCCTTCGTTGGTCCAACCATCTCCCACGACTCCACCTACCAACGGTCCTCTTCATCTCGAACGACCGAGCCTAGATACAGTTCTTCGCCCTCCCCCAAAGGGTGTTGTTCAAAAATCAACTTTCAATCCTCATGCACGTGTTGCCCAGAACTACAGTATTGTCGAAGATCTGGCTCAAGCACCTTCCACAATGTCATCTCTCGAAGTCCTTCAGAGTTGTCCTATACAACGGAAGGCATTGTTAAAATCTATTAGTGGAATCGACCCTACCGACACAAATTTAATAATTTTTGACTTGGAAGATCACATTCCAAGGTTACCCCCTCAACTCGCCTTCCAAATACAAGTTATTGTCTCCAAAAAGAACATTTGTAGAATAGTCATTAATGAGGGTGCCTCAATGTGTGTCATGTCTATTACCTGTTATAAATCCATCGGATCTCCTCCTTTAACTGAATCCCACAACACGCTCAAAGCCTTTAATGGCTCTAGTTTTAAGCCTTACAATGTCCTCCCTTCGTTGCCTATTGCGTTAGAAGGAAAAATGGTCAACATTGAAGTGGAGGTCTTTGACACTCCTCTCAATTACAACCTTCTACTTGGCCGTAGCTAGATCGATTCCATGTGTGCAGTTGTGTCCACTCTTTTCCATGTTGTACGTTTTCCACATCAAGGAAAAGTAGTTATCGTAGACCAATTGGCCTTCTTTCACTCTGATACACGTACCGGCAACGTACCTTTCATTGAAAAAACCCCCCTTGGATACGAGAATGTCGGTGTGGGTCTTCTTAAAGATTCCTCTTTGATGGGTACTTTCCCCATTCCACCACTCGATGTTCCACATCTGTTTTTCGCCTCAATCAACATGATCTCCATCTTTGTTCACAAAAACCCTGTGTCTTACGACCCGTGGATGGTACCCAACCCTAGCGATCATCTTTGTTATGGTGACGAAATTCCTTTGAGTCCGGTTGAATCCACTTATCAAGCCATTCAATCAGCAACCCCTTCTACCCACTCTCTTGGTGATTTATCACCGGATCCATTCCACATCATCTTTCCTACAAACGAGATGATTATGTCTATTATGTCCATGGAAGATACCCCTTGGGACGATGGGTATCATCGTTCCATCCTCTTCCTGGAACAACACACCATCGAGGGTTACCAACAGATCTCGACCATGTCGACCGTTGTCGTCATTTCTACCATTCCTGAGTCTACACACGATATGTTCTACGAAGGGAACTTAAGTAATATCTCACCCACCCTCCCCCTGGACATATCCTTAAAACCTGGAGTTGTCGAAAATGTGCATATCGAAGCTTCATGTTCCCATGACGAAGTTGTCACCTACAAGTCTCTTTTCCAAGAATTTCATGATGTCTTCGCATGGAGCTAGGAAGAAATGTCGGGTATTGACCCTGACATTGTGGTACATGAAATTAAGACATACCCGGGCGTTAAACCCGTCTGGCAACGACTTCGTCCGGTCCACCCACGTAAAGCAACCGCTATCAAGATTGAAGTTGAGAAACTTCTTAAGGCTTGATTTATTTATCGGTGGCTCTAACTGACTGGGTTTCCAATCTTGTTCTGATTAACAAGAAACAAGGCATGATCTATGTGTGCATTGATTATAGAGACATTAAAAAAGATTGTCCTAAAGATAATTTTCCTACCCCCTTCATTGACCAGATCATCGACGATTGTGTCGGAAGTGAAATATTCTCTCTAATGGATGGTTTCTTCGGATATAATCAAATCAATATCGTACCCATGAACCAACACAAGACCGCTTTTATTTTTCCTTGGGGCACTTTCACCTACCGGAAACTTCCATTCAGTTTAAAGAATGTTAGTGCAAATTTTCAACGTGCTATGTATTATGCCTTCCATGATATAAAGCACATTGTGCAACCATATCTTGATGAATTACCCGCTCATTCCATGCACCGTGTAGATCATCCAACACACCTCCATGCCATTTTCCTTCGATGTCGATTTTACCATATACGCTTGAATCCACACAAATGTTTTTTTTGCGTAGAATCTGGCCGACTTCTGGGATTTATTGTTTCATGTCAAGGGATCAGGGTAGATCCTTTGAAGGTTGAGGCAATTCTCAATCTTCCTCCTCCTTCCTCACTTCGCCTGTTACAAATTTTGCAAGGGAAGGAAAACTTTCTCCATCGTTTCATCCCAAACTATGCTGAGCTAACTCTTGGATTTACACAACTGCTTAAGAAAGGTTTTGAGTTCGTATGGGATACCACTACCGACAAATATTTCAAATCTTTGAAACTGTCTTTAACATGTACCCCATTACTCTTCCCACCTGATTACAGTCGAGATTATTTCCTTTACCTCACAACCTCGAACTATACCATCGCTATGGTTCTCGTCGAGGAGGATGATTCTCATGACAAACATGTCATTTATTACTTGAGTCGGAGTCTCATGACTACCAAAACCAAGTATTTACATGTTGAAAAACTGGCCTTGGCAATCGTCCAGGTTGTTCAACATTTTCGGCACTATATCCTTTTACACAAGACTACGGTGATTTCTAACTGCAACCCTATGCAGCACATTCTTAGATGTCAATTGCTAGAGGGAAAATACTCCAAATGGATCGTAATACTCCAGGAGTTTGACTTAGAATCCAAAGGCGCTAAGTTCAAGAAATCCTTGGTGTTTGTCGAGTTGATATGTGACCTTCCCTGCTCTAAGACAGAAAATGTAGCAGAAGATTCATTACCTGATGAATCCCTTTTCCTGATCAGTTCCGATGACCTTTGGTACGGAGATATCATCATATATCTCCAGACCCAGACTTTTCGGCCCAATTTTTCTATTACTGGCCGTCATCGAATACGCTACCAAGCCCATCATTATATTATCCTCGGTGATACTCTTTATCATCGTGGGATTAACTCCGTTTTGCAATGTTGCCTCACGTTTGACGAAGCCGAGAAAGCCCTGAATGACTGCCATTCTAGAGCTTGTGGTGGTCACATGTCTAGGTATGCTACTGCCCAGAAGATATTACAAGCAGCGTATTTTTGGCCTTCTTTATTCAACGATTGTATAATTGTTTTCCAAAAATGCCATGCTTGCCAAACCTACAACAATAAAATACGATCACACCCTGCTCCTCTACACCCTGTGGTCTCCGTTGGTCCTTTTATGAAATGGGGTATCGATTTCATGACATGTCACCCTCACTCAGCCGGGGGGCATGGATACATTATTATAGCCGTAGATTATTTTACTAAATGGGCCGAGGCGATGCCAACATTTGACAATATCGGAAAGACTGCAGCACTATTCATATTCAATCACATCATTGCTCGGTTTGGTGTTCCTCAGGCTATCGTTACTGATCACGGTAGCCACTTTAGAAACTTCATGATGTCTGAACTCACTAAAAAGATGGGTCTTCGCCATGAAAACTCAACACCCTATTACCCACAAGCCAACGGCCAAGTTGAAGCAATAAACAAAGTCCTCATTACCATGCTTTGACGAATGATAGGGATTCACAAAACGAGTTGGCACATGATGTTGTTTTCAGCATTGTGGGCTTACCAGACATCCGTTAAGTATGCTACCGAGTTTACACCATTCCAATTAGTCTATGGTCTAGAATCCATCTTTTTGATTGAATGTGAGATACCCTCCCTAAAACTAGCCATCAAAATTCTCCCAAACAATTATGTCGAAGAAGAACATATGTTGTATCTCATGCAATTAGATGAAACCCATCGCGATACCACCCTAGTTATAGAAGCCCAGAAGAAACGCGTCAAATCCCAATATGACAAGCATGTCAAGCCACACATTTTATTTGAAGGTGATCTAGTTCTCCTTTACGAACAAGATCGGGATATGCTAGGAGACGAAAAATTTGAAGCTAAGTAGCGAGGTCCTTATATCATCATACAAGTTTTGGAGAAAGGAGATTACGAGTTGGTGGACTACGACGGTATCCCTTTGAGTGAACCCAGAATTGGGTTGTACTTAAAGAAGTACTATGCTTAAGATCACCAGTGCATGAGTGCTTGTATTTTATTGTATCACATTTTTGTGTGTTACTTTAGTATGCTTTTTCGTTATTTGGTCTCTTCCCTTGACAGATTATCTTATGTTGTGCTTGGTTTCCATATGTCAAAGTCTTCGCTACCCCACATTGGCTTTGCCAATGGCGCTAGTCGTAGTACTCAAAACCTTGCTTCTGCTGCATGGGTAATTTACACACCTACAAACGAACTTATCAGTTTACGAGGTGTGTGCCTTGGTCATGCAACCAATAATATTGCAGAATATAGTATCGTCATCGAATTTTTGATTGATGTTATTTCACTCGATATCTTCCACCTGGTTATACGACTCGATTTGCAGCTAGTAGTACTACAGTTAAGTAATGTCTATGCTATCTAAAGTCCTACTTTATTACAGGTATATTTACGAATTCGCCTCTTGGAACGTTATTTTGATTATATTGAATATCAGCACATTCCTAGATGTCTAAATACATTGATTGATGCTTTAGCTAACTATGTTTTAGACATACATTTGGAACATTTATAAACCAATCACACATCACATGTATAACACAACACAAAATAATCCGGTAGAAGCCATATATATGTATATAACCATCAAAAGTTTTTACAAAAAGTTTCTATCCAAGGATCAAAATCTCAAAATACGAAGCCCATAGCTTCTAAAAAATAGTGTCATGGATGACGCTCATGATAACAGACAACTTCTCGGGCTACCCTATGGAGAAGTCGACTGAGAGACTCGGACATGCCCACAGTATGGTGCTAATAACGTCTCGAAATCTCCTCAATAGCAATGTTTGGGATCTCCACAGTCAACCCCTCTAAGTTCTGTTCCACTGCCTCATAGTTTTCGGCATCCCATCTCGCCACTGGAGCCGCTTATCCTCACCTTTGAACGGGAGACGTTCCTGGAGGTCGATATGGCCCCACATCTGTGTCATCAAAAATAAATTTTTTGATTAGTCCTTGGATAAACATAAAAAAATTTCATATAATAAAATTTTCAAAAACATTTAAAAAGAACAAAATGTGTACTTCTCACCCAAATCACCCCACTCAGCATCCTCAGGCAGGACCAAATCCATATCTCCTCAGAAATCCAAACTGGCATATGCGTAGTCATCAATCATTAGCATTTGGGGCCTCAACTAGTCAAAAAATGAATCATTATACTTTATTATAGGCCCTGCTACGTGTCGAGCCATGAGGTTACACCACCTCAGCATCCTCAGATCCTGTGGGGCTGGTAAACCCCAATCTACCTGTAGTCATAGCAGTGGGACCCTCTCGAGGAAGAATGACACCAAAAGTGACCCATACCCAAACTGCTTCAAGTCACCCCTTTTGCATTTTTTCATTTGCCTCTTCATACTGCGGAGAATCGTGTTTGACCAATTGAAAACCCGAGGCTATGTGCACTCTATGGCATATTGGAAATAGCTCTAGAGAGCCATGTGCAGAGCTGTGCTCCCAGCCATGCATGCAATAGTGAACAAGATAGTCCGTAGGGTCAAATCTTGGACCCCCCAAATGGCAACCTTACCCTTGATTCTCTTTGCCTCAGGAACACAATATTGGTGAACATACTCACTCATAGGAAGTCTGTCCCCTCTACCTCCGATCAAAGTAGCATGGTATCCACGTTGTGACAACCCCGTCAGAAAATAGATATCCTTGATATCTAGTGTCAGCGTGTGAACTCCCATGTGAAATAACTATTGATCCACGTCCCACATGTGGACCAGGTACTCTAACAACCTGAGTTGGGCTCTCATGCCCGGGATCCTAAAAAATTTCAAGAGCCCACATTCCCGGAGGGCAGCGACTGTACCCGGGCCATTCCTGGCAATGGCATCACCCTACTCATGTTCTCTTTCCCTACATTCCAACATCGTGATGGTCAACACCTGCAATAGATCCATGAGAAGGAAGTCAACAACTTGTTTTGAACTCTTGCATAATTTTTATTGAGAAAAACCACACATTAAAATCCATTTTTCGGCCTTCGCAGGTGAACCTTTTGCACAGTGTGAGATTCTCGCAAGTGCCTTGAAGCCCACCTGGGAGAATCTTAGATTCTCACAGGTCCTGCATGGCCCACCTATGAGAATTCTTGAGTGCATGTTCCGACCCTAAAATGGACTCAAAACTCTAAAAATTGCCAATAAAAACCAAAAGTAAACCATGGAAAAGTTGGAGGATCAGGAGCTTACCTCGTTGGTTGAAACCATTCGCCGAATGATTGCTTGTGCCTCTCGCAATCGAGCAAAGAAATTTGGGGGAAAATGAGGTATGTTGGACAAGTTTTTGGCAAAGTAACAATGAAATGGTAAAAAGTCCTTTTCACCCATATTTATTCACTTTTTACTATTTCTTATTGGTTTTTTATATTATTTTTATTGCTTTGCTTATAAAACCTAATTCCCTAATAGCCTTGTGACTATGGTTTTTCGTAGATATAGCAACTTCGAAGTCCGAACGAGGGGGTACAGGTGTTTTTTTCTTTTTGTCGCATGTACGACTACTTTTTTAGGGTTTTTGTTGGAAAAACCTCGAGCTCAGTCTTCGTTCATTCTCGTGCTCGAAAATATATGAGAATGTAACCGAGTATAATTTTTCTCGTCTTTTCATACTCGTCGTGGTAACACGAAAACGACGAACATAAGGGAGTATCCTTTAAGCTCTTTTCACGCTCCATAAAAATGAAAAGATTGTCGAGTGATATTGTTATTTTCACGCTCGTTAAAGTATTTGAAGAAAACGTTCAACGGGCGATAGTTTATCACTTTTTCGGTCTCGTCAAACTTATTTACGAAAAAGGAATTGGGAGAGTTCTCTTTAAGTGTTTTTCAGACGCTCAAAACATGAAAAAATCCCGAGTTTTCTATCCTTGGACTCGTTAAAAAAACATCGAAAGACCCATAATGGGACCGAACCACTCCTTCCTAGGGTTCGTTAAATATACTCTGAGGGACTCGTCTGAAGGATGAGCTTACATCAACAAGCATATGTTATCCTCCTCAAGCTTGTGTAAAAATAAAGAGGTACTCGCCAAAAATGTTGGGGGAAATTTTGGGAAAGGGATATGTTTTCGTATTTGTGTTAATGGCAATAAGCGTCGCTCTTGAACATGACACCCCCTATTCGTCATTTGAATCCGGGTTGGGAAATCCATTTGTCTCTCGTTCGAATTGCTACAAGGTCATATCTTGGGTCATATTTGAGTCAGTGTTGCCAAGTCCTTGGTCGTGTCATTCATATGTTCAAGAGAAGTTCAAACAAGCCCTCTATTGTGTCGGCCATCTGTAGTTGTCCATTCTTACTATGTCGGCCTTCCCTGTGTCCGTTTCAACCCATGTTCATACTTTGATTCACCTTCAAAATCTGTTACTTATTTCATGTCATTGATGGGGGATACATTAAGGCCCTCTTGTGATGAGTCTTTTTCCGTCGACTCCAACTCATTATCTAGGAATGAGACCTAGAAATCATTTAGTACCTTGGAACCTGCATGCCTTAATGGCAGGTCTCTTCACTTTCGACAGGGGTTTCACATCATTCATCCCTGATCGACAGATTTCATCGAGTGCTTGACTTCATCTCATTCATTCGCATTCGTTTGGATTGTACTTCGGTACCTTGGGAGTCACTGACATCAATGGTGATTTCCCTCGCACTTGTTAATGGTTTTCATCAATGACTGGTAATCAAGTGGTTTCTACCATGTTTGACTTCAGCACATGTAATCGCGTGGCTAGATTCGTACTTTCAGGTGACGGGATTGAAGACCCTAGGTCTCATCTTTTTTATCCAGGCTGCAATGGAGTATGTATGATTTGTATCGGCACATAGATCCACTTTGTATGTCGCACGGCTATGTATTAATTCAAGTCCTCTCACATAGATCCACAGTGTATTCCTGGTGGCTATGTAGCATTTTGACGACATGGATCCACGGTGTATGATTGGTGGCCATGAACTACATTTATGATTCAATTCATTTGTGATCTGAGCATGGGAATGCCTACCTCAGAACTGGTATTATATTTTGCAGATGCTTGGTTGTTTACAGGTTTCTGATTAGGTGCGCTCCTTGTTTCTGACACACACACACAGTTTACAAAGTATTTCGGTTGTTACAAGTTTTGGCTTCATACTTTGGGGGTCATTCTGTTACACATTATTTTGGTCACCCTGGTGATGTCTCTACAGTGATGTATTCAAGCTCCCACAAGGAATTTTTGCCTGAGAAAATTGACTGTTGTCTTCTTCCAAAAAACACATTTTTAAGATGAGTTCACAGGCTACCTATGTTATAGGTTGCGAAAATCCTTGATTCTCATAGGCAACCCATACTTGGGGTGTGAACTGTTCGCAGTCTGCTCTATAGGTAGGGTGCGAACATGTTTTTAAGCTTGGAAAAGAGAAGAGGTCACGAAGGTTCTAGAAGGGGATATTATAGAAAATGAGTTGGCATTCGCATGGTTGGCATCCTATTGACTTCTCAGATTTGGTGGGATCATCCTCATCCATTTAACCATCTCTCCTTCTCCTATATATTGAAAGGTTTCTCATGGAAAAGGTTAAGCAAGATTGAATGAGGAATTGGTGAAAGAACTGTGTGAAGAACTCTGCTTGGATAGAAGCTTGAAGACTCTATTTGGTCTATCAAGTTGTATTGGATCTTCTTCATGCAAATATAGAGCAAGTGTGTGTGTTGGGACCAAGGGTCACTGAAAGGAATCTTGTGACATCAAGGCAATCTGGTTGTATCTTCTACTTTCATTTAATATAATATAGCGGCATGTCCCTTTCCCATAAAATCACTCTTATTTTTATTGCATAACTCCTTGATCATATGCATAGGTTGACATTGAATATACTTTGCTATCTTCACTTTGGTTGGTTTGTGTTGTCTTGGACCTGATTTCACAAGAGCACCGGAGTGAAGCAGGAACAACAGAGACCTAAGGAAGCGATATAAAGGTATGTCACTCATTCCTTCTAGGTAGTAGATTCAATGACTGCAACTTAGAGAAAGAGTCGTGTCATGTCCTGTTTTGTTCTAGATCCAGATGGATCTAGAGAGAGATATTAGTGTCTACACCTACCGATTTATCCGATAACAGGAGGGAGCACCAATATGTTATTGATATATGGGAATTCATTTTCTAGTTTGGAAAATGGTCCAGGTTCGGAAATCACTTTCCAATATGGAAAGTGGTCCAAGATTATTGATGGACAGTCATTTTCCAATTTGGAAAATGGTCCAAGTTGGGAAGTCACTTTCTAGTCCGAAAAGTGGTCCAATATGTTTGATGGACAGTCATTTTCCATTTCGAAAAATGGTCCAGAACAGATAGTCATGGTCTGACAAATTGCAGATGTACCATAGACATCGATTCCCCTTGTGGCCAGTGTGGGGGAATGGTCTAGGATAGTCATTCTCCTTGGAAGCCACTCTGAGAAGTGGTCAAGTAGAATGGTCTACCTCTCAAGGAAGTCATTCTTTTGAGGTTCACAGTTGTGAGTAGTTTCGAAGAATGGTCCGATGTAGGAGGTTGGTGCAGGACAGTCATTTCCATAGGAAGTGGTCTGGACAGTCATTCCCTAGGGAACACTCATTCTCTCTAGGTTGCACTGTGAATCATGTCGGAAGAATGGCCCAGTTAGGTTGAATGGTCCAGGTTCAGCAATCAGGGACATTCGTTCCCTAGGGCAGAATCATTCTCTCCAGGTTGCACTATGAATCGTGCCAGAAGAATGGCCCAGTTAGGTTGAATGGTCCAGGTTTAGAAATCAAGGACAGTTGTTCTTCTATGCTTGAGAAGAATAGTCCAGACATCCCATGGCTAATGTTTAACTTTCTAAGGGAATATGCTCTTCCATATCTCACAAATGTGAGTATAAGAGTGGCCCGGATGATTCAATTTGTATCATGACATTGATGATATCAGATATATGATTGTTGTGGAGACTGTATGTCTCTGGACAGTAGTTGTATGCTATTGTGGTGGATGTGATCCACTGGTAGTGACTATGTGTCACTAGTTAGTAGTCGTGTGCTACTAAGAGTGGTTATGTACCACTGGATAGTAGTTGTATACTACTATGAATAGACACGGTTGTGTTTTATTGGATGGCATTGTTCCGATTGCCATAGAGACTATCTAGTTGGATAGTAATGATGGTGCTCGTGATTTGATCATGAGATATTATGTGTGGTTATGATGATGTTACCAGTTGAATGGTTTGTTTGTTCTCAAGACCATTTCCTTTAATACCTCCCTAGCTAGGAGGGAGTGTTGATATTACAGTAGTTGTGGGAGGAATTAACCTCTAAGTGTAACCTTTGAAAAGTCTAGAATATTCTAAGAAGCAAGAGAAACCTTAAAAGGTTAGGAAATAACCTTATAAGACAAGTCGGCTCAAGATAATAATTTATATTAAATTAATTTATATTAAGTTATTATATTAAGACTATAAATAAGAGGGTGCTAGAACTCATTTGTCACATTCACTCTCACAACTTCATAAGGACAAGTGGTGCATGTGACTGGAGGAGAGTTGCAGTTGTTGTAGTGGTGACTTGGTCTTTGGTTATGGTTGGACTTTCTGCTTGGTACGCAAGCTTTGGAGAGAGGTATGCTACCTTGGTTGGCTATTGGTTCTAGGGTTTGCTTACAGAATTATTATGTCTGTCAAGGTTAAGGTGCTCGGGGGTGGCCTATGTGCCTATGGTTGGGAGACAATACTGTTATATTGTCTACGGTGAAACAACCACACATATTATTCTAAAAAATTAAACCAGGGATTATAGTGGGGATGTTACATGTATGGCATCCTAAATTAATTGATATTATATAACTAAATGAAAATAGAACTTTGAAAAAATAATTAACATATAGCATTTTTAGTAACATCAAATTTTAGGTTTAAAAAAAGAAAAACACCATTAAAAAAAACAATATTTGAAAAAAAAATATTGATACTTTATAACTAAAATTCAAAATGTCAAAAAACTACTTGAAAAGTGCCACTAGTACCACCACTTTTTGAAACAGGGATAAAAACAACCACTAAATGTGACCTCTAAAAAAAATGATATGCAAGCCTGTACAAAGGTGACTTTTATAGAAATGGTTCATGGTTGATGATTGTAAACTATCTTTGTCATTCATTGCTTCCTTCATTGCTTATGAGTTTGGATATGGTATCTTGAGAGTATTGTGGAAAATGGGCATTCTTGTGATAATTGTCTTCATGCTTGTTTATTTTACATTATACTAACTTGTTAAACATAGCCTTTAAGATGTGTAAGCTATCTTAGGCCCTTAGAGTAAGCTTAGGAGTATTGTGCAATGGTACGAGTAAGTTATCTTCCATATCTTTACATGTCTTTTTACTCATGTTTAACACTTTTGATGTGTAATATGTCTTTTGACCAGTGATTAAAGCTTTATGTGTGCATGTGCAAAGAGACATTAGTTGGCTCATACTTTGATACTCATACGATGAGTTGGTTGTTGTAACCTATCTTTTTCATTCACTACTTCCTTGGTTTCTTTTGAATATGAATGTCAAGTTTTGTAAATGTCAATGCAAAAGGGCATTTTCTTGATTATTACATTCATGTTTTCTTATTATATGTTGTGCTGGCAAGTTGGATTAGGTATCGATGGTAGTGGTCGAGTATCCTCCATGGTATATGTACCTTCCTCATGTTTAATATCAATTTGGTTCTATTTAATGTGCACTCTCAACTACGATAGTATAGATAGTTAGATAGATTAGATAGAAATAGATTTGTTTAATATCAATTTGGTTCTATTTAATGTGCACTCTCAACTACGATAGTATAGATAGTTAGATAGATTAGATAGAAATAGATTAATTATTGCACATTGCACATTACATTCACATCTTAGTTGCATCTAGAATCTATGGGTGAATTAGACATTAACCAATAAAAAGCATAAAACAAAACCAATAGCAATTGGATTGGAGGGTGTACCATTTCAATGGAGGAAGGTCTAGTTCATCCCTTTTGCCAAGTGAATCTATTTTGTTGAGTCAAGTCATTTTCCCGCTCCAACACACTCCAAAGAGGGATTCTTCAATCAATTATTCAAATATGATGGTTGAACACATCTTCTCATAATTCCATCCATACATATAAATTATAAGTTGCAAAATAATATTTTGAATCTTATTTACTTTTGAACAAAACTTTTTAGTTGTGTATTGTTCAATGATTGTCCATCTTGCAAGAAGTGAAAAACATCCTCCAAATACCCTTTTTCTACCTATACTAAAATAAATTAGCATATAAGAAATACCCTTTCCTTGTTTTTCATGGTCCCCATTGTTTAGCCTTAAAAGATGATTAGTTATTACATGAGATTTTCTAGGGTTTACAAACCTTTGAAAATCATATTATTGAACAAACATTTACCATATTTTTGGTGTTCCTAATAAAATGAGTTTACCATATTTTCGGTGTTCCTAATAAAATGATTTTATTTAGAATATCCTTTAATGCTTAATGATTAATGTAGAAATGAAATTTATTTTCTTACAAATAATGTATGTACTTTTCAATGCATATATCATACCTAGAGCATATTTCTTTGTAGTGTTATGGTTAGTCTTTGTTGTTGAAGCTTCTTCTTACATAGTATAGAGGAAATCCATACCATTCTATCCTAGTTACACTAAGATTGCCCCAATGGTTTTCCTTAATGGTTTTCCTTAATGCATATGCATGTATATGAAAAATCTTATTCTAATAAAAAAATGTATAGTATTGGTCCATCTATGATCCTGTCCTTTAGTGTTGCAAACCCTTGATGTGATTCATTTTATCTATTTGAATGTGTTTCTGTATTGATAACATCTCCATTGGGTATGCTATTTAAGAATATTCTTTGACAAAATTTCTATAATACTTAGTGTTTCTTAAGAATAACTTAACTCTAGTATATTGAACTTATCTGAATCTACTATATGGTTCTACCCTAACCTTCATAATTTTGGGTACATAGGAGTTAATTAATGTATGAGTCCATCTTCATTGAATAAGGTCTATTAGGTAGTGTGTGTGTGGTTACTCAATGTAAATGAGTCACCTTTGTTAAATAAAGCACACTAGATGGTTGGTACTCATTGATGGTGGGACCACAAGTACTCAAAGATTTTTCTAGTGAGAAACTATTTATAGAGATACAAGGCCATGTCATGTTTTGTCAAGTATTTTCATTGTATTGGATATTTTATCATGTGGAAGTTGTCACTGGAAGAGGCCCATGAACATTTCTCTCTTTATAGATTATCAATACAAGAATTTATATTTTGTAAGTTCAATGCTCTTGTTTCTCCCCTTTTACTTTCTAGATTTAACATTTATTTTGATATTGCTCATAATTCATTATTTATGTTGATTAAGTACACTATAAGTGGCATAAAATCTCTTTTACGTGTCAACATATGCCAAATTTTAGAGAATTTTTTTTACGCCAGAGATAATATGGCATTTTTAAACGCAAGAGCTTGTCATTCAATAGCTAAACTCCCACTTGGGAAACATACATAGAGGAAATAGAAGTGGACTCACCTAGTTGGATGCCCTTGTACACCTTTGTTGTTACTTGCCAAATGGTACCACATTGGACACAATATGTATACAGATTCGATCTTCCACATGCCTTTGGGTATAAAGGAATCCCCTTAGGTGCACTTGAAATGCTCCTTACATATACCTATTGGTTGTTTTTTTGATATAGTACATTGAGCATTGCACTTAGGGATATCCTTCTCATGTACCAAGGAGTCAAGAAGTATGGCTAAGTGTATGGTCTATCCTCCTTATTTAGCATCACGAAAGATGCACTAAGTGCTATTGTTGAAAACATTCCAATATTTCAAAGAGATATAGTGTTTGACACTCCTTTTCTCTTAGAATCTTGCAAACCCTAGCCTCTACACCGCAAATAATGATTTTCCTACATAAGTTGGAATCTAAAGAATTTGAGAATTCAATCAATATTGTAATACTTGAGGAAGAATAATACTTCAGTAGGAGAAAAAAATATGGGGCCAAAGTGTACCATTATGGGAGACCTATCTCAAAAGATTCCTTACACAACATTGATCATGTTGGTATAGCTCCCCGATAACCCTTTTGGTGGACCAACACACACCATTGTGGGATACATATCTCATAAAACTCCTTACACTATATTCATATCAACGTGATGGGTTACCTAGATGGAACACTACTTTTCCCTCGAAGGCATTAGTAATCCCTGTTGAAACTCTGGGTGGGTGTGTTATACTTGGATCAAGAACATTAGCAATGGTGGCTATGCCATAAGAAAGCATTTGGGGGTTACATTCCCTGGAGCCATTTTGCGAAAGGCGTTTATGCTCAATTTGAAGTAGATACTAATTTTTGGGGTAGTGAATTAAGTCACATCAAACTGGCATAGTCGAAGACTTTATTTCATCCTTCGATCAATTGGCAATCCACATAAAAGAGGTATGATTGATATTTTAATTGAAGTAATGTTTTGTCAACAACTTAAAGGAGATTAGAGCACAAGCCTAGATGCCTTGGCTTACCCCACTACTTGGGTGTGGCCTCTCAACAAACATTAACCACCATGCAAAGTCTATGTTTAAAGAAGAGACTCTGAGAGAAGCCTGTTTTCCAAAGGTGCCACCAGAGTCCGCGTGGCGGTTAAGGGCTTGTTGTGGCCTCTCAGCTAGGTAGAGAAGTTTAGGTAGTGGTAACTACCAAGACCAAATGACCAACTTTTGTTCCATGATCATGTCCTCCTTTTGTGCCTCCTCTCAAAAACCTACGGTCCATAGTTTTACCAGGCAGAAGCAATATAGTTTTACCAGGTAGAAGCAATAGAACATCAACGTCTAGGACTATGTTAGATCATGCCTATAGTGCAAGGATGCTCACATATGATCAATCTATTTCCTGCAAACAGATATGTCAACTTATGAATTGAAAAGAAAGGGGGTTGATTCATATCCATCTCCAATTGGCTGCTAGTGGAAACCGGTAAGGAATGTAGAAAGTCGTATGTCTAATGGTGTATGTTGCACTATTGGTGTTGGTCCCGTTCTCTGAAAGGCCTGTGCGCCCTGATGTATGTCCCTTCCCTTGGATCCCTTAGGAACCTGAGTCCATGAGTCCAAAGAGAACCCATGGGATTTCCACACGGATAGAGATTTGGTTTTATATCTTTTCCAAAATGATTTGTGTCTCCATTCAAGAACAATTGTGAAACTCTTCATAATTTGTGTGTTCCTTCAAGTGATGTTGGTTGCTCACAGAGCTTGGTTTTGCCTAGATTTCTTTCTTGTTTGAAAGCACCATATATAATAAGTAATCCAGATCCACCCCCTATTATATAGGACTACCATGAAGGTTTGACTGCAACCTGCCATAGTAGTCAAGCTTGAAGTCTTGGAACCTACCCTACCATTTCCCCCCCCCCCCCCACATTGTTGTAAGGAAAAAAAATTATTTGTCATATATATGGCTCACACATAGAACACTCCAGAAATTTCAAAGGAAGTCACTATTGAGCTAGATCTAACAAAAGCTACACCTCCTCTTTGTGAAGAAACTTCACAGGAGCCTCCTTGCGAGGAACTTGAAATTTCCTTCCATTCTTTATTTGTAATTTCAACACCCTGGGTCTTGAAGTAAGTTGGTTATATCAAGCACAAATATGATTTTCTTAATTGATAGTGGCAACACCCACAATTTTAATCACCGCCAAGTCGTAGAAGAAACCCATTGTTATGTCCATGTGGTGCACATTCTTTAATCATGATAGTCAATGGAGGTATAATGAAATGTGGTGTGAGAATGTGAAACTCCAAATGGAGGACTATGTGCTCAAATCAAAGATGTTTTCTATTGAAATAGGAGGATGTGATGTCATTCTCGGAGTAGAATAGTTGCAAACATTGGGTCTAGTTACAATGGATTTCAAGAAGTTATACATGAGCTTCAATAAGGAGGGCCATAAACACACCCTCAAAGGTCTTCAAGTCAATTCGCTAGAAATTAAAATCTCACCATATGTAAAAGTTCTTAAAAAAGGCCACTCAAAATTGTTTCCCAATTCAATGTCACCCAAGTTATGGATAGTTCCCCACATGAAATTCACCTTGATTCGCAGTTGGTTTTGAATAAATATCAACTAGGCTTTTAAACACCCCATGGATTACCTCCTTTATATGGCAAGAATGATCATGATATACAATTGGAAACAAGTAATCAATTGCCCAATGTGCATATGTATCGTTGTCCTTTTGCACAAAGAAACAAAATTGAAAAGATCATTTAGAAGTTGTTGAAGGTCGACATGATATGTCCTGGTATTGGCCCCTAATCTTCATCAATCATCATGGTATTAAAAAGAAAGTGACCCGTGCATGTGTCAAGACTTCTATGCACTTAATAAGTTGGCATTCAAAGACAAATTTCCCATCCCAATCATTGGTGGAATATTCGATGAGCTTCATGGTGACTAGCTCTTCACTAAACTAGACCTTCACTCTAGATATCACCAAGTCTAAATGAAGGAGGTAGACATTCCTAAAACTGCCTTCCACACACATGAAGGATATCATGATCTTTTGGTGATGTATTTTTGTCTTTGCAATGTCCCATTAACCAGTGTCTTTCTCTCAAAGAATGTCTTTGTGTGGAATGATGCAGTAGAGCAAGCCTTCCATGCCTTAAAGGAAGCCTTGTGTATTACTTGAATCTAAGTATTGCTTGATTTCACTAAGACTTTCATCCTAGAATGTGATTCTCCAAAAAAGGTATTGGAGTAGTGTTGATGCAAGAGCAATGCCCATTGACATCTAATAGTAAAAAATTAAGTGATCGAAACTTTGGAAAGTGCACCTATGAGAAAGAAATGATGTCCATATTTCATGTTGTTGATACATGGTTCTTGTTACCCCCCCAGCCTAGGGGTAACTAAGAAGATAATGTCTTGAGGCCCCAAGGTAGTAGAAATGGAGTGATGAGACCCATATTGTAGCACACCTGACCCCCTAATCCTCTCTTAGGTTGGTGGGATGTTAAGATTTCTCTTTCTCAACTCAATTCCAATTTGGTGTTAGGGACCATAGATGGATTTTGATCTAAAATATCTTTCCAACGACTATGACCATGTCTGAATTTGATCATTGGATCTAAAGTTACAGCCTCCCAAATCTTTCAAACTCCCATTATAAAAATCCATCTCATGACCACGTGGCTTCCTACCACTCATACCATTCGATGTGGCATTTTCCCTAACTCTCCATCCTAAGGTTCTGACTTCACAAAACCTTTCATCGTCGTTGTTGGGGTTTTACTTCTTAGGAGATCTAAGTCATCCCAACCAACAATTCAAATGATGATCCCCATCAGTAACTCCCAAATCCGACAGCTCTCGATTGATGGAGTTCAAAGGTTCTAATCATATCGGAACTTCTAACCCACGAGATCATTAGCTTCCACTATCCAACCTTAGTTGTAGTGAACCAGTGGGTCCCACAATGAATCAGTGGTTGAGATCTCATCTCACCCATATTTGGAAGTGCAGTTGTCATTCAATCTCCTCATTTCGTCATCGTCAGCACATGCTCCTACCCACACTTCTAGACCCATGTCGGGCAACATCCAATGAACGACTGACATCTATCGGCATCTAGATCTGACAGTCTAGATTGCAGTCGAAGACGTAATGGTTTCTAGTTCATCTGAGGCCACTCTCATCCATCACCCACTCCCCTAGAAACACGTGTCACTACAAGGGACACACTGGAAACCCTATTGGCCCACCATGCTACCATGAAAATACCCCCCCCCCTTCTCACTTAAACGGAACCTATGGCTGAGATCAACTCTCATCCACGTACCAATCAATGGAATTCAAGGACAAATGTCCCATCCCAATCATGGTGACCTTCACCCCAACTTTATTGATCTCCAATATCTTGATGACGATGTGACTGGAACCAATAGCCCAGATATTTCTGGGGTCACTCCCGACAGATTGATGGTACTCGTCGCACCTCATAGTTTTCGTCGTCATCAGACTTCCCATAAGAGTAGGTATTCGATCATTCACAACGACGATGTCGTATCGACGAAGGGTTCAGAGCCATTCACCCTATTGAATCAATGACTATGAACTCTCTCGACTTAACAATAGGTTTTTCCACTGGCTAACACTTTGATTTTGAGACTTAGCCAATTTTGTTCTACAAGGTTCTAACAAGGTCTCCAAGATTTGGAAAATCGCACAAAGACCATCAAAATTCCTTCAACTTTTCCAGAGGTAAGCTTCTTGCATATCTTGCAATATTTCCACATAAATATCGAGGTTTCCCTAGGACTCAAGGTCCTTCATTGCTCAGAGGGACCTCTCCGAAATTTTGGACACTTGCATCATTGGGAAAACGATGTTTTTTTCCATGTCCTGGAAACTTTCCTCCAAAATTGCAAGGTCCTTAAGGACATGTACTTTCCACACTTATTCATTTTCACAGTTTAACAGGTTAAACTACAGAAACAACAACATGTCCCAATTATTCATAATTTCAATTCATTAATTAACAACGTTCTCATTTCCCATTTAAATCAAAATTTTACATGTATACATCGTTCATACACAACTAAACAAACCAAGTTATACATTTATCTGATCAGGGTAATTTCCAACACCAACTGACTGAGAGAGGATGTCTTTCCTCCCAACCTTAGGTCATACTGAAAAATGTCTTCCTACAGTATACCACCCACATGCCAAGCCATGATACCACAAGGGAAATGATTTAGTTGGTTTCCAAGTTTAATATGATCTTGGAATATTACTCTCCTTCCTCCTCTGACAACGGTAGAAGATTCCCCCTTCCCACTGAGCTCAAGAACTCTATAGGTTTATCAAGTGGTTTATAAATTGGATTTCCTCTACGTAAGGGATTCTCTTCTCTGCTAAACAATCTCTCGACGACCTCCCCTTACCAATGTTTTTTTTTGTCCAACAAGCACCAAGATGTAGTCCTCTTTTGCAATGTACCAAGAAATGTCATGCTTCATTCCCAGCCAATAATACAATTTCTTTACTATTGTCACAATTATATGGTAACTAGGTTGACCTACATATTGTCTCATATGGAACTTGTCCATAACCAAGTGCCTCAAATCTGTTGAATTGGGCACATACGCCCTATCGTTATACAACAACAAATCATCAACCTCAAGTCGATATCCTTCATATTTATTTTCACTGGGTTCTTGTTGTAACCCTTTTATGACTTGATTGAATAACTCATCTTCCTCTGAGAGGGTTTTAATCCTCTACTTTATGTCAAACTCTCATACACTCACTATTGTTAAGTGTATAGTGTGTGTACTTTGGTTGAGTGTGTTTGTCACTCTATTTTCCTTTCCTTTAATGTGTTTGATTTCGAAATCAAATTCATTGATCAGTGTCATCCACATAGCATGTCTGGCATTGAACCTTGGTTGGTCGAATAGGTACTTTAGACCACAGTGGTCTGTCATTAGGACAAACCTTCTCTTGAGCAAGTAATGCCTCCACATTTTCAATGCATGCACGATTGGTGTCAACTCTAGATCGTGGGTAATATACTTTTGTTTATGCTCATTTAGATTTCATGATTCATAACAAATCACTTGGTCGTCTTGCATGAGGAATCCTCCTAGTCCTTCTTTGCAAGCATCAATACATACCAAGAAATGTTTTCTTGGGTCTGCAATCTTCAGAACATGGGCATTAGTCAAAAGATGCTTCAACTACTGGAATTTTTCTTCACACTCTAGTGACCATACAAATATATCCCCCTTTCTTTGCAATGAGGTAATGGGATTACTGATTTTGGAAAATCCCTTTTATGAACCTCATGTAGTATCCATCCAACCCCATGAAGGATATTACTTCTATGACATTCTTAGGGAAAGACCAATCCATGATTGCCTTTATTTTTTTTGGATCCACTGCCACTCTTTCTGTTGAGATTACGTGGCATAAGTATTGGATTTACTTTTGAAAGAAGATTTCTCTCTCGATACGTGTAGCACCATTCTGAGATGCTCTTCATTATCTTCTCTATTCTTGGAATACAACAAAATTCCATCTACAAATACTAAGACAAAATTGTCCAAATACTTGTTGAGCACACTATTCATCAAACACATGAACATGGTTGGTGCATTTGTAAGTCCAAATGGCACCACTACAAACTCATAGTGCACGTACCTTGTTCTAAAGGTTGTCTTGTGGATATCTTCATCCTTGATTCTAAATTGGTGATATCACGACCTTAAATCAATCTTTGAGAAAACTGCAACTCCTCTGAGCTGATCAAAGAGATCATCTATACTAGGAAAACAATACTTGTTATTGATGGTCATCTTGTGCAACTGCCTATAGTCAATGCATAATCTCAAGGTACCATCCTTCTTCTTCAAAAATAGGGTTGGTTCTCCCCATGGAAATACACTCGGCCTAATGTAACATTTATCCAACATCTCTTTCATTTGTACCTTCAGGTCCACCAACTCTAGTGTGCTCATCCTATAAGGCACTTTTAATGTTGGCACCACTCCAGGTATGAAATCTATTGAAAAATCAAGGTCTCTTTTCGAAGGTAGTCTAGGTACTTCCTCTAAAAATACATCATTGGCCTCCCACAATACAAATTGATATTCAACCTTTATCTCCCTTCTTTCTCCTGAGTTAAGTACTTGTATATCATACAAGGGGCACCCTTCTCTACTAAACGTTTTAAGTTGCAATGCCAATATTTTCCTTACTAAAACTGGATTTTGAATGCCATACAAAATTCTCGTATTGCCCACACTATCTTCAAATTCCAAAATATTCACATAACAATTTGATTTCTCCTTGTGGAAGCTAGCCAATCCATACCCAACAATATGTCATACAAGCCTAGAGGTAGAATATTCAAGGTTACCTAAGTCTGCAGTCCATCCATTTGAATTGGACAGGATTCAATTACCTCTGCCACTTTCCTCTTTGTTCCAATGGCTAATTGAACCAACCATGCTCTTGCATGTTTATTTCTCTGTAATGAACATGCCTAAACAATTTGACATGAAATATAACTAAGGTTAGATGTTGGGTCAATTAAAATATAGATAGGTTGTTTGGCAGCAATGCCTTTCAATTCCACCACAGAGACTTGGTGGTTTTCTTGTTGATTCTCCACAGCTACATATATTCTCGGCATGCTCGTGGATACATCGTTGATTTTAGTTGCTTCTTGCACACAATAAATCATATTTCCATCATGATGGATATGAGGATAATCCTTCAACATGTGTGGCTCTCCACAACCCCAGCATTGAAAAGGCCCTTTCTTAGGCTTATCTTCTCTTTCTCTTTCTTTCTTTGTCGTCTTATTCCCACTTTGAGATGGAAAATTCTTTTGATGCACACTTCTACTTGGCTGACCCAATTGTGCACCTTTCCTGGAATTCTTATATGGAAAGGAATTGAATCCATTCTTTTGGAATTCACTCTTTTCCTTCCTCTTCCAATCTTTTGAAGGCTCTTGCCTGTGGTTAGACTAGTCGTAATAGCACTTGGCCTTCCGAATAGTTTCCTCCAATGCCTTGGGTTTATCAAACTCAATTCAGTCCTAGTAGGACTATGGCATTCATCTAAGAAAACGTTGCACTCTCACTTTCTCATCCTTGAGGTAAGGGACATACCTCAACATCTCCATAAACATTTTGGTGTATACATCCATAGAAAGTTGTCCCAACTTATTCTCATGGAATTCATTAATTTTTTCATCAAAATACTTCTCAGATAGGTATTCTTTTCAGAAGTGTTTTTCAAATTATTTCCAGGTCAGTTTTCTTTCCTTCAAACCCTTAATTTCCTTGAGTTATTCCCACCAAATGGAAGCTCCTCCATTCAGATTGAAAATGGAAATCCTCACCTTAGTATTTTCGGAGTACTTGTGTACCTGAAAGTACTTATTTAGACCAAAAAACCATGCCTAGACTTCCTCTCCTTATTTAGACCAAACAACCATGCCTTGACTTCTTGAATTCTTCAGTCAAAGAACTATGAGAATTATTCCTCTTTCTCTTCTTAGGGACACTTGACTCTGTGCCACTACTAGACAACTTTGTCAAAGTAGTCTTCCTGCTAGATGACTCTATGGAAACACTTCCACCAGATCTTCCCTTCTTGGAATCATGATGCCTCTTCTTGGAAGAAATTCTTCCCACATCCTTGTGAGCCAATATGTGCCTATGAGCATCTAAAGGGGTTTTCAACCTCTTTGATTGTTTCAACTCTTCATTTCTTGGGCCTTGCTGCAAGTATTTTTGAATTTCCAACAAACTCTGCAATAATATTGCATTCAAATCTTCATGTTTGGCCTGAGATCTCATGGGTCTCTCATTATTTTCCTTCAGACTTCTAATAGTGGCCATCAAATCTAGAGGGGTTTCTCATCGTCACAAACGATCGAATGCCATGAACCAATCAACAGCTCTCATTTCTTTCATGAGTCCTCATCATTGTTGGCACTCTTCTAGTACCTTCACCCCAAATTCACCGATCTCCAATATCCCGATGATGATGTGACTGGCACCAACAACCCAGATCTTGTCGAGGTCACTCTCGACATATCAACAGTTCTCTTTTCACTTCATAGTTTTTTTCATCATCATACTTCCCATAAGTCTAGGGATTTGATCATTTGGGACGAAGATGCCTTCTCAACAAAGGGATTAGATCCATTCATCCTACCAAATCAATGACTATGAACTCTCTCAACTTAACATTGGGTTTTCCCACTAGCTAACGCTCCAATTTTGGGACTTAGCCAATTCCCAGGGTTCTGCAAGGTTCTGACCGGGTCTCCAAGAGTCGAAAACCGCACCAAGACCATAAAAATCCTTCAAATTTGTTAGAGGTAAGCTTCTTGCATATCTTTTAATATTTCCACATAAATATTGAGGTTTCCTCAAGACTCAAGGTCCTCCATTCCTCACAAGGACCTCTCTGGACTTCAGGACACTTGCATCATTGGGAAAAATATGTTTTTGTTCATGTCCCGCAAACTTTCCTCCAAAGCTACAAGGTCCTTAAGGACATAGACTATCCACACTTATTCATTTTCCAAGTTTAAGAGGTTAAACTACAGAAACAACAACATATCCCAATTATTCATAATTTCAATTCATTAATTAAAAACATTCTCATTTCCTATTTAAATCATACATTTACATGTATACATCATTCATACACAATTAAACAAACCAAGTTATGCACTTATCTGATCAGGGAAATTTCCAACACCAACTGACTGAGAGAGGACGCCTTTCCTCCCAACCTTAGTCCATACTGCATAATGTCTTCCTGCAGTATGACACCCCAATGCCAAGCCATGATACCACAAGTGGAATCATTCAACTGGTTTCCAAGCTTAAGACAATAAGAAGGTTACTCTCCTTCCTCCTCTGCCAACAAAAGAATTTTCCCCCTTCCCACTGAGCTCAAGAACTCTACAGGTTTATCAGGTGGTTTATCAACTAGATTTCCTCTACACGAGGGAGTTCCTTCTATGCTAAATAGTCCCTCAATGACCTCCCCTTACCAGTGTTGGTTTTTGTCCAGCAAGCACCAAGATGCAGTCCTATTTTTCTCTAGTCTAGATCCAGGTATTCTCTATTCAAGGTGATCATCGATAAGTTGGAAAAGATTCATATTTTCCTCAAGGAAATATTTCCATTATTTTCTCTTCTTCAATCTATGCTCACGAACACCTATGTTCATTGCACCTTTTGCTCTATGAGTCTACTACTCACTGGTTCTTTCTTAGTTTATCTCTTCTTGAGCTCATGTGTGTTATGTTATATATTTTCATTCCGCCACATATGTGCACTCTACTCTTTCGTAGTATCTCCTCTATTGTCTCTCCTCTTCTCTATTGGTTGTTCTGTGTGTTGTTTCTAGTGGTGTGTTTTTTTCCAACTTTGGTCTCCTCCTCATCAAAATATTATTGGGATTCCTTTGGTATTCTTGCTAATGGAACCCATAGCTCACAATTCCCATTCTAAAGGGGCAATTCTATGGTGTTGTGTTTTTAGGTCATTCAATTGTCCCTTTCCTTCTTCAAGAGATGAGTCTAACAGCAGTTATTAATTGTTCCAACCACCTATGTGACTTCCATTACTAGTCATGTGGCTCCATACAGATATGGTACACTGGAAGGTTTTTTCTTATGCTTTGTGAGTATAAGTTATCTTGTTAAACAAGCTTCCTATTTCTTCATAAAAACATTTCAACTCCACCTTACCCAGCCACTCAATCAATCCATGCTTCATCAATTCCCACTTGTGTATCATCGACAGTACTTTCAAAGGTATTATCTCTTATTCATTAGTTTGGCATTTTCATCAATTAAAACACAATTGCATGCTTCATAAACACAATTATATGAAGTCTTATCATAATTACTATCTTGGGGGGAAACAAGGTGTTACATAGATGACCGACAAAGCCCACATTGAACAGATAGAGCCCCTTCTCTTTGCCACGCATCAGCACTCATCGTCAGTAGCATAGTAGCGTCTGTCATACTAGCTTGGCCCATAGAAGACAACAGATCTTGCTTCATGGGGTAACAATTCAAGTCTCATGGTGAGTGTCACTTTAATATTTGAAGCATTTGAGCATGTTGCAAAAAAGTCTTTTCTTGATTATGGAATGCTTGCTTGGAAATTATATATTTTTTCTAATTTCACCTTGGTGGTTTTCATGGTATCCTAGTAAGTTGGTCACCCTAGAGAAAAGGATTTATAATGGAGAGTCTCCTTCAAGGGTCATCATACCATTCCCACTCATACTTACCACTTTTCACACTTGTTCTCCTATGTTTCCTCATATTTTGGGTTTTTGGGTTCATTGACCCCAAGAAGGGTTTGTACCTTATTTCATGGGAAGAAAGGGCCAAAGGCCTAAAGGTGTTGCAGCCAACACTGTTAAAATCAAAATCCATAATCTATCAATCTAGATGCTCACCCAAAGGTTCTAAGAGCCATGAAACGCTTCTCTATAAAAAATAAAGGAA
The DNA here is from genome assembly GCA_009831015.1 of Picea engelmannii. Lineage (NCBI taxonomy): Eukaryota > Viridiplantae > Streptophyta > Pinopsida > Pinales > Pinaceae > Picea > Picea engelmannii. The sequence goes on along the minus strand of ML778169.1, from coordinate 833,808 downwards.
TTTTAAAAGAAAATAAATAAAAAGTGTCATGCTTGGGAATGCATTACAGTGTTCTTTAATTTATAGTGCACGTAGCAATCAATGTCTTCTAAATTCAAGAAGTGTTGAGATGCTCTTTTTCCTTTCCATTGCACATAGAACTCAATGTTATGACCATGAAAAAGCGGGGGGGAGAAAAATAAAGGGCTTGGAAAAATGTTGCATTGCAAAAGAAGGGATGCAATGCACCCTCAAACAAAGGCACCCATAAATGAGACAATATGAGTCCTTGATATGTCAAGAACCCCATACCCAAGAGTACTTTCCCAATCCACCTCATACTCAATACATGATCTAGAGAGGATATTCTTAGGAAACATTCCTTGACTTGGAGGATTGGATTACCCAATAGGGCACCATGACACCTCTCCCATACCTAAATTTGGCTAAGTTTATAAGGTCTTTGAGAATTAGTTTAATTTGAAAAGGGGGGACTTAATGCATTTGTTTGGATGGTTCTTTTATTAAATGTGGCTTACTTGGCATGGTTCATATGACTTGTGGACCCTTGGTGTGCGTATTTTATTTTCTTTGTGGGACCTTTCCCGGTGAAAGTCTTTCATGAAGGAACTAAACCACTTGGACCTTCATAGGGGCATGCAATCCCATTTGATGGATATTGCGCCCCACACATTGGAGGACTAGGATGATTAATGTTGCACCTTGGATGATGTCTCTAGCACATGAACGAGGCCCAGAAGCATGAAGAAGATATGACATCACACATTTAGGAGGTCGTTTGTTTTATTTTGTGCACTTGGTGGTGTTGTGGGCTTATGACCCCACACTTTGGCTTGATTTGGGGATAACATGGCACCTTTATAGCATGATGTCTTAGCCTTTCGAGGATTACCTTCACACGTGACACCTTGGAGAAGAGTTTTATGGGCTTGTATGTCATTAATTTGTTATTTTTCATCATTTTGTGGCCTATTGGGACAAAGAGCAAAATGATTTGCTAATTAGGCATTATAACTTTGGTTTTGACCTAAAATTAAGGATTTACTTGTAAATGTGGACAAATGTGACTTGGGTTTTCCTCTATAAATAGAGGCAAGTCATTTTCATTTGGGATAACTCATTCTCACCTCTCATGTGAGAAAGAGAACTCTCTAAGGAAAATTTTGGCCTCTTTGTTTTCTCTTGTGCATTGTGGAAAAAGGCTTGTCTTTGGCATTTTGAAGAAAATCAATTTCTCTTGAGGCTTTATCTTGGATGAATGTGATGATATTTGGTAAAGAATAGGGTTTGTCATCTATATTCTTGGATTTTGTGAGTATAATTTTGCAATTTCTTATCTTTGTTCAAGGATTTTAAATTTTAAACCTTGGGAGAAGTACAAGGGTGTACACCCTCCACTAGAGATCTTTCATTGTTTGTCCTGGAATTGTTCAATATTTTCTATAGGAAGTAGAAGGGCCTACACCCATGTTACAAAGGCTTGGATAGGGTTAATATTCTATGAAGTAAGAGGGTTTACACCCCTAGAATATATTTCCCTAGTTCAATTTAAAACACTAAAACATCTGGAGGAAAGAAGGATGGCTTGGTTTTGTAAGGGTTCAAAACCAAGGTTCAAGTTGACTCTCCCTCTTGATCTTTTAGCTATTATTTGACTCCATTTCCCAAGGATAAATGTTTTTAATCGCATTGGAAAACATAAAGTGTTGCATTGGGATATGTGAAATATGCTCATTTTGAAATCGTTCTAATTTGATTTTATTGCACTCATCATAAGCTAGTCTCCCTAACCAAGGAATTTTGGTTGGAGGGGATTTACTTATTTCTATAACAAATGTTGATGTTTTTGGTAGCTGCAGGAGGTATTCACCTCCAAGAGACCTCCTACAAATGATATCTTGAGTAGAGAAAACCCCGATCACTTGTGTTGAGAGATAAGGGTACAAGTCGGCCCTATGTGAAAAGACACTTCCCCTCATTATATTGTACTTATATATATAAGTGCACCCCATCCTCATTTTGAACACACACTCACTCACTCGGTATCCCTTGATCTAGTGCGCATCTCCCTCAGTCCCTTGTGCACAACTGTTGGAGAGAAGATCTTGTTTTCTGCTGGTATTTTCTCTGTAAGTGATTTCCTTTCTCTTGGATATCATTTTGTAGCAGGTCTCCTCCTCTGTTAGGGTGCGGCACTTGAGGATGCCTATGGTTGGGTAGCAATGAAATAGCATTGCCTATGGTCAAACGAGTAGACCCATTGTGTAATATGTGTATGGTTAATCTTCTTGAGATCCTAGTTATCTTACTGCAGTTGTAAACTAGCTTAGCATTTTAAAATTCAACACGGTATCAGAACAATTCTTAAAGAATACCATTAGCACAAGAATGAAGAAGTTTAAGGGAAGAAAATAAGGGCTGAGCCCTTTAACTATTTTTTGATGAAGGATAAGACAGGTCGTAGGCCTATAAGCCATGGGCGAGCCCCTGTCTAAGGTCCTAGAGATGACCATAGGGTTAAAAGAAGCCTCTCCAGGCTGAATTTCTGAAATAGATTTGAGGTGTATTGAAGCGAGTTATGAGGTAGCCTGGAGTCGAGTTTCCAGAAGTATTCAAGGCCGAATTTGGGCATGGTTTTGAGGTTTTGGAGAGATATTTGATGCCGAGTTTATGCCTTGATCTAAAGCCAACTTCAAACCTGTCCTAGGACAAACTTTATAGTAGGTCAAGGTGAGTTTCTTTTACTATAAATTTAGGACTGATCTAAGGTCATTTCAGGGACAAGTTAAGGATTTTCCTAGGGTAATATAAGAGGCTATTTGAGGCAATTTCAAAGCTTCCTATTTTATGTCAAATTTCTGGACCAATCTGAGGTAGGCCTGAGGAAAATCCGAGATAAGTTCTGAAGCAAAGCAAAAGGGAATATTTGAGGAAAATTTAATACTAGATCTGAGGCAAGTGTTGCAACATGTTTAAGGAGCCTTTTTTATAGAGATTGAGACATGTTTTGTATGTGAGTCAAAGGTTGGACCAGCTGACAAATTTCTAAGGATAATGCTACAATTTAAGAGGTATGCACTTGTATATATATTTTTAATTTTATCATGAGGGTGCTTGCAGGAGGAGGGACCCTTTTGTTGCAATTGTGGATCCAGAGGGATCTCAGTGCACTCAGAGGAGAAACACACTCTCCCTGGAAGAGAAGACTCTAGGTTTGATTGTTTTAATTATCATTCCTATAACCTACACTTCTAGTTTATCTGACTTGCTACATTACAAGTATGTCTCATAGATGTGATAAAAATATTTAAGGTTCTTTGAAGTCATAATACTAGAGATGTACTTGTTGATCTCCCCTCTAGGATATATTCTTTTTCTTTAGCTTTCTTGTTCCTAGCAAGTTATCTTCTATGGAGATGTTGTTTCTTTTTTTCTTTTGTTTTCTTGTTCTAGACATGTTACAATGAGGACAGGTCACTAGTGATAACCCTAAGAGAGAGCCATAGTGAAGGTTGCATAAGGAAACATATTAGATGGTCTCTATTTTGAGACATGAAGCAGTCTGACCAAAAAAGGATTTTATATGGATTTACAGTTTTACCAGTCCAAATCTTGTCACATGTTTCCATCAGTTTGAGCAAGTGATAACATAGAAGACTTTCTCATTTACATTACAAAGCTCTTCCCGCCCTAGGGAAGATGGTTTCAAGTCTTCCAGATCTTCGTGTAAATCATGATGGAATTTGTAGAGATTGTGGGGTCCTTTCCGAGCAGTGACAGTAGATCCAAGGGGATCTTATGCAATTAGATTTGTGTGGACCCATGAAAACTATTTCCTTTTAAGAGAAGATATCCTTCTGAAGATCTAGAGGATCTCACATGGAGATTGACAATGAGATGCAGGAGGAGATGATGACTTCTCCCCCTTCACCCTTCAGTATTTCAGAGGGAGCTAGCTAAGCCTATCGAGCCAGATGATCCAGTTGATATTCCTAAAGACATTGCAGTAGGTCGGAAGATGCCTACGTGGGATCATCAATCTCTGCAGGAGGCAGAAGGATATGCATCTCCCATGGTACTTTCTGAGAAATCCAGAGACCACATAGAAAATCGGGTTATTCTACAGCTATGAGACACATCATTGATTCTTGAGCCTTCCTATTGTGAGGAAGCATCCAGTTAGCAGATATGGAGAGAAGCCATGATGGACGAGTATTAGTCCATCATGAAGAATGATGTGTGGGATATTGTTCTGAGACCGTAAGGGAAGTCTCTGGTGACTTCCAAGTGGATCTATAAAGATCAAATGTACAATTGACGAGAGCATCGAGAAGCAGAAAACAAGATTTGTTGTTAGAGGTTTTTCTCAGGTGGAGGGAATAGATTATGAGGAGACATTTTCTCATATTGCTCGATATATTTCCATCCAGACGATCATTTCCATTGCAGTAGCCATGGAATGGGGATTACATCAGGTGGATGAGAAGACAACCTTTCTCAATGAAGAGATTGAGAAAGAAGTGTACATCGAGTAGTCGGTTGGTTTTATGATACATGAGAAGGATTCTCATGCGTGCAGATCAAAGAAGGATTTGTATGGACTTATTCAGGCACCTCGAGCTTGGTATACGAGAATTGATGGATATGGCATGAGATATGTCTATTCTGTGAGTACCACATAAACATATAGTATTGTGGATGGAAATTCGCTAAGCAGTGTGGCTTTGCAAGCTCTTTGTAGAATTGATTGGTCAGTGATATAATTGTCTTCAAGACATGATGCAGAGAGAGACAATACAAGTGCAGTACTTTCCTACAGAAGACCATATTGTAGATGATCTCATGAATCTTCTTACTAGGATGAAGTTCGAGTACTTCCGTGAGAGACTTGGAATGATGCATCTTCCTAAGGCATTCTCTAGATCATACTCATATGGACTGAGTTGAGTTGATCTATGAGGACACCTAATATGGACTTAGTTGATATGAGATGATTCATACTCCTCTGGACTAAGTTGAGTTGACTTGTATTTAGTCTCCTGTCATACTCCTCTGGATTGAGTTGAGTTGACTTGAGATGTCTCTCCAGTTCGTACTTGAGTTGATCTATGAGAGTGATGTCCCTAGTGGTTGAGCACTAGAGGACACGTCATAGGGAGTATACCCATGGTGTCACAATATGGGATAAACCCTAGTGTTTCTAGACGGAGGAGCCTCTAGAGGTCCACAAGGGATGAGCCATATGTTGATGTGTCCACATGGGATGAGCCATGTGTGACGTACCCTTGAGGTAAAGCTCAAGTGCTTGAGATGTCCAAGCGGTTGGGAGGATATTCCACTGGCCAGCAACCCTTAGGGGTTAGGAATATCCACCTGGGTTCGTGCTCAACAACCCTTGGAGACCTAATGGTCATATGGTTGGGAGAATGTTCACTGGATTGGTTCCCAACAACCCTAACAAGTTGGGAGAACATTCATCTGGGTTGGTACCTAGCAATCCTTGGAGAGCATTGTTCCTCGAAGACTCGTCATGGATGAGACGTCCTTGACGATGCACTATGGACGTGTAGATCCTAGTGTTACCCTAGTAGGTTGTGCCTCCTAGAAGGTCCATGTGGGTGCACACATGTGTGACATGTCCACATTGGAGTAGGAATCTATGACAAGGAGATGATAATAATAGCATGGTCTTCGAGAACATGTCATGGTCGGAGGACCATGGCATAACCTGCGAGGCTATGAAGACCAAAAGAAAACATCACTAAGAATACCTCCCTAGCTAAGAGGGAGTGTTGATGTTTTTGGTAGTTGCAGGAGGTATTCACCTCCAAGAGACCTCCTACGAATGATATCTTGAGTAGAGAAAACCCCAATCACTTACGTTGAGAGATAAGGGTACAAGTTGGCCATATTGAGTAAAGACTAATTTATATTATGTTATAAATTAGCTTGTATGCAATTTGTACAAGTCAGACCTATGTTAAAAGACACTTCCCCTCATTATATTGGACATATATATATAAGTGCACCCCATCCTCATTTTTAACACACACTCACTCACACATTGTCCCTTGATCTAGTGTGCATCTCCCTCAGTCCCTTGTGCACAACTGTTGGAGACCAGATCTTGTTTTCTGTTGGTATTTTCTTTGTATGTGATTGTATTTCTCTTGGATATCATTATTTAGTAGGTCTCCTGCTCTGCTCAGGGGTGGCACTTGAGGATTTCTATGGTTGGGTGGAAATGAAAGATCATTTCCTATGGTCAAACGAGCAGACCCATTGTGTCATATGTGTATGGTTAATCTTCTTGAGATCCTAGTTAGCTTACTACAGTTGTAAACTATCTTAGCATTTTAAAATTCAACAACAAAAAGGAATATACAACCATTAGGACCACAATAAAGTTCACTTCACACTCTCTTGTACTAACTAATTCACCGTGCAATTTGGTGGTCAAATAGTGCAAACTAAATTACTTGTCGAGGGCTACATTTTGGCATTATTAGTTGTTGGTTTTGACAGTGAATTCTTGTTGTTGTAGCAATTGTTTGCTACATACATTAAGCATTGAAAATACTTTTGTTGATAATATTTCATTTACAACCTAATCTACCACATGAACTAGTGCTCAATTGTTGGAAAATCATCTGCTAGTAGTGAGCTTTCATTGGATAATTATCTTGTTGATTTTGTGTGGTTAATATTGTAGTTGTTATAAGTTGTTTATTGTTGATATATACTATTCTCTACTGCAAATTTTGCGACAACGAGACTTCTTGTTGTTTTCCCTCTTGTTCTGGGGTTTGTTTTCATCATATATTGTCTTGGTTTTGTTTGTCTAACATTGGTTTTGCAAGTACCATCCACTGGAAACTTTCCCTTGACCTCTACTTATCTTTTCTCAAAGCCTCAAGAAACTTTAATTGTGACCTACAGGGGTGTTGTTTCATCTCTTTTCATTTTCTCGTCCATCCCCTTAGGGTCACTCGAGAATCCCCCCTTGTGGTGAGCTATCTCATCACTAAAGTGAGGGTAGTGTTTATCTAAGGTGACAGTGGATAGATTCTTTTGATTTGTCACACATTTGTGGTTTGAGGTTGTCTTTTCTCAACCTACACTTTGTGTGATAACAATGCCCATATCTCTTTAACATGCACTTCCAAATCAAAACAAACCATCATAGCTTGAAGTACTTTTTTGAACAATGGTTGTCATCACCAGAGCAACACAAGTGGGTCAACAAGATGTTAGGTTATGATTACGAGGTGATATACAAGAAGGGTAAGGATATTGTGGTGGTTGATGATTTGTCTAATAAATATGAGAAGGGTCTCTATTTTTCTTATCCTTATTGATACCATATTGGATTATAGAGGTATGATAGCAATGATTCGTTAATGACAAGGTTGTTCAACTCATCAAATGTCTTAAGGAAGACCCCAACTCCCCTATAGGCTATACATTCCAACATGATATCTTGAGGTATAAAGGGTGTATTTAATTTCACATAAAAAAATTCTTTAAAACAATTAGTGTTAATGAAATTGCACTCCTTTCCTACCATGGGTTACTTAGGCTTTCAGAAAACATACAAAAGAGCCAAGTACTCCTTTTGAGAAGGAACAAAAAAGGCATCCATACCATCATAGTTGAATTTGATGCATTTCAAAGGAACAAGGGTGAAACAATGAGGACCCTCGAGGCATTATACCCATTACCAGAACTCACCACAATCTGGGCTAACATTTCCATGAATTTTATCATTGGTCTTTCTAAAGCCAACAACAAATTTGTCATCATGGTGGTAGTTGGTTGTCTTTCCAAATATGCTCATGTGTGTGCCTTACAGCACTCATTTACATTGTCCAAAGTGTCTTGAGACTTCATGGATCAAATATTTAAATTACATGGAATGCCTAATTCCATTGGGATAGATAATGATACCACCTTCACATGAAAATTCTACCAAGGGTTTTTTAAACTATAGGACACACACTTGAAAATGAGCATGGCTTATCATCCCCAAATTGATAATCATACAATATTGGTCACTAAGTTATTGGAAACTTATTTCCAATTTTTTTCATCGTATCGACAAGGATGGTGGATTCAATAGATACCACTTGCAAAATGGTCATACAATACCACCTATCATGGTGCTACCAAAATGTCACCAAATGAATTTGTCTATGGTAAAAAAACCTCCCTTCTCACTTTGTACTTACTAGGCACATCTAAGGTTTAGGAAGTGGGGTGCATGCTTACACCAAAACAACTAGTGTCGATACAATTAAAGATTATTTGGTTTTGGCTCAAAATATAATGAAGCAACAAGCAATTCATCATTGCTTAGAGCTCTCTTTTGAAGAAGGGGATTAGGTGTTTCTGCATCTCTAACCCTATAAACAAACATCTACCAAAGACAAGAGCCACCAAAATCTAGCACCAAAGTTCTATGGACCCTATGAGATCCTCCAGTGCATTGCAAAAATTACCTACATATTGTCTCTCCTGCTTACTCCAAGATCCCTTTATTCTTTCATGTGTCTTGTTTGAAGAATGTAGTGAGGTTGAATAGTTGATTTCATACCAACCTCCTTCACCTTAAATAAGAAGGCTCCATCTAGTTATAGTCGGAGGTAGTACTAACTGAAAGAGTTCATTGATTACACCAGTGCACTTGACTACACCAATGCACTATTCAAGAATCCCTGATACAATGGAAGGATAGGCATCATGAAGATGCCACCTGGGACCAACGTTGATTTTATAATAGTTTCCATACCTCCAACCTTAAGGACAATGGTGATTTTAAGGAGGGGAGGGGGGCGGGCATGTTAATACCCTACCCTAACCTCCCTACTTTGGAGTACTTATGAGTTGGCTAATTAATTTATGAGGCCATCTTATTTGAATAAGACCTATTAGGTGGTTTGTGTGTGGTTACTCAATGTAAAAAAGTGGTCTCTTAAGAGCTAGCTAATTAATTTATGAGGCCATATTTTTTGAATAAGGGCTATTATGTAGTTGGTGTGTGGTTACTCAATGTAAAACAATGGTATTTATCAAATAAGTCCCACTAAGTAGTTGGTACTCATTAATGATGGGACCACAAGTAGTTACGGTTTTTCTAGTGAGAACCTATTGATAGAGGTAGAAGAGTGGGCATAATGTTTAATAACATATGTCTCCTCCTTGGAGGTCTCAGATTCAAATCCATAAGGGGGTAGGGTATGTACACCTCCGTAGACTTTAGCAGTCAAATCATTGCACGAAGGGGGTCCCTTCTCCCACAAACAAGGGGGTCTCATACACCAATTTGGTCTCTCGCTTGGCCACGACCTTAAAATAAAAGATTATTATTATGTTAATGTTTTGTCATGTATTTCCTTTGTATTGGAGCTCTACTCTTTTGTAGGTTTCCCCCTCGAGGAGGCCTTTGAACATTACTCTCTTTCTTTATTATGAATACAAGGGTTTATATTTTACAAGTTCAATACTCTTACTTCTCCTATTTTACTTTCTACAATTTTCATTTCATTGATATTACTAATCATTTATTGTTTTTGTATTAAATACATTACACCTTTATTCATTTCTTGAAAACTGTGTCCCAAGAATTTCCCAAAAGGTTGTAGAAGTCAACACTTTTCTAGATTATTGGATACTCTCGTTTCTCTACATCTATTCCATATCAATATAAGATCTCATATGTGATTTTTTAGACATCCAAACAATGCTCAATCATCTAGATATACTTCAAAATATTTGTGGATAAATCCTTGAAGATTGCCACAATTGTTCAAGAGAATCATATGATGCATTGACAAGACTAAAGGGAGTTCTTCCATATGCACATGCTCCCCACTCAATTGTAAAGGCAGTGAGTTCTTAATCATTATCTTATGGAGACCATATTGTAACCTAAATAACCATATAGAAATAAATGGATTTCCCTCCCTTCTCTTGTTTATAGTATTAGGGGTTGGAAAATGGTCTTTATTAAATACCTTATTTAATTTTTTAAAATCTACACATATCTTAATATTATCATTTATTGGTTAAATAATTGGTGAATCCATTCACTTTTGTAATTTGGATAAACCACTCATGCAGCCCATAGCTTTTTTGATAGTTCATGTACTTCTCTTCTATTTGATAATCATTTTGTAGACTCTTTGTCTAACTGGTTTTACATTAATTAAATACCTTATTTAATTTTTTTAAATCTACACATATTTTAATATTATCATTTATTGGTTAAATAATTGGTGAATCCATTCACTTTTGTAATTTGGATAAACCACTCATGCAGCCAATAGCTTTTTTGATAGTTCATGTACTTCTCTTCTATTTGATAATCATTTTGTAGACTCTTTGTCTAACTGGTTTTACATTAATTAAATACCTTATTTAATTTTCTAAAATCTACACATATCCTAATATTATCATTTATTGGTTAAATAATTGGTGAATCCATTCACTTTTGTAATTTGAATAAACCACTCATGCAGCCAATAGCTTTTTTGATAGTTCATGTACTTCTTCTATTTGATATTCATTTTGTAGACTCTTTGTCTAACTGGTTTTACATTAGGTTGTATTTCAATCCTTAGCTCCCTGAATTTTTTTGGTATGCCTTTAAGGTCATATTATCTATACACATCAATGAACTCTTAATTAAAGGTACATCTTTTATCACAATTTTATCAACCCAACAATTTCTTATTTCCAAATATCTTGATTCTCCAATATGCTTTATATGTTTATTTTTTTGAAATGTTTCATGTTGCATTTAGTTTATGTTGATATATTGGTTCTTCATTTATTTCTTTGTTCGAAAAGTGCTCCTTTGCATATTGTTCTAGAATAGGTTGACCAATTTCTGCTATTGGTATGCTGAAATCAACTTTTTCATTCTTTTTTATGTATGTTCTTTTGAAAATTTGTGAATTCTTGTCAATACTTTATTGGTATGCTGAAATCAACTTTTTCATTCGTTTTTATGTATGTTCTTTTGAAAATTTGTGAATTATTGTCAATACTTTCATTAGAATATTCGTATTATTATTATTATTGTATATGTGAGTTCTTGTCAATAATAATTCATGTGTGTTTGAAAGGTTGCATCCTTACCAATATTGCAGTATATATTGGCTTTGTGCCTTATATTATATTGTATCATCATAGACATTTTATGTGCTTATTAAATATTTGTCTTATGGCCATATCTACATGGGTTGTGGAGAGAATATCAAATCCTAAATTTAAACACATGTTTCAAGCCAATAGATAATAGGAAATCCACTACATGGTACATTTTAATGTTGCTATAAGTGTAGTTTCATTGTTGAGTTAAAAGAAACATGCAATGTCACTTTCTTCCACTAAAGTAGAATATATGGTAACAATTAGTGCAGCTTGTGAGGTGTTGAATCTTACATTTTTTCACCAGATGTGACCCATCATATAAGCATATTATGTGCATCATTGTATCATGATGAGCCAAAAGTGTGGTTGTTTTTGTACTCATTGGACCATGCTTAGATGTTCTATGTATTGGTGGGGGGGGCTATGTAGTATCTCTAGGCCCCTTGTGGTTGGTCATGGCCTGCCATTTTAGTCCCCATTTCAAGATAGGCAATGCTCTTATGGCTCTGGATAACTACACCTTGATGTTGGTAACTCTTCATCATGTTAGTCATTTATGATCTAGGTAGGTACGACCATCTTGTGATGGATCTACTAGGACACATGATCTAAGGGAGCTACTAGTCTCTCTCACTTCTTTGTATATGATGTAAAAGTGTTGTTTTTATTGTAAAGGTTATCGCACCTATGTATAACACACTTATCTTATGTTGAAGCATGGATCTCTATCTTATGTATTCATCACATTTTGGCCATCTACTATCATAAATGGTTCTATGTATGCTCACTTAGTTTCATGTTTATTGAGGCATTGTCGCAGTTCTCAAGGTATTACATGTATCCCAAGGCACAGGTCACATCCTCTTAGGCACAGATAGGATATTTATGCATGTATGGACACCATCTACACATGCCATGTTGAGGATCCTATAGCACTCTCTCATTCGGTCATCCTTTGAGCTATTTTATGCATGATCTGAGGGTCGACCCACTCTTTTGGACGTCATACTATCCATTGGGGATTTTATGACCTAATTTTTGACTTGGAGGGTCACTCCCATGCTTCATGGAGGTGTCTTTACGTGAGATATACACATGTCCTTACCTCATAGGAAATATTTTAGGGTTAATGAGCATTATTGAGTCATCCACTTTTTGGGGTCTTCCTCACTCATTTCTGTTGAATTTTAATGCTTAGCTCAAGCACATGTAGTTTATTTTCAATTTAGCATGAACTTGAACCATAAACAATGTAGCTACACTAATTGCAGTAACCAAGATCACAAGAAGAATAAAAATGCACAAGAACACAAGAAGCTATCCTGGTAAAACCCTTCTCAATCAAGGTGAAAACCCAGCAATCCTTTTCTATAGAGTCAAGAGAAGATCCCCCACACACCAAAAACCCTAGAGCACACAAGGGGGTGCTTCTATGACCAATAAAGATAGTGCCTGAGAGAAGTGTGCACTTCATCCCTACAAGTAGGCGTTGAGAGAATGAGACAATGAAGAGTGAGTGATCCACAATGGGGATCAACTCTTATTTATACATGACCTAGCACATCAAATGGATATGTCTATTGTCACAATAGGGCCTACTTCTATAACTCAATAATATAATTAATCTTTATACAATATTAATTATCTTTACATGGTGGGGTTGACTTGTACCCTTCACAATACAAAATTAGGGTTACACAATAAATCTTTCTCTTAGAAAATATAGCAAGAATCTCTCACATCCTCTAGTGCTCAACCACTAGGGACACGTCCACTTGTGCTCAGCCACAGGGATGTCACTCTCAATGGATCAACTCAACTAAGTCCATAGGAGTACCATATGGAGAGACATCTCAAGTCGACTCAACTAAGTCCATAGGAGTCCGACATGAGACCATCTCAAGTCATCTCAACTCAATCCAGAGGAGCACGACAAGAGACCATACACGTCATCTCAACTTAGTCCATAGGAGTATGACACACCCATCACATGGGATTTCTCACAAATCGTCTCAACTCAGTCCAGAGGAGAACGACCTGGAGAATGTCTCATGAAGCTGCAATCATCAACACTCCCTCTCAGTTAGGGAGGCATTCTCCACCAGGCCAAGTCTCTCACATAAGTACTCAAACTTTGTCCTGGCAAGTGGTTTGGTGAAGACATCCGCAACCTGCTCGTGTGTAGAAAGGTATTGCACATGTACTCCTTTCCTATGCACCATATCTCTGATGTAATGGTATTTGATCTCAATGTGTTTCGATTTATCGTGAAACACAGAATTCTTTGAGAGCTTCTCACAGCTCTGGTTATCACAGTGGATAATGGTGGAATCTATTTCATGTCCAAATAAGTATGCAAGGAGCTTGCAAAATCACACTGCTTTGCAGACTGCCACACATAATGCAATGTACTCTGCTTCTGTGGTACTCAAAGCCACATAAATTTGTTTCCTACTGCATCAGGAAACCATGGCAGATCCCAAAGTAAAACAACAACCGGAGGTTCTCTTCCAGTCCATTGCGTTCCCTGCCCAATATGCATCGGCATATCCCTGCAATCTCATGTCTACACTAGAGGAATATCTCAGGCCATAACCAACTATGCCTCATAAATATCTCAACACATGGTTCATTGTTATCCAGTTTGTTTGTCTCAGCTAACTCATAAACTGACTGAGTACACTCACTGCATAACATATATCAGGTCTGGTGTTAACCAGATACATCAATGATCCAATCAACTGTCTGTAAAGATGTGGATCAATCTCGCCTGAATCGAAAGAAGTCTCACTCAGTTTCTTCAGATTCATCACCATCACTGTAGGCATGGACTTGCAGTCTGTCATCCCGAATTTCTTTAATATCTCAATTGTGTAGTTTCCTTGACTCGGGAAAATATTATTAGTCATTCTCCACACTTCTAGTCCCAAGAAGTAGTGCATCATACCAAGGTCCTTCATCTTGAATTCAGAAGCCAATGCACACTTGCATTCAACAATAAGGCTTTCTGAACTGGTGAGGAATAAGTCATCAACCTATATGACCAAAATTAGGCACTCATCACCAACAATGTTGTAGTATAGGTTTGGATCAAAAACACTCTTGTTGAAGCCCAAACTCATAAAGTATTCATCAATCTTCTCACACTGTGCTCGAGGTGTCTGCTTTAGTCCATACAGGGCTTTCTTCAACATGCATCCATGAGACTCCTTCCCATGTATCACGAATCCATCTAGTTGCTCGATGTAAACTTCTTCCTCAATCTCTCCATTGAGAAAAGTTGTCTTCACATCCATCCGATTTAGTCTCCAACCCATGGATGCGGCAAGGGAAATAATCATATGGATGGAAGTGTATCGGGCAACAAGAGAAAATGTCTCCTCACAATATATTCCCTCTGCCTGAGAGAATCCTCTAGCCACAAATCTCACTTTGTACTTATTGACACTTCCATCAACTACATGTTTGATCTTATAGATCCACTTGGAAGTCACTATAGACTTCTCTTTCAGTATCGGAACAATATCCCACACATCATTCTTCATGATGGACTGATATTCTTCGGTCATTGGATCTTGCCAAACCTTTTGACCTGTTGTTTCTCCATGAAAAGAAGGATCAGTATCAATGATGTGGATCATGGCTGAAACATAGCTCGAAAATATTTGTGGTCTCTTTCTCTCTCGAAATGTACCACGAGGAGTTGCATGTCCCTCTTCCTCTTGCAGAGTATGTCGAGCCCATGCAGGCCTCTTCTGGCCTATTACAATGTATCTGGGAGCATCAATTGGAGCTACGGGATCAACTAGATCAATTGGATCTGTTGGAAGATTGGTTGTTGTCATTGATGTCAACCCTAGTCATGGGTTTTGGACCGCAAGATTGATGAAGGTATTTGGACATGAAGGAAATGCACATGCATATACAACACCCATGGATGGGGACTTGACTAAAATGAAAATGGATGAATTACATGGTGTTAGCGTCGGAAGTCACTCCTGGATTGCTTGTAGGAGCAGAGCCCGACACCCATCAGTTTAATGTCACGATTTGTTTAATTGGGTGATCAAATGGAGATTAACTCAAACGATGTGGTTTCAACTCTGAAACTAGGCTAGGCATACATGCGCAAGTGAGGTCTTAGGTAACTTCAGACAGTGAGTTGTAGTAAGGGTGAGTAGGGGGAAGACTTGTATCAGTGAAATGCAAAGGTATGTTCTAAACATCAGGTTCCTAACAGACTGTGGAAGAAAACATCTAAACGCAAGATCTTATTACGCTCAAACGCATAAAACCAGAGAGAACAATAATGCCACAATAAATCCTTTATCATAACATAAATGCCACAATTCGTGCGAATCAGTCAATCACGAACTCTCGTAGTGTAATATGAAAACTTAGACGGGAAAAGAAAGACTGTCTACAATTAAACAAGAAATCTTACATACGGATGCATAACCAGAGCTAAGATATCTGTTAAAAATTTACAATCGGGAGCTTCGCTCTACCATCGATGGATTACAAATTACAAAGACTGAGTTTATATACTCAAAGAAAATTCACCTCACAGAGGCGCACCCAGTCATCCAAGGCTCGGTGTCTTTTCAGTCAAACTCGTACTGAAATCCTTCTTCAAATGCCACCTTAACTGCGATGGCTCCTGTAAGGAGGGTAGCTGAGCCATTAAGTGTTGGGCTAACGTGCGCAGACTTCTCTGTCGAGTTGAAGACTTTGGCATGGCGTCTTTGAAGAACTGGGTACACAGGACCCCCTCGAGTGGACCGCTTGCCAGACTTTCCATACCTTATACTTAATGCATGAGGAGAGGTCTCACCCACCCCTGCCTTCCGTCATTTACTCCAGGCAAGGAACAGTAAGGAGATCGGATCCAATGGCGCCTGGAGGTCGCGATGATCCCTTATGCAACTGAACTCGGTGCCTCGGGCCTTCTTTATGCAGCTCCTTCCTTTCCTCAAGTGACCACAGGTTGTGACCCCGTGCTTATTACCAAAGAGATTTCGGCACTCGCGAATGGAAAAAGTTAATCCTTGTTGATTGAATTTGCGAGGGACGAGGAGGCGAGGAGCCTAATCGCGCACCACACGTCCGCTTCATATGGACGGCTGAGATCTTCTCGGCGATGCTGTGGGCCAAGGCTTTGGACGCCTTCGGCACTTCGCGACTCGCGGCTGGGGAGAGTTGATCCTCAATCTTAAAAGTTACGAGGGGCGAAGAGGCGAGGAGCCTAACTGCGCACCACGTGTCCGCTTCAGATGGACGGCTGAGATCTTCTCGGCGATGTTGTGGGCCCGAGTCCTGGATGCCCTCGGCACTTCGCGACTTCGCGAATCCTAACACTAATACTTTGGGACTTCTCGTGGCGAGATCCCGAGGCTTCGTGCCACCTTTATTCCACTCGCTGACTCTGCTATGGCCCACACCGCCTCCAGCTGTCGGGGTATCACTCCTTGCAATCTCGCAATTCCCGCACCCAAATTCTCAAGCCTTTTCTTGCGAGGCCCCGATACGTGATCCCACGTGCGGATCCAATGGCTCCCCTTGATCCAGATCCAACGGTTATTCATCTTCTCGTTTCTCGCATCCTCGCGACCTTGGGATACCCAATGTTTGGGCCTTTACCCTGCGAACTCCCGAGTTCGCGATATCATCGATATCGGATGATGCCGACGACACTTTGCCCGCTCGCTTGACCCGCTACCTGGAAAAACAAGGATTCTCCCGTGTTGCGCTTGATCACTTCGTGAAACTTGCAGACCCGAATGCTATCGAGCCCATGACAAGAAATATTGCTAACATTTGGCTCCATGGGGGATAGAGTCGTCCCTGTGATGCTCTAAGAACTCCTTCCGCATCTTCAGTGCCTTACTGTTGGGCTATGGAGTCATGCTCAAAACATCCCGCTGCTGAAAATTCAGGCCGGAAAATAAAAGCGAACAAAATAAACATACATTCTCAAAAGAGCTTATTTATGTACATCCTAATACTAATATACTTTGTACATGAGGCTAGGTGAAAGCAAATTTCCACCATAGCCAATCAAGTAACTTCCTGAATGGAAGCTCCTTCCTTCTGTCAATGATTTCAAACAGGTGGTGTAACCATGACAGCAGAATGGTTACGCTTTTCAGCCCCTCCTTACAGGCTGAGGTTGAGATGAAATGGGGCGGCTCCAATTATTAAGGAAATGCAACTCCATGTATTCCTTCACGGGCTCATAGGACCAGTGGCAGACTCCAGAAAATTGGCGACAGGCAGCCTCCTCTGCTACATAACTGTGGATGTGTGGTTGAATATCTATGGTAAGCACAGGTGGGTGGACAACTGTCGTAGGCTGATTGATCTCAGGTGGTGCCTGCTTGTTGACTGGCTCTGAACGAAGGGCAAAATGCCCTTCTGGTTCTTTTTCCTCTTCTGAATGGCTCTCCTCCAGGTCCGATTCATATTCATCATAAATAGGGACCATGGGGTGATTATGCTCGTCGACTGGCTCTTCAGTATTTTTATAGTGATCGAATGTAGGATAAGCTTGCAGCTCATCATCACTATAATATTCATCAAAAAGGGGCTGACCCTTATCTTTATGATCCTCCTCCAGAATGGTGATCCTGTCAAAAATATTTGTTTCAGGGACAGTGGGACCCGCTGCTTCTAGTTGCTCATACATAATCCTTTTCTCTTTAATCCCAGGTAAACATATATCGTGAGAAACCCCCTGGGGGGAAAAAGAAGAATCATCTTCCACAAATAACCCTTCTTTTAAAAAGAGAGGGTCTTTTTCATCATGAGCAGAGCTACTAGGAACATCTTCTTCAACCCGATACTCAGGTGAGCCATCTACCATGAACCACAGTTTCTCTGCAAACTCATAATCTCCACAAGAGGCGTGTTGATCTTCATGAAGATCTAAAAGAACAGATGCATCTGATATGATGTCAGATGCTTCCGTTCTGGGGCTAACACAATTAATATTGTCCAACACCTCTATATTTTCATAGCAGATGCTTTCTTCCACAGTAAGGGCTTCATCATGGACATGGTCTTCAGGGCCAACAGAGGCTTCATGAAGTGAAGAAAACTCTTCACAACAGTTTTCAAACAAGCGAATAGCTGGATAGTAGTCTTTGCAAAATGAATTGAAAGTTGTATGAAAACCTGCTAAAGAGCGGATGCTTGCAGCGGGAAGAGACCGACACCATTCAAGAGAAGCTCCCTTCAATGAATACCTGAAGAGCTTAATCCGGACATCCTCATGCGTGATATTGTGTCGGTGGATAGCCTCATGGAAGTCCAGTAAATGCTCAGCTGGTACCTCCCAATCCTTTGCGTGAAATTCGGGGAGGAAATCTTCCCAGATGTCTCTATCAGGAAGTGCATTAGGAAAACCAACTATTTGAGAAAAGTCACAGAAAGCAAACCTTTGAGCCAGAATTTTCTCCATACTGAACCAGTGGAGTCGCCAATCAATCCTTGAATCATGGAGTTGCTAGGTGAAAGATGCGCAGCTTCAAGCGTGTATGTTCCTTGTTCACCATCAAAGGCCAGATCTTAACGTGTCGTTACCCCAGGAAACTCCTCAGGCCGAGAAAGCTGCCGCTGAAACCTTCTCAAGAAAGCTCCTCTGGGCCGTCTTTCAGGTGTGCCAACCGTGGCCACAACTGAAACAGTAAAGTGGAAACAATGGAGTCGCCACAGTGGAGTCGCCAGGTGCACAGTAGCAATCTGAATAATTNTGATTTCTGATGCACCTTCAGAATCAGTTGATCATTGTCGTTCTGCCCAGGGAAAATCTTCAACTTCGTCCCCGGCAACGGTGCCATAAATGTTAGCGTCGGAAGTCACTCCTGGATTGCTTGCAGGAGCAGAGCCCGACACCCATCAGTTTAATGTCACGATTTGTTTAATTGGGTGATCAAATGGAGATTAACTCAAACGATGTGGTTTCAACTCTGAAACTAGGCTAGGCATACATGCACAAGTGAGGTCTTAGGTAACTTCAGACAGTGAGTTGTAGTAAGGGTGAGTAGGGGGAAGACTTGTATCAGTGAAATGAAAAGGTTTGTTCTAAACATCAGGTTCCTAACAGACTGTGGAAGAAAACATCTAAATGCAAGATCTTCTTACGCTCAAATGCAGAAAACCAGAGAGAACAATAATGCCATAATAAATCCTTTATCATAACATAAATGCCACAATTTGTGCGAATCAGTCAATCATGAACTCTCGTAGTGTAAGATAAAAACTTAGACGGGAAAAGAAAGACTGTCTGCAATTAAACAAGAAATCTTACATATGGATGCATAACCAGAGCTAAGATATCTGTTAAAACTTTACAATCGGGAGCTTCGATCTACCATCGATGGATTACAAATTACAAAGACTGAGTTTATATACTCAGAGAAAATTCACCTCACAGAGGCGCACCCAGTCATCCAAGGCTCGGTGTCTTTTCAGTCAAACTCATACTGAAATCCTTCTTCAAACGCCACCTTAACTACGCATGGCTCCTGTAAGGAGGGTAGCTGAGCCATTAAGTGCTGGGCTAACGTGCGCAGACTTCTCTATCGAGTTGAAGACTTTGGAATGGCGTCTTTGAAGAACTGGGTAAACAGGACCCCCTAGAGTGGACCGCTTGCCAGACTTTCCATACCTTATACTTAATGCATGAGGAGAGGTCTCACCCACCCCTGCCTTTCGTCATTTACTCCAGGCAAGGAACAGTAAGGAGATCGGATCCGATGGCTCCTGGAGGTCGCGATGATCCCTTCTACAACTGAACTCGGCGCCTCGGGCCTTCTTTATGCAGCTCCTTCCTTTCCTCAAGTGACCGCGGGCTGTGACCCCGTGCTTATTCCCAAAACGCTTTCGGCACTCGCGAATGGAAAGAGTTAATCCTTGTTGATTGAATTTGCGAGGGACGAGGAGGTGAGGAGCCTAATCGTGCACCACGCGTCCGCTTCAGATGGACGGCTGAGATCTTCTCGGCGATGCTGTGGGCCCAGGATTTGGACGCCTTCGGCACTTCGCGACTCGCGGCTGGGGAGAGTTGATCCTCGATCTTAAAAGTTACGAGGGGCAAGGAGGCGAGGAGCCTAACTGCGCACCACGTGTCCGCTTCAGATGGACGGCTGAGATCTTCTCGGCGATGATGTGGGCCCTAGTCCTGGATGCCCTCGGCACTTCGCGACTTCGCGAATCCTAACACTAATACTTTGGGACTTCTCGTGGCGAGATCCCGAGGCTTCGTGCCACCTTTATTCCACTCGCTAACTCTGCTATGGCCCACACTGCCTCCAGCTGTCGGGGTATCACTCCTTGCAATCTCGCGATTCCCGCACCCAAATTCTCAAGCCTTTTCTTGCGAGGCCCCGATACGCGATCCCACGTGCGGATCCAATGGCTCCCCTTGATCCAGATCCAACGGTTATTCATCTTCTCGCTTCTCGCGTCCTCGTGACCTTGGGATACCCAATGTTTGGGCCTTTACCCTGCGAACTCTCGAGTTCGCGAGATCATCGATCTCGGATGATGTCGACGACACTTTGCCCGCTCACTTGACTCGCTACTTGGAAAAACAAGGATTCTCCCATGCTGCGCTTGATCACTTCATGCAACTTGCAGACCCGAATGCTATCGAGCCCATGACAAGAAATATCGCTAACACATGGGACTCTTATGGCATATGAAATGAGAACAGGTACAGAAAGTGACCAGACAAACAATGAAGCAGCCTTTAAAGCCATAAAGAAGACAAAAGACAAGGATAACGACCTTGATGAAGAAATAGAAAATTTCGTAAGAAGGT
>ML778169.1:782456-801646 GCA_009831015.1 Picea engelmannii | reverse complement strand
AAGAAAGAAGTGGAATCCTTAGGGCATGGAATATATAAGAAACTCCATGGACCCAAAAGCTAAAGAAAAACATGAGGAAGAACATGAAGATTCCAAGAAAGAAGAGAAGCCTGAACAACTAGTCATTGTATCGAGAATCACAAGATTGCCAGCCTAATATGAAAGGAATCAAGCAGAACTGAAAGTTGTGACGAAGAACAATGTACGGAAGACTTATGAATGAAAACATTGCAAGATCCAGAACTAGAGGTTATCCCAAATGGAGGGAGAAGACTATGATTGCTCATTCTGGTAAACCAGACATACCTCTACATGAGTCATTATATCATCCATGGGTTGGAGTACTACATCAAGATGAATGCAAAGACTATTCTCCAGAGCAATTGAACAAAGAACATATGAAGAGCAACCTCAAGACTTTGAGGCATACCAGAAAGTAGATAACTTGGTGGAGAACCTCCAATGCATAGCAGAAGCGTGGTGAAGATTCTCTATAATAGAGATATTGTATCAAGATGATTCTCAGTAAATCAGATCTCATGATGAC
Source organism: Picea engelmannii (assembly GCA_009831015.1). Lineage (NCBI taxonomy): Eukaryota > Viridiplantae > Streptophyta > Pinopsida > Pinales > Pinaceae > Picea > Picea engelmannii. Next base: position 801,099 of record ML778169.1, on the reverse strand, counting down.
AGAAGAAGTGCCACATGGATATGTTCCAGTTTTCCAGCAATGATATACTCTATTAATCAGAGCTACATGAAGCCTTCAAGAGAAAACCAGTGTTCTAGACCGAAGTACATTTGAAATCAAGCATTACATTATCCGTGATGAAGTCCAGAAAGGAGAAAGTCGTTCTCCAATACATATCTCCACAAATGAGCAGATAAGCAGACATTTTGGTAAAGCTTCTATCCAAGATGAAAGAGTTTGTGTACTCAAGTTGGAGCTCGTGGAGACGACTTCCTTATTGAAAAAGGAAGAGATGACTCCCAGGTTGGGAGGGAGCACTGATATGTATTGATTTATGGACAGACATTTTTTAGTTCGAAAAATGGTCCAGGATGAGCAGCTTCCTTTCCAGTTCGGAAAGTGGATTGAGATTTCTGACGGACAACGATTTCCCATTATGGTTAACATGGGAAATGGTCCAGATTGTTGATGTATCATAGACAACGACTTCCTATTTTGGTTAACATGGGGAGTGGTCTAGGGCAGTGTCTCTTCTTGAGGGTTACTCAAGAAGACTGGCCCACCGATGAGGACAGCGATTTCTCATTGTGGTTAACATGAGGAATGGTATGTTTTGGAGGTTGATACATGACAGTCTTTTCCTCTTGTGGTTAACAGAGGAAATGGTCCAGACAGTCATTCCTTAGGGTTTATTATACATTCTCTCCAGGGTGCACTTTGATTAGTGTAGGAGGAATGGCCCAGGGTGGGGAATGGTCCAGGCTCAGCAATCAGGGACAGGCATTCCTTAGGGTTTATACATTCTCTCAAGGGTGCACTTTGATTAGTGTAGGAAGAATGGCCCAAGGTGGGGAATGGTCTAGGTTCAGAAGACAGGACAATTATTCTTCCTTGCTTGAGAAGAATAGTCAAGATATCTCATTGTTCTACTCTGAGGGAAGATATTCTTTCAGATCTCACAGATGTGAGTGAAAGATTGGCCCAGATGATTCAGTTTATATCATAACATTGTTTATGTGCAGGTTGATATCAGATGATTGTTATGAAGACTGTATGACAATAGATGTATACTACTATGGTGGATGTGTTCCATTGATCGTGACTATACGTTGTTGATCAAGTACTTGTGTGTTACTTGGTGTGGTAGTGTACCACTGCATTGTAGTTATGTACTACTATGGATAGACACAGTTGTGTTCTATTTTTGTTCTGATTGCCTTGAAGACTATCAACAGTTTATTGAAAATAATTATCAGCAAGATGAATGATGAATAGAGATTTTCCAGACAGAAAATGGTTCAGAACATTTACTCTTCTAGATTAGAAGAATGGCTCTTGTATCACTATGTGGAGTGAGCATCATGTATGATTACTCAAACAGAGTATGGTTTCGAGAGACGATACAGCTGATGATGATGGTGCTCATGATCTAGTCTATATAACTATGTTGATGCTATCGGGTGAATGGTATGTTTTGTGCTCTAGACCAATACCTGTAATACCTCCCTAGCTAGGAGGGAGTGTTGATATTATGGTAGTTGCGGGAGGTATTTACCTCCATGTGTAAACCTGACAAGGATAGAATACTCCGGGAAGCAAGAAGAAACTCTAATGAGTTGGTTAATAACCCTAGAAGACTTGTCGACTCAAAAAGATAACTTATATTAGGTTATTAGCCTCCAAGAGAAGAAGTCGGTCAGAAATAATAATATATATTGAACAGACAGATACCCAGAATGAGAAGTCGGCCCAGGCAGTTAGCCAGAATTAGTATAAATACAGGAGGTCAGTTCTCATTCTGGCAGGCAGTCTCAGAATTACAGAGCAGCACTTGTGCGCACTGCAGTTGCCCAGTTTTTGCGCAGGTTTGGAGAGTTGTCGTTGCAGCTACTGCAACTAGCAGTTACGCTTGGACTATCTCTTGGCTAGGGTTTGGACTATCTGATCAACTCTTATTGGTGCGCTATCCTTGGGGAAAGGTGTGCTACCCTTTGTTTGGCTATCTAACCTAGGGTTTGCTTCCAGAGTGATTATTTGTCAAGGTTAAGGTGCTTGAAGGGTGGTTTCGGCCTATGGTTGGGTGACAAGGGTATTGTCAATGGTAAAACGAGCACATCCACTTATATTATAACATGGAGAACAAACAATTAAGTTGCAATATTGTGCATCTTAAAAACACGTTACAGACCTACTTACCAAGCCTCTTGGACTATATAAGTTCGTATATTTTACAGATAAGCTTGGTGTGATTTCCAGTATGACTATCAAGGGGGGTGATAAAGTATGTGTAATGATCATTACCACTATAAGCACTATAAGTACTCCAGGTATCATGGTTAATAAAATGTGTTCATACAAGTTACATACTATTATGTCATAAATTTAAATTAGTTTAACACTCTTGATTAGCCTTTAATTAAATGTAATATGAAAAGCCATTTTGGGAAATGAGAAGTCACCATAATTTCTATTGATTAATGTATTGTTTTCAAAAAAATAATGTAAGTTATTTGAATGCTCTCTTTCATTGTTTTCTGCTATTGTTACACACTTTACAAAAAACTCTCATTAATGTATTGTTTTCAAAAAAATAATGCAAGTTATTTGAATGCTCTCTTTCATTGTTTTCTACTATTGTTATACACACTTTACAAAAATTCTCTATTCAGAGAACAATGTGTTCCTTGCAATATTGAAAAGTGTATTTAAGGAATGCTAAATATTACAACACACTAATGATAAACTCACGTGTCTACATTTTATAGTATAGTATGCATGCCAAACAATGACCCAAAGCCATATATTTTGGTGCCCGGTAAACAAGGTGTTGAATTTTCAATTTCCAAATCTAATAATTATTTCCTTATGATTTCAAACGAAATTTTATGCCATTGTTATCATAGAATAATTACACTTAAATTTTCAACAAAAAATGATTGCATTGAAAAAATTTCAACCAAAAATGATTGCATTGAAAACAACAAAATCATAGAAAGATAGCCATGCACAGTAGACACAAGATTTTACCCTGGGAAATCCAACCTTGGGAGAAAACCCAACAACTTTTCTTAAGAAGAAATCAATCCAAGTTTATCACCATTTACATGAAGAAACCCAACATAAGATTATTGCGCCCTTGTATGAGGAAGAACACTCAAGGATAGCGCACCACAAAATAACTGCTAATATACCACAAAAAATAGTGCACCTCGAAGATAGCGCAACTAGCAATTGCACACTGCAACTGGCAACTGGGAACTGCGCACTGCAATAGACAAATTGTGACGGTGCACTGCAACAAACAACTGGGAACTGGGAACTACAACTGGCAACTAGAAACTGCGCACTATCACTGGCAACTGTGAATTGTGAAACTGGCTAAAGTGCACTTGATGAGAAGGGTTGTGTTATATGACAAGTGAAATGATCCAACCTTTATTTATACAGTTCGAGTCACCTTCAATTTCCTTGTGGGGCCGACTTCTTCTTTTGTCTTCAATTTCTTCTTTAATGCTTTATGGGGTTTCTTCAATGGTTTGTCTTGTCTTATTGGCATTTCTTCTTCACTAGAAAAGTTGTCCATGAGCCTTGTTGATGTATCATCTCCTCACATGCACATCTAATTAATATAGGGCTCCAATGTTGAGTAGATTCTCCGAGAAGCCCCTCATCACAAGGGGTCTTTAGAGCCTACATCTTCAACATCAGACTAGACTTGTAAACAAGTCAAACCTGCCCTATAAAAATAGATTACTCAATCCTGGAGTAAGCAATGTGAGAGCATCTCGAGTCTTTACCACTCCTCGTCAAATCAACATGACTACTAGGAGAAAAACTACACCTGGGCCATTCACCACTAGCCAAATCAGCATGGCCCCGTGAGTGAATGTATCATTCTCCCTTGGTCAAATCAGCATCAACAATCTGGGAGAATGTCTGCCTGATGTTGCTAAATGGAGAAACATCAACACCCTCGACCATTCACCATTAGCCAAATCAGCATGGCCCCATGAGTGAATGTATCATCCTCCCTTGGTCAAGTCCACATGGCCAATCTAGGAGAATCTCTACCCGATGTTGAAACATCAACACTCCCTCTCAGCGAGGGAGACATTATGCATCACACCAAGCTTGTCTATGAAGTATACAAACTTTTCCCTAGACATAAGCTTGGTGAGAATGTCCACAATCTGCTCATTTGTGGATATGTACTGGAGTTTTACTGCTCCCTTCTATACCATGTCTCAGATGAAGTGATATTTGATCTCAATGTGCTTTGACCTATCATAAAATATTGGATTGTCTGAAAGCTTGACACAGCTTTGATTATCACAATGTATCAAGGTTGTCTCTGGCTCCTGATCAAGTAGTCTTGGAAGAAGCTTTTGAAGCCATATTGCTTCACAACTTGCGACATTGGTTACGATATACTATGCTAATGTTGTATTGAGTGCTACAGATGTTTGCTTCTTGCTAAACCAGGATATCATAGTTGATAGTAAGTTGAAGCAACACCCCAAGGTGCTCTTTCTGTCCACTGCACTCCCTACTGAGTCAGAGTCAATATATCCCTGCAACCTCACTTCACCACCTGAGACATATCTCAGACCATATCCAACTATACCAAGCAGGTACCTCAACACATGCTTTGCTGCAACCTAATGAAAACGCCTCGGCTCAACCATAAACTAGCTTAAGGTGCTCATTGCAAAGCAAATATATGTCCTGGTGTTGACCAGGTACATCAAGGATCCAATCAACTGCTTGTACATAGTGGGATCCACCAAATCTGAATCTGAAGCAGAATCACTTAGCTTCTTCATATTTGTCATTATAGGTGTAGCCATGGACTTGCAGTCCATCATACCGAATATGCTCAAGATCTCAACTGTGTATTTTCCTTGTCCAAGGAAGATATCGCCTGGTTTCTGCCACACCTCCAATACTAAGAAATAATGCATCAAGCCAAGATCCTTCATTTCGAACTCTAAGGCTAACTCCCTCTTGCACCCGACAATGAGTCTATCTTCCCCAGTAAGGAATAGATCATCAACATACAACACCAAGATCAACAGATGACCATCAACAACCTTGTAGTAAAGGTTGGGACCTGCATCACTCTTGGTGAAGTCCAAACTCATAAAGTATCCATCAATCCTGGAATACCATGCTTGAGTCCATAGGTGCTTGCTTGAGTCCATACAAAGTCTTCTTTAATCTACAAACATGAGACTCCTTCCCATGTATAACAAATCCATGAGGTTGCTCTATGTACACTTCTTCCTCAATCACATCATTGAGGAATGCAGTCTTTACATCCATATGATGTAATCTCTGACCCATGATTGAAGCAAGAGAAATAATAGTCCGGATGGAAGTGTACTTGGCAACTGGAGCAAAAGTCTCATCATAGTCCACTCCCTGTTTCTGAGAGAATCCTCTCGCCACAAACCTCACTTGGTACTTCTCAATGCTGCCATTTGTTGCATACTTGATCTTATAGATCCACTTGGAAGTCACCACTGACTGTCCCTCTGGTCTCGGAACTATCTCTCACACATCATTCTTCATGATGGGCCGATACTCTTCCATCATGGCATCCTTCAAAATATGTTGGCATGCTGCCTCCTCATAACTGGAAGGTTTGGAATCAATGATGTGACAAATCAATGCCATATAACTTGAGAACCTCTGAGGTCGTTTGCTCTCCCTGAAAGTACCACTGGGAGCTGCATGCCCCTCTGCATCCTGCAAAGTGTCCTGAAGCCATGTTGGCCTTTTCATGGTCACTGCAACATCTCTAGTTAGATCCATTGCCTCTCTTGGCTCCACTGACTCCTAATATTTTGAAGGATGAACAACTGGACTAGAGGGATTTGTACCCTTATCCTTCAAAGCCTCCTTCTCCTCACTATCAATCTCCATATGAGACTCTCTAGACCTCCTGAAGGCTACATCTTCATCAAAGGTGACATCACGACTAACCTCAATCTGACGTTGTCCTGGAATGTAGATTCTGTAGGCCTTCCAAGTCTCGTTGTATCCCACAAAAGTGCCCTTCTTTCTAGAAGGTTATAACTTCGTCCTCTTCTCCTTGGGCACATGGATGTATACTGGGCAACCAAAGATCCTCAAATGGTTGACCTTTGGCTTCACTCTTGTGAATGCCTCCTCAGGAGTCTTATCTCCCAATATCCGATGAGGACTCTTGTTCTGAACATAAACTGTTGTGTTGGATGCCTCTGCCCATAAGAACATGGGTAGATCCTGATCATGAATCATTGCCTTGATAGTCTTCACAATGGACATGTTCTTCCTTTCTGCAACACCATTCTCCTGCGAGTTGTAACGAATTGTCAACTCCCTCTTGATCATTGTTTCCTTGCAGAAATCACTGAAGTCAATGGAAATATACTCTCCTCCATTATCTATTCTTAAAACCTCAATCTTCTTCCCCGTCAAGTTCTTTATCTAAGCCTTGAACTCTTAGAACCTGTTGAAGACTTCATCCTTTGTCTTCATGAAGTAGATACATGTCTTCCAGGAGAAATCATCAATGAATGTCACATAGTACAAGAAGCCACACAAGGATGATACTGTCATCGGTCTGCATACAACTGAATGCACTAGATCCAAGATCCCTTTAGATCTACTATCACTGCTCGGATACAGTCCCTTGGTATTCTTACCAAGTGTACATCCCCTGCAAACACCCTCATGCTCTGCCTAGAGCTCTAGAATACATGTAACCATTCTTCTTAATACCGACAAAGCCATGTAATGCAGGTGAACAAATCGTTGATGGCATAAATCATATAAATTGATATTGTCATGTACCAATGCCTGGGTTGGTTGTCTTGATAATCTATACAGTCCTCCCTCTTGAACACCAAACACACCTACTAAGTTTATGCTCGAACCCTTAGGCCATACAAGAACCTGACCATCCACAAATTCAACTATGTAACTTCTATCCTCCAATAGAGAGCAGGTTCTTCCCTAATCAACAACAACATTGATGTCAAAGGTCTACTCCTTGGACCTATTGTCTCCTCAAGGTGTAAGACACGCATGCTCCAACAAGGTCCCTGCCAAAACAAGAAAGAAATTGCTTAAAACGAAGGCTTAATGGCCTCTCTTCATGGCTTGAAAATGTCATCTCAGGCCTCTTATTCCTCCACAGTAACCTGCCCAGAACAAGAGCCGAAACAAAAGACAAGAACAACACTTTTCTAGTTTTGTGATTAATCATTCCTCACGGTAACCTGCCCAAAACAAGAAAAAGTACAACACTCTTCTAGTGTTGTAGCCAACAATAGACCTGTGGCTGTGCAGTGGCAAATTTCAACAATGCTTTGATACCATGTTGAATTTTCAATTTCCAGATTTGATCATTATTTCCTTATGATTTCAAACAAAATTTATGACAATGTTATCATAGAATAATTACACATTGAAAATCTCAACCAAAAATAATTGTAGTGGAAACAACAAAACCAAAGAAAGATAGCCATGCACAGTAGACAAAAGATTTTACCCTGGGAAACTCAACCTTGGGAGAAAACCCATCAAGTTTTCTTAAAAGGAAATCAATCCAAGTTTATCACCATTTACATGAAGAAACCCAACACAAGATAATTGTGCCCTTGTATGAGGAAGAACCCTCAAGGATAGCGCACCACAAAAGCACTGCTAATATACTCCAAAAAATAGTGCACCTTGAAGATAGTGCAACTAGCAATTGCACACTTCCACTGGCAACTGGGAACTGCACACTACAACAGACAACTGGGAACTATGCACTGCAGCAGACAACTGGGAACTATGCACTGCAACTGGCAATGGAAAACTGTCGCTAGGGTTACTAGCTAGTGCAGTTGCAGAAACCTTAATCCTCTTGTTCAGGCACCTTAAGTGAAGGGATTGACCTAATCTCCGAATAGATCAGTGTGCCTTAGCCTAGCGCATCTCCTGGTACTCTCAACAAGCCAAGACGTCAAGTTTGAGTTTTTTGTCAAAACTAGGGTTTGACCAAATCAAAGCAACAATGACTTATTCTATGAAGTCAGAGAACAAGTTAGATGGAGCCTCTAACTTCAGAGCGTGGAAGGCAAGGATTGACCTCATCCTTGCCAAGAATAAAGTGTTGGATATCGTGAAAGGAAAGATTGTGAAACCAAAGTTTGAAGAAGGGAAAGAGAAGGAATCGCAGAACATTGCAGCTACGGAAAAGTTCAAAGACGGTGACATCAATGCTATGAGTATCATAGTGGAATCTATAAAAGACCACTTGATACCCTACATCTCCCATCTTGACTCATCGAAGATGTACGATGCCCTAACAAATCTCTTCTCGATCAAAAACATTAGACAAGTTATGAGTCTGAAGAATGAGCTCTGTGACATGAAGATGAATGATGAGGACAGCATAACATCATATTTTGTGAGAATCTCTCAGTTAAGAGATCAACTACAAGCTATTGATGAGATCATCTCAAAGAAGGAATTGGTAAACATAGTACTCAATGGTCTTCCCAAGACGTGGGATGCATTTGCCGCAAGCATGAACACAAGGAGTATCCAACATTTGAAGAACTTTGGACTTGTTGTGCTCAAGAAGAATCAAGGAGCAGTTCCAAAGAGAAACCCCAAAAGAAGTACGATGATCAAGCCTTCACAGCAAGATTCAAGAATTTCAAGAACAAAAGGAAGCTTGGTTCAAGGAGGAAGTCAAATCGAGAGAAAGACATTTCAGAAGTACAATGCTTCAACTGTCGAAAGTATGGCCACTACAAGAATCATTGTCCCGAGCTAAAGAAAAGGAAGAAGAAACATGAAGCATCAGTTGCCGAAAAAAAGGAACCTACAAAGAAGACTAAGCAGGATGAAAGAGACTTCTTCTTCTGAAGGTAACAATACTCTTCTTATTCCTTGTACATATATTATTTACATCGTCTTTGTACATATCTTGTATATCTATCTCTTGGAAGATAATGTGTTCCAAGAAAAACTATACTAATGGAAGAACAACAAGATAAGGATTGATATCATTGGATAATACATGAAAGAATGAAATACATCAAGCAAATCATGTGGAAACTATTGCAAGATAAGCTGAATAAATCATGAAGAGACTTAGAAGAAGCAAAGACAAAAAGAAGTCAGCAATCAAGAGAAAATTGGAGAAAGACTTATGACGTTTTGTAGAAGACAACAAGACGGAAGCGTGGACTCTGTTAGACAAAGAGAGCCAATTATATATTGCAGAAGACAATAAGGATGCAGAGAGAAGTGTGGACTCTGTTAAATAGAGGGAGCCAATTATATGCACTCATACATGAAGCAAGGATTAGGAGGGAGTTAATCCTATGATCCATTGAAGATGATGAAATATATATCCATGGTAGTAACCATGAAAGACAGTACATGCTCAGTTCAACCTCAGAAGAAGTCTTCTTCGAAGAGAAGCCTTAAAGTATCAATGTAAAAGGGTAGTCAGTATTAAATAATGCCCATGAGGGGGTTGGTACTCATTTACGTTTTTTCTAGTGAGAAACTGTTTACAGAAGTAGAAGGCTAGGTAATGTTTTGATGAGTATTGCTATTGTGTTGGTGCTCTACTCAATTGGAAGTTGTCCCGTTCAAGAGGTACATGAACATTGCTCTCTCTTTCTGGATTATCAAAACAAGGATTATTGGTTCTATTCTGCAGGTTTAATATCATTGTCTCTCTTCTTTACTTTTCTCAAGATTATATTTCTTTGCATATTGCTTATAATTTATTGTTTCCACTGGTTAAGTACACGACACTGGTGCTATGCAGAAAGCTAAGCCCTACATAGAGAAATTATGGCTTTAATCCAATAGTGTGATGTAGGAAAATATCCTTTTGGTTCACTCTAAGAATGTTATGCTTATCTTGAAATGGGTTCACACTTCATACTCATGGCCATGCCATCAGAATGAATGTTAATATTACTATCTCAATCTCATCAGACTTCATTATTTTGTCCTGTTATTTCCTTGTTTAACTGCATATCAGAAATCTATTTAACAGTCAAATATATGTATATGGTTATAAAATTCACTCCCCAAACGAAACAAAGTTGATGGGTCTCAAAATTAAAATTCTTTATTAAATTGACAAAAACATGCGATGATAACATACAAATCAATGATTTAAGCACTTCATATTGATTAAATATGCCAAAAAATGTGACATCCAAGCTTTTTTGAGATCTATTCCCGGTAAAGACTTTCTCAGCCATAAAGCATGCCATCTTTTGCTACAACAGAAGATGCAGTTTGTAGCTATCGGTAATTGAGCCAAACTGCCTGACACTTTTAGGTGCAGTGATTGAGGAACTGGAATATTTACATCTAAAGAATGAGAAACAGTTTACTTTTGAAACACTAATGAACTCTAGTTATGATAACCAACTCCAAAGTGAAATCGTCGAAGACCTTGGTTATTTAGGGCATATTCCAGCCGCAAAGGCCCCAGTGGGGAATCAACACGAATGCCTGCACCGTAACCATATCCGTTTCCTGGTTTATTACGAGCACCTGCAGGATCACCTGGTGCATTTCCTTGTTTTAGTTATAGCCCCTACACCAACATAAAATTCAAAAATGATTGCACTACTAGTGAGATACCTGGAACAGTCTGCCCCGAACCAAAATCAGTTCCATAGTCCCCAAAAATGGCACCTTCCACAGGCCCAAACTGCAAAAGAATACAGGCATAAGAAGGTAATCAATAACGAATGCAGTTCTACTTAATTCCTCAGTGATTACTTGTTTATATGAGAGTATAAACAATTAAGCAATAAACATTGCAAAAGACAATATCATTAATGAAGAGAAGCAATTTGTCTACAAGATACACTTAACAGATTAAATCGAAATCCTGTATTGCCTACTTCATGTAGTGGTCATTTAGTTCACAATGCAGTAACTACAGAGGACCTCTTCCTGCACTTGAAGCTCAAGATTCTTATTTAGAAAGCAATGCTGCAGGGTAAAAAGTAAAACCAAGTGTTTATCGATACTGCTGACTGGGGCATTAGAAGAACTCCCACCTATCAAAAGGTATACTCAGCACCAAAGAAAAATATTAAAGTTGTTAAGCAAGCTCTCGTACTGATGTTGGCTATGCAGGTCACGAGCAATGCATGTGGTATCACATGCACAGACACAAAGACAGTATTGATAACAACTATTTTATAGAAGGGAAATTGTAACAGACAGCAGTCAATGTGCAGTCAATGACTACTATAAATGCATAACAAAAGATTGAGTGCAGTAGATAAAGATATGCTTGTTAACTAATTATTAACATTTATTATTTATTATATCTATAAATATTATAGCTCATGGATATATTAACTACATTGACTTCAAATTCATCCCTGCTTAAAATGCTTCAACGCAAAAGCAACACAAGACTGGCTCCTGACAGCATTAAGTGGTCACTGAGGCTCAGTGTATTTCCACAATACCTTAGGCTTGAAGGGACAAATTGTAGAAAAACAGAAATGCATCCTTGCAAATGAACTTGTGAACTTTGCTAGAATGGAGGAACTTTCCTTTGTCTGCAAAAATGAAATATTTTGCTCGAGCACAGGAGTTTAGTGCCTTGGAGTCTATAGTAACGACCAACTTGGAGGCTATGAACTTCGTGTTGAGATTGATACTGAAAGTACTGAGAATCTACAACCATTGGGTAATAAGTATTATATCAGCACCTTTGATGGGCATAGAGATGAATGGAGATGTCCACGTGAAATTGACATTGTCAAGGAGACTCCTTTGCATTTTCCAGAGCATTAAGCAAGAATTTCATTGCCTAATCAGACTCTGAATTATTTCACTGGTCAAACAGACACATCAAGATCCTGGGTTTTCTTCAGATTAATGAACTTACGTGTGCTACAGAAATTATCACCACAGTGACTGGCTAATCTTTGATTTTCTTGCTATCTTAAGATACCTTATCAGTTTCACCTGTTAAGGCATGGTTTGAATACCTTTAGAGGCAGATGGTCTTCTTTTCTGTGAAGCTACTACCTCATTAGTGTTATCAATATGTATTTGCTATTTGTACTTTCTTCACTAGCTGCATCGTCTTCATTGTCTTTAGTATCTGGTTTAATACATATCTTTTCACACTGGTATAATTTCTTGGGTTTACAGACATGACTGGTTCATATTTGTCATGACATCTATGGCATTGCTTTGCAGGTTTAGAATTTTTACAGGCCTCAGATAGCATTTGCTGAAACAAAATGTTAGAGAGAAGAAGTCAAGCATTTTTTATTCCTGAATAATTTTTTTATCACACTGGGCTTCATATTAGCTTCTGAGTCCAAAAAATTAAGAAAATAAGTACACGTAGATTGTCTTTCATTTCAGGTTTTAGAATTCTGCGGTAAGATAGCTGCTTCCTTTCTAGTGATATGTGGGACGAGAACCTGGAGGATAGTAAATAGTATAACTTAGTTAATAATTAAGTAGTTAACTATAATATATATTAAAATAAAAACAGAGACATGATCAAATGTGACATCCCTATTCAGTATGTCTATATAAAGAAGGCCATTATATGTAAAAGATATCATTTTGACAATGGAATAATAACTTTTACTATTGTTCAGCTACTATGCTGTTCCGTTCCATATCAATATGTCTGAGACACTTGTTAGGATTCCCATTCATGGGTATCCCTTTTGACAGTATCTTTATATTGCATATGTGTACACTTAGTAAATAATTCTTGTTATCCCCAATTCCTAGGGATAACTAAGGAGATGATGTCTCGAGGCCCTCAGGTTGCAGAGATGGAGTATCGAGAGACAGCTTGATTAGCAATGTCCACTTGCACAGACAAAGACCCACCTCACCACCACAGATCTGAGGTTCATCATGAGGATATCCACCACATCAACTTGCTTCTAGAGGACATTGGGTCTTGCTCCATGAGGCACAAGCCAGGTATTATGGTGAGTGTCATTTCAATATTTGAGGCATGTGAGTTTGTTGCATTTTAAACTACTTTTGATTATGTAATGTCTGCTTAGAAATTATGCTCTTATCCATGTTTCACCTTGGTGGTTGACATTGCGCCCTAGTAAGTGGTCACCCTTAGGAATAGGTTTTCTACTGGGGGGGGCCTTGACGAGTCATCGTGCCATTCCCGACCATACTTGTCATTTTCCACACTTCATCCCCTCATCTCCTTATCTCTTGGGATTTTCGGGTATATTGACCCAAGAAGGGGTTGTCCCTCGTTTCATGGGAAGGAGGGGCTGAAGGCCCAGAGGGGAATGTAGCTGGCAAAAGATAAAAGCCATATTATGAACCTTCTAGATGCTCACCCAGGGATCCCAAGGACAATGAAATGTCTCTCATAAGAAACTGATGGGACCCGTCAAAAATAATTAATACAAAATGCCAACTAAAGTGGAGCATGTGTGGGCACTGTTTTTCATACTTAGGTAGAAGCCCCACACATGACTTCAACTTGGGGAAGCATGATGTGACCAAGGTAGAGTCAAGGTGGGCACAGTTTTTCATGCTTAGGTAGAAGCCCCACATTGGCTTCAACTTGGAAACATCTTAAAAAGACAAAAAGCAATAAATGGGCTTGGAAAAAGGTTGCATTGAAAACGAAGGTGTAGCACACCCTCTACAAAGGCACCCATAAATGAGATACTACGATCCCTTGTATGTCATGAACCCCATGCCCAAGAGTCTTTCCCCCATCCATGTCACTTTGTCCACATGTCTTAGAGAGGGGTCCACTTGGAGAACACTCCTAAACTTGAGGTACGATTCACCCAATAGGTCGCTTTATCAACTCTCCCATACCCAAACTTGGCAAATTGCATAGGGTCTTTGAGCACTTGTTTATTTTCATAAGGTGGTTCGGATGTACATGCTTAGATGGATCGTTTATTGATTTGATTTACTTATCATGATGCATTTGACTTGAGATCCTTGGAGGGCACATTCATTGTCTTTGCAGGACCTAGTTGGTCAACAGATTTGGAAGAACAAGCCTAGCTTGGGCTTCCTTTGGGCTTGAAGCCCACAAATTGGATACCATGGCCCACACATCGGACGATGATGACAGCTTTTGGAGGCTTGAGAGACGCCTTGGAGGACCTCACCCATGCTTCTACTATCCCAACGCTTTTCCTTCGGAGGCCAAAACGTCACACTTGGAGGGCTTGACGTTATGCATGGGTTAGGATTATGGTGGTGATGAGAACACATGGCATGATTTTGAGGAAAGACGCCTTGGACCATGGAGGAGAGGCTTGGCATTAGGACACGTGGCCTTTGGAGGCCTATCCCATTAATCCTCAACCCAACGATTTGCTTCAAAGTGCCAAAACATTGCCCTAGAAGGGTGACGTCTTACTTTTAGGGTTTCTTTCATGTGCAAATTATGAATTAAATATTATTATTATGTAAAAGGGGCAAAGTAAAGGAAAGTTTCACTCCTTACTTTGTGCTTTACCCTTGTATGTGGACAAATTATGTTTAGGAGGTTGATATAAATAGAGATCAACCTTGTTTCATTTTTATCATAACATTTTTGGAGAAGAGACTCCTTGGCTGAATTTTGCACCCTACTTGGGCATTTTTACACATCTCTCTTGCTACTATCTCTTGCTATGGTTTGCTTTGGCTATTAGATGAAGATGTAAGGCGTTATCTCTTTTTGGAGGTTATTTCTTCCTTTTATGGTGGATTTTCTTGGTTAAAAGGAGTTTAGCTTGTTAATGCTTGACCTAGGTTTGGAATCTTTCATGTTATTGCTTCTTTTCTTGGTCACAAGGTTAATTTGTTAATCTTTTGGGGAGTATAAGGGCATACAACCCCACTAAGCCCATCATAATTGTCTTGAAATAATTTGTTGCACAAAGGAATACTAGGAGTAAAAGGGTTTACACCCTCCTAGGGTTTTTCTTAGCTAGTATTGCTTGCCTTGGGGAGTAAAAGGGCTTACACCCCCAAGGAAGTAGCACAACTAGTTCTTTCATTTTTAAAGACTCCATAACCCAATAGTTAAAGGCACTAATCTCTTGCATTGGAGAAATAAAATTATTGCATTGGGATACGTAGAATTACGAGATATCGAAAGGCACTAGTCTAGAGAGCATTCAAGTTTGAAGGGCCTCGACTGCACTATCCTGGGAGGGATACTAGAGAGATCCCTAGACCAAGGGGGTCCCTCCCTCTTGCCATTCAAGGCCATCAAGAAGAAACTCCAAATGGATGATTGATTCTTTGACAAACCCTAGGAAGTAGTAATTTGTGCCGAGGGACTCTATCTTTGGCATTGGACCCTCCTAGAACTACTTTGTCTACTAGTCAAGTTAGGTCTATCATGAAATACAGGACGAGACCTCCTCAAAGGTATTGAGGAAGCAAACAAACCCGTTGAAGAGGGTTGAGAAGAGATACAAGGTCGCATTGATCTAATATCTTACAAAGGCTCAACCTTTGTAAGTCTCTTATCACCCCATGTTTGTTGGTCAACAAGGAAGAAAGAGGTGATCCTTAAAGGCTCTAGAAAGGGAGGACCATGCAAGGAATCCAACCTATATTCAAGAAACTCCCTCAAAAAAGGAGTTAAACATCTTTGATATGGAGAACAAAAAGTTGTAGAGGGATCCACCAAAGCTTGTAGAGACAATGAAACCTCCCACTAATCTCATAATAAAGTGAGACATTTGAAAATGAGGTGATCCTCTGATTCAGTCTCCTACAAGTGGCAAAGATAACAAATCCTATATGGCCAAGAAAAGTGGTGATCAATCTCGACCTAACACCAATGAGAGCGAACCCGAAACTAGAAAAGGGGGAACCTAACAGAGTGCATCTAGTGTTTCTATGTATATGTTGTTTTGACAATAAGGCCATCCCTCAACTGCAAAATGTTCTCGAAATAGAAAGCCATCTTAGGGCCAAGTCCCTTAGGAGGCATATCTAAGTGACCTAAATATACAATCAATAGATGTCATCTCTAATTACCTTGTTCAGAGATCAAGCAAAGTGCCCTCAATAAAAGGAGGTTGCAAATATGGAATTGTGGCCTCCAGATGGCTCAATATAACTTTGTCCTCCAAGTGAAATGCCTCATTGAGCTTAAACTATTTGACATTCACAAAATCATGTATACAAAGTTGAGGTGGGAGACATTGCTAAAACATATTGGGACCCACTAATGTAGAATGGTACAAGACCCATACTGAATCAATTTGAGCTTTTGAAGTTACCAACCCCGAGGTGTGGGGATACTCGATGTAAGTCATGGAGTGCCTTGTACTTGACTTGAGCTTGTTAAAGTACTTCATGTACTATAGCATGAATTCTTGCCAAGTTCTGCAAAAAGGAAGCATCTTTGTCATGCCCCTTCTACTCATGAGATGTAGTATGTGATAGTATAGCAACTAGAATCGATGTTATTAGACATGTCTAAGTCAACTTAACTTGACTTAGTCTACCAATTTTTGAACAAAACCAATCCAAACATGATGTTAAATCAGCAAGAAAAGGAATCAACTTCTGACTTGGCCAGAGCCTTGACATTGACACCTCCCATGAGGATGAATATGAAACAATCAATAAATAATAGAAAAAACAAAGAGAACCCTAAGCCTTCTAAAGCCTGTGTCTGGTATGGTTTTAATGTTAATTCTTAACTTCTCATGTTAAATTTTAAATTCTATGAACTCATTGACAATTATTTTGCATCAGAACTTAAAGGTGTGAGCCCTGTTATCATCACAATCAACAGTTCCACGGATGAGATATATGGTTTTCCATGAACATTTGGCCAGAGATGCTCCCTACATTTGCTCAGTTAACTCTCATGATGGTATTTTGATGGAGATTGTACCATGCATTGCTATATCTTATGTTTTTCTCACATTTTATTACACTGCTCACTATATTTATTGTGAATGTAATGATCAATGATGTAATTTGATAATGCCTCATAACACTCTAAACTTAAGTCTCCTACTAGGATGTATTTGGGTGTGTTCATATTTTCCAATAGATAAGTGTGTTGCCTTTTGAGTCAAGTGTACTACTAGCAACCTTAGTAGGTGTTCCATGTCGTTTTCCTATCACCCATAGCCATTTTCATGGCCTTTCATTTTCCCGCTCATGATTGGTTTTGTTAAATTTTTAATTAAAATAAAGTACCAAGGCAAGTGTTTCTCTTCCCTAGGCGCCTAAGGGGGAGAAAGTGCCTAATGTGGGTCCTAGTCAAATTAATTTGTGAGATGCAAATTAAAAGATAACTTTATGACTAAAGTGAGGGTGAGTGAAGAGACACCTAATCTCAGCCACTCATCTAATCTAATTTCAACCGTTAGATTAGAAAACCCCTCACCTTCCCTCATGAGGTCGATTAGGGCAAGAGGGCACACCCATTGTGGGTTGTTCATTCATTTCTTGTTGAGAGAGCAAGAGAGAAAAGAGAGGAGGTCGAGCTGGAGAAATAGAGGCAGCATTTGCAGAGCTGGGCACGCATCCCAAGGCAGCAAGCTAGCACGGATATCAAGACAAGGTATAACCATTAATGCAGACCGTACGATACAGATTTCTAGAGGTCGTACAACCATTTTTCATGCACAGAAATTGAGGGAGACAGCAGAATAATTTCTGAGGAGTTTGGCACGCATCCCAAGGCTGTCGTACAACCATTTATTGGCACAGAAATCGATGTAACTGCTGCAATTAATTTCTGAGTGTATTTCTGTACAATCCGTACAGTTTGGCACGAATTTTGAGGGCCATACAACACAGTTTTCAAGGAGTTGTTCATGCTGGGTTTTCCATACAGTCTTAGCAGAGTTTTGGCACGAATTTCGAGACAGTCCGTACAACATTAATTGTTGGAACAGCAGTACAGTTGTACGGATTTCTGGGATAGAAATCGAGGAGCATTTTCCAGGACTGTTCAAAAGGATTTTTTGTGAAAGAAAGTCCAGATAAGTTTGTGTAAATTTCTGAAGATGAATATGCTGTAAAAGAAATTTCTCAGAAGCTCAATAATAATAAAAATCCCTCTCTCACTAGTTTTCCCCTTGTGGGTTTTTCCAGGGTCGAAGTTAGACCGAAAATTCTTGTGTCTAAATTTTCTGAGTTTTGCATACTGCTGATATTTTATTTCTGCGTTGAAAACGATGTTCAGAATCCTCATGTTTCATTTCTGAAGTTTATTTTCTGCTAAGATTTTATATGTTGAAACTGTGCTGAAACTGGGTTTGGGCATTTAACTTTGGCTGAAAAATCAGCGAGACTGAAACTGGGTTGGGGTCTGAAATTTTAACATGGTATCAGAGCAGAGTTGAAGGGAAGCAGAGATTTCAGCAGACAGAAAGTTGGGACAATAGACACTTCACAAGGCAGATTTTTGAATTTGTGATTCTCAGCAGAAAAAGGGTCATGGCTATTGGTTTGAGAGTTGAGGACAAACTTGATGGGGCAGCAAATTTTGGTGCTTGGAAGGAGAGGATGATCTTGCTTTTGCAAGAGAACGAGTTGTGGGACATTGTGGAGAATACCACTACTCATCCTGTTGTGGTACCTACTAATGCTACTCTTCTTGCAGCCTATA
>ML778169.1:758794-769602 GCA_009831015.1 Picea engelmannii | reverse complement strand
GGCAGCATCACATACACATCAGAAAATCAGATCAAGAGGGCTGCACCCTAAATCAGTGACCAAGGAGGGAGCCGCACCAATAAATCAGCAAGAGTATAAACTCCAAGGACACCACACCCAATAAATCAGCAAGAGAATAAACTCCAAGGAGGCGCCACCCAAAAACAGAATTGAACAGAAGTAGCCGCAGCAAAATCAGACCAAGAGAAGTGTGGGAGGAAGAACAATAATAATGTGTGAGAGAGAGGGGAGAGGTCTCTTATTTATATTTTAGGTGGGTAGGTTAGGGTTTGCTAAATAACCCTAACTTTAGGGTTAGATAAAACCCTAATTAAAAAATAAAATAAATAATTAATATTTTAATTAAAATATTAATCACAATAGTCAACAAGTCAAGGCGGCTAGCAAAGAACCAAACCACATAAAAGGAGGATGTGGCACAAGCAAGAGGTTGCAACAGTAACAAGACAAAGTCAAAGGGGGGTTCTTCTTCAATGGCAAACTGTCCACATAAGTCTCATGATAACTTATAAGCTTTTATCATCCCAACATAAGCGGAAGGTCAATGATGTGATCATGTCCTTCTTCTTAACTGCTCCTAGGTCTCATGGACCATCCAGGGAGAGAAGAAGATTACACATCTGTTGAGATTTGGGTAACTTGGAAAGTGGTCCCCTTGTGTTTGTGAGCTTCTAAACACATGAAGGAAGTATTTTGTACCTTGTACCATGTACTTTATGTCTAATTTCACTTTGACTTAGGAGATTTAAGTCAAAAGTGAAATTTGGTCATTTATGCCTAAAGTGACAATTAATTCACAAAGTGGATGAATTAATAGACATAAAGTGAAACAATGGAAACTTAAGTAAAGTGGGTTTTGAGTTGAGATTTAGATGAGATGATCTCAACCATTGATTAGGGATGAGATGAGATGATCTCATCCACCCAACTTTTAGGTTTCCTTATGCATCCGAAAGGAGGGTGCAAGGGGCAAAGGAGAAGTCATTCACTCATTTTTTCACTCCAAGAGTTTGAGAGAGAGCAAGAGGATGAGGTTTCAGGCATTGGGAGACGAAAGCTTGGGCGCCTCCTTGCATGGAGGGCTCATGGAGGCTTAGTGCCCAGTTTATTTATTGAGGAGCTTGCAGTTCTTAGGAGGGTGCACTTGAGGAGGAGGGTGCATCATCAGTGGGCTGGTCTTATAGAGCTCAGATTGCAATGAGGTTTGTTTCAGAGGGAGGCTACACTTCAGTATCAGAGTACTGTGGAGGGGTTTCCTGTTCAGAGCTTCCAGTTGGCATCTGACTCCATTTCAGTGGTCTTGGCAGCATTTCTGGGGGGCACACCATCCTAGGGCACTCTTGCTTCTTTTGGACTTGTATTTCAACTTGGATCAAGCTGCTATTTTATCAGGTTCATCTATATTTTGTACGTGTTGTATTCCACCATCTATTCTCCTCATATATAGACATATATTCCAAACTGGTTTTCCCCGGGGGGGTTTTATCCAGGGTCATGTTGACCAAAAATACCTGTGTTAAATTTCATGTGTGTTAGAGTGTAGTGTTGAAATATTGTAACTGCGAAGAGCATTCTTATTATTATTTTGTTATTGGATTAAATCCCCATTGTGGATTAATCATGTCGGTAATTGTATAAGGACCAAATCCCCTTTTGCGGATTGGTCATCGGACAATTACAATGTGCAGAATAAGAAGTCGGCCCCAGCAGTTATAATGAAAGGGCCAGAATTAATTAAAGGTGGGTTTACCCACCCAATGTGAGAGGTCGGCCCTGCCAGATGGTGTCTCTTCACACGTGCCAGATTGATATAAATAAGAGGCTAGCGCCTCACTTATAACACACTTCATTTGCTCATTCTCTTATGAGGCAAGCTGCAATTTCAAGTTGGTGAGAGGAGAAGAAGGGTGGTGCATCTCTTGAGGAGGACTTTTCTATATTGGTTGAGTTATCTCTTGAACATTGTATAAACTATTTATGATAAGGAAGTTTTTGCTGGGTTTTCTTCCCCTAGAGGGTTTCCCAGGATAAATGTTGTGTCTCTTGTGGATGTGTATTTCTCAGTGATCTTGTTCTTATTATGCTCTTATCTTATGAAATGCAAAGAACTATAATAATGGCATAAACATTAACATGTAGAACTACTGTATTTTCAGCTGTAAAGATCTCTAGGTGTGTTACATTTATTTTAGTATGCATGTGCTAACCCTTGGTGACTAAAACTACATGCTAGAGCACCTTAAATTGTGAATGTAACCGTAACAAATCAGCAAGAAGTTTCTGAACTGTTGGCTGTCCTAAAACAGCAGCAAAACCTTCATTGACAGTTGAAACTTAGAGCCAACTTGAGGTCAAAGACGGACCTAGTTGGCAGCTTGATAGGACCTGGAAAATCTTCATGGTATCAGAGCTTATGTGGCTGATTTTTGAGTAGTTTGGACAGCATATGAGTGGCCTCTTATATACATCTTCTTGGCACATTTTGTGGACAGCCATTCACAGTGTTTAGTGGCTGCTTGTGGGCAGAATTTTGTAGAGGATTGTAGAGCAATTTGTGCACAATTTGGACAGCCTCTCTTCACACCTGCATAGACAGGAGTGAGGTTGTATTTCACGACCTCTTTTCACACCTATATTGCTAGGAGTGAGGTCGGAGTTCGCTTTCCTCTTTTCACACCTGTGTTGATAGGAGTGAGGTAGCGTTCCTCTGCAGTTGGAGCATCAGTTGGAATGCAGTTTGGCAGTCATGTCAGCATCTCAGATGTGTGCGGAGGATAGGCTAGCTGGGGCTAGCAACTGGTCGCCTTGGAAGGCGAGGATCGTCTTTGTCTTAGAGGACCTTGAACTATGGGATATAGTTGAGGTGTCTGTTCCTGTTATTCCTGCTACTACCCCCGTCTTGTTAGCAGAGTTTAGGAAGAGGAACAACAAGGCAAAGAGAACCATATGTGATTTAGTGAGGGATCACATCATTCCCCACTTGACCGGGAAAGCTTATGCATATGAGATGTGGGCATCTCTATGTAAGCTTTATCCAAACTCTAATGAGAACCGGAAAATGGTTCTTCATGATCGACTGAGGGGCATTCGCATGCTCGAGGATGAGTCGGTTAATTCTTTCCTTCGTCGTTACACCCAGATAAAAGAAGAGCTTGGAGCCGTCGGAGAGGTGGTGGAACCCAATTCTATGGTGAGGACAGCTTTAAACAACTTTACCAGACCATGGGGTTCATTCGTTCATGGCATTATTGCCAGGGAGGTCATGCCCACATGGGAGAGGATGTCGGATGACTTCGTTCAAAAGGAGACTCAACTTGTGGCAAAGGCTTCTGGACAACATCAGCAACAGACAATGCAAAGTGATGAGGACCTTACTCTTTGGACAAAGGGAAACAAGAAGACCAACCGGGGAGGTCGGCAGGGTCCCAAGTTTGGGCCCCCACCACAAGGAGGAGAGAACAGCAGTGGGACGAAGAGAAATATGAGCACAGTGAGATGATTTTCTTGTGCAAAGATGGGTCACTATGCAGGACAATGTCCCAAGAAGAAGAAGCAAAAGCATGTGTCAGCAGCGACAACAGAGGAGCTTGAGTTCGATGTACAGTTTGCGAGAGAGTTCCTTGTCTGTTATTACACCATCCAACATTAGATGGGGAGACAGAGTTGAGGAGGACCGGTTGACTCATAGTAGTGATTCAGAGGGAGATCAGACTTAGTTTCCTTGGACATTTTCAGAGGGGGTGATTGGTCCACCCAGGATAGCTTCAGTTTCAGAGTTGTCGAGCAGACAGAGAGTTGGTGCTATAGCATCAGAGCATAAGAGATTGATGAGGAGGAGCGGCAGGGCACCACGGAGGCTTGAGCCTCACTTGGCTACAGAGACAGGCAGATCAGGTTCCGGATCCACTTCAGGTGGAAGCTACTTGGCGAGAGGCCAAGCTAAGGATCTTGGTGAGATGTCGAGATCCTGGTACTCTTGGTGAGATACCAAGAGTAGTGACCGTTGGCGAGATGCCAAGAGGTAGATATCCTTGGTGGGAGACCAAGGTGGAGATCTTTGGTTTGATACCAAGATCTAGGTGATCTTGGATAGGTGGAGAGACACTTCCATCTATAGATCACGCAGATTGAGCAAATTTGTGTCAGACTACTTTCATTGATCAGGGTACAACGATACTCACTAAGTATATGCCAGGAGGCAACCATGTCCACTATAGGGATGATATTGGTGGTGACGGGCGCTTTCCTCGGTAAGAGGGAGTGTCGAGATTTGGGTACCTTGGAAAGTGGTCCCCTTGTGTTTCTGAGCTTCTAAACACATGAGGGAAGTACTTTGTACCTTGTACCATGTACTTTATGTCTAATTTCACTTTGACTTAGGAGATTTAAGTCAAAAGTGAAATTTGGTCATTTATGCCTAAAGTGACAATTAATTCACAAAGTGGGTGAATTAATAGACATAAAGTGAAACTATGGAAACTTAAGTAAAGTGGGTTTTGAGTTGAGATTTAGATGAGATGATCTCAACCATTGATTAGGGATAAGATGAGATGATCTCATCCACCCAACTTTTAGGTTTCCTTATGCATCCTAAAGGAGGGTGCAAGGGGCAAAGGAGAGGTCATTCACTCATTTGTTCACTCCAAGAGTTTGAGAGAGAGAAAGAGGATGAGGTTTCAAGCATTGGGAGAGGAAAGCTTGGGTGCCTCCTTGCATGGAGGGCTCATGGAGGCTTAGTGCCCAGTTTATTTATTTAGGAGCTTGCAGTTCTGAGGAGGGCGCACTTGAGGAGGAGGGCACATCATCAGTGGGGAGGTCTTAGAGAGCTCAAATTGCAGTGAGGTCTACTTCAGAGGGAGGCTACACTTCAATATCAGAGTACTGTGGAGGGGTTTCCTCTTTAGAGCTTCCAGTTAGCATCTGGCTCCATTTTAGTGGTCTTAGCAGCATTTCTGGGGGGCGCACCATCCTAGGGCGCTCTTGCTTCTTTTGGACTTATGTTTCAGCTTGGATCAAGCTGCTATTGTATCAGGTTCATCTATATTTTGTACTTGTTGTATTCCACCATCTATTCTCCTCATATATAGACATATATTCCAAACTGGTTTTCCCCAGGGGGGTTTTATCCAGGGTCATGTTGACCAAAAATACCTATGTTAAATTTCATGTGTTAGAGTGTAGAACTACTGTATTTTCAGCTGTAAATATCTCTAGGTGTGTTACATTTATTTTAGTATGCATGCACTAACCCTTGGTGACTAAAACTACATGCTAGAGCACCTAAAATTGTGAATGTAACCGTAACAAATCAGCAAGAAGTTCCTGAACTGTTGGCTGTCCTAAAACAGCAGCAAAACCTTCATTGACACTTGAAACTTAGAGCCAACTTGAGGTCAAAGACAGACCTAGTTGGCAGCTTGATAGGACCTGGAAAATCTTTAACATCATCTCGTCTTGGTACTTAACCAAGAACTATCTAGTCCCAGACCAGGATACCCCAGAACACATCTGGGGACCCTAGATCACCACTAGGGTTTTATCCACCAAGGTACACAACCAAGGATCAATTCAGGCACGAGCAAGGATTCCTTGGAACACATCTAGGGACTTATATCATCAAAATGCTTGGTCCTTGACCAAGAACTTCCTGGTCCCAGACCAGGATACCCCAGAATGTGTTTGGGGGCCCTGTATCACCATTAGGGTCTTATCCACCAAGGTACACAACTAAGGATCAATCCAAGCACCAAGCAAGGATTCCCTGGAACACATCCAGGGGCCCTAGAACACATCTAGGGACTTATATCAAGAACCGCAGCAATACACTAGGGGGCCTCACTAGCGTCTTTTGCCATGGCTCTAACTGCTTGGTCCCAGACCAAGAACCCCAGGAGTGCATTGGGAGTCCTAGATCTCAGCTAGGGTCTTTGCCATCCTCCCGGAGAATGGCTCTTGCAGCTACTTAATTTTAACAACACATGCCACACGTGTGGCTTATTTCACTATTTTGAGGAGGATGACTTGATGGTTGACGTGGTTGCTTTGGTTGTTGAGGTTTTTAACATGGTTTGAGGAGGTTGTTGAGGACCTTTTGTCTCCTTCCTCTCTCATTGTGGACATCATTGTATAGGTGGCATAGCCACCTCTTATTATATTGTATAGTTGACCATATCTCCATAGTTAGTTAAGAAGATAATGGTTCTTTATGATTTTCTATGCTAGATCTAAGAGGATATTACTTTTCTATTGAGATGGTTGTTAGATCTCTTGTCTATATAAGAGAAACACCTCTCATTGTGAATTTTACTAGAAGCTTGTGGAGAAAACTCTTTGTGTACATTTTGGTTCATGCTATGGATGGTTAATTACACTGCTCTCTTAGAGATTTTGTCTGTGTGGATGCTTATGCAAATGGATGGATGTCAATGCATCAATGGTCTTGTGTCAATTTGATGAGTAAGTGGTTTCTCTTTAAATCCTTGTGGAAATTTATTTTTGAAATGTGTTAAGTGTGGTGTTACTTCTCTAGTGTTGGTGGTGTGCCCTCTTCTCCTTTCTTGATAGGTCCCTTCTCAAGACTATTGGAAGATTTCCAGCGAGGATCTTTCCCTTGACAATCTTGAAATTTGTTAGTCTACTAAAACGATTTGGTAGGGTTTGAAGTGGTCAATCCTAATTAC
This sequence comes from Picea engelmannii, assembly GCA_009831015.1. Lineage (NCBI taxonomy): Eukaryota > Viridiplantae > Streptophyta > Pinopsida > Pinales > Pinaceae > Picea > Picea engelmannii. The sequence goes on along the minus strand of ML778169.1, from coordinate 762,901 downwards.
CTTTTTAGTTCACCAACAACTTCTCAAGAGGAGACTTAGTTGACCCCATATGCTCAATCAATAAATTAGGTACTAGTTTATTCATGTTCTTGTCAAATCTAAAATTCAAATTCAATTTTTCTTTTTGTTTTAAGTGGATCTAAAATTCTGTAGCTTACACTTCAATTTTCAGCCCTAGAACCCTAGATGCCTTGGTAGAATTTTCACTTTTGAAGTTTGAAATCATCTCTTTTGGAAAATCTATCTTGCTGGCCCTAAATTTCTGCATTAAATGGGGTGAATCAGTGTGCTTTTAGTGGCTGTTATGTTCCTTTAATTTTAAGATTATTAAGATGCATTTATTTTCAGGTTTACTCCTTGTTTTAGCCTAAGAAAACTATATTTCATATATGTTTTAAGGGATAAAACTTACTTCTTTAATTTACATGTTTATGTCCCAATTTCATGCGTCTTTGGACAAGTTTTACAGCAGCAAAGAGTAGATTTCAGATCTGGAAACAATTTGGGAATTAATACACTCAATAATCATCTCATAAACCCCCAAAATTGCCTAAACGAACTCTTAACTCAAATCTGGAATTTACCTTATTTAATCAACTTGATCCTTAACTCTCCTATCATCAATTGGGCAGTAACATATGTGACCTTAGACTTGGCTTGTCTTGCATTAGGAACCCTAATTGATGCTAGGGAAGCCTCCCTTGTGTTGGTTTTGCCCCAGCCTAAAAAGAGGGAAGTAGGTGTCTAAGTGACAGTGGCAACTCTTCCATGTTGGACTCAACCCTAGTACTTTGTAAGGGATTTGCACTAGGGATGCAAGATTGTGTGATAACAAACCCCACTCTAGATCATTTGGGGATGGAAAAAGACCCATCGGACCTCACATTAAGAAAGAAGAATTTAGGCATATTTTCAGCTAAAACATACTTAACAGATTTCATCAGATATGGAACACAGAACCCTATAAACCCCTAACGTTAATCTATCCAATGTTACGAGACTAGATGGATTGATAAACCTTGTAAACCCCAAAGATTGAATTCTGCTCGAAGGAATTGTATTAGCTTAACCTGCAAACAGTGGATGAGTCAAGTGTTCAACCTTCAGGGACAGACTCAAAAGAGCAGAGTAGAGCAAATGCATGGGCTGATCCAGAATACATACCTGACGATTTAACCTAAGTTGATGATCAGCCATGACTCATGACCCATGGCATAGTATATAGTCATTAGAATATAGTTTGATGTTTTTTCGATTCTAGAGACCATTTAGAGCCTCAATGTTTATATGTTCTGTCTCATAACAATATTATGTATCACAGAACTTATAGTTTATGTATCTTGATGTAATTTTCCTTATTTGAACCCTTACATTCAATATAAATCAACAAAATTGCATAATTTGTAACGAATTGCTTGTATTTACATTGATGTACATGAATATAAATCATTGTTTGCAATAAAACAAGAGTAAATGTCATTACCATGGGAACTGAAATTTCAACAGTGGAAACAGCACATGATCTACCAGAACCAACTGCACCTTCTTCATATCCTCGAACACTGTTAGTTCCTCCAATTGGAAATGCCTCATAAGGAGCCAGATCTCCAATTACTTTCCCACCAGAAAAACTACAGGGAAATAACAAACTCAGTGAATAGTAAAATGAGAAACAAAATGCACATGCCTCTAAAAATTGTCAAAATTGATTTCCAGCAAATCACAATGGAATAAAGAAAGAATGCACACTACCATTTTGCAGAGAAACCATTCAGGCACCTATTTTGTTAAAAAGTCTAACAACTAGATATGAACCTCAAAAAAAAAAAAAAAAAATCTGTTCCTCGTGCACTTGGGCACCAAACAAATTGCCAATAGATGTCAATTAAGCAATACAGCACAGCATCAAAAACACTGAATCTTCTTCTTACTAACCCTACAACTTCCTTGTGTTCATTTATCAGATAAAATGATTTCCTTGGTAAATATTGCTATAGCTCCACACAAAAATTCCATGTAAAAACATGGACAAAATTAGAAAAATAAACAGCCGTATTACTTGTTAATGGCTGGCATGGCATTTAACAAAAACTGTACTATGAACCTAAGAATCGTTGAAGTATAATTTAAACCATAGATGTACTATTGATGCAGCAGCATCTGTACTGTGCATTTAATAACAGACATACTATGCATAAAAAGGCAAGTATATTATACCTATAATTACTAATTACATGTTGTACTGCTATCGATAGTAGTTCAACAGCCTTAAGTAACAGGGTGACCAACAGTATTTGCAGGTTAGCTACCCTACATGAATTACTGGATGACCTGGGAAATCATGTATATGGATTAGCATAAATAGAGGTAATGGCCACACTACGCAGATGATAGTTTCCAGTAGTAAGGTTGCATAGATTTAGACAGGGAGGGTAATGAGGACAACAGAAAGTCCACTTTAGGTTATGTTTTAAATTTTGGACAAGGAGCAGTTTTAGTGGTTACAAAGAAGCAGCCCATAGTTGCACTTTCATCCATTGAGGTTGAGTACAAAGCTGCAGTCAGCACAGCTTGTCATCTGGTTTGAATAAGAAGGTTACTTTAGACATACAAGTTCAAAAGAAGGCAGCCATGTGACTTTATTGCAACATGAGTATGGTGCATAAAGCCATAGTTACACTAATCCTCCTCAACTCCCAAAGTACAAGTCCCATATCCTTCCCAAATACATTTTGTTAGGATATTTAGACTCTTAGAAGTTACTTAAGCTCAACTTGATCTAATGTATTTTTTGGTAAAGCGTGTTCCTTTAGTTCAATGGTCACGATTATGTTCTAGACATAAAGTGATCCAATGGTTCATCTTCTCCTCAACAATAATAGCTCCTGATCCATGGCTTAATACCCAATTGATCCATGATCTCTATTTAAAGAGCATGGAAGGTCATTTGTTGATGATCGATTGTGACAGATGTTCATGTAATCTATTTTCGTTTTGCATTTATATATTTCCTCAAATGGCCGTGTTGGTTGGGGTTGTGCATTATTTCCCACTTTGAGGGTTTTAACCAAGGCTGTTGGGAGCGGGGAGCGGGAGCGGGAGCAGGAAGCGCAGATTTTCAAAAATCTCCGGGAGTGGGAGCGTTTCAGGAGCGTTTTTTATATATTACATAAAAAAAAAAAATATATATATATATATATATATCATGAAAAATGTTGAATCAATTGCAAAAAACATGAAAACATAGATATAAGATCATTTAACTAATTGATTAGTGATGATCATTAAAGCATCAACCATTTAGTACATAGTACATACTACAAATATAACATCAATCATAAACATTTGTGGGACTCAACATTAAAGCATCATAACATTAATCATAAAAGCATCATAACAATAAATCATTAAAGCATCATAACATCAATCATAAACTTCAAAGGTAAATTGTCATGTGATGTTCTTAAGTTCATAACTTCATAACTTCATTGTTTACAGAATAAGCCATAATAAAGAGTCAAGACTCAAGACTCAAAACAAAGTACTAAGTTTTAGAGACTACTTCTAAACATGAAACAAAAAAAGAGATCTAGTATATAGTAGCAACTTAGCAAGTACTAAGTACTATGCTCAAAGTTTTCCTCTTGCCACAAGAAACTTCTAGTTTCTTCTCCCGTGATCTTTGAATAAGAGCAGGAACATGTGGAATTGATCGTGGAACACGACCAACAACTGAATGCCCCCCACGTGACAATGGGCGTTGTGCAGATAAAGGTAAAACTGATGAATCTGGAATCATTGTAGTGGATGGGGGTGGCATGTCTCCTCCAGGAATATGATCGTCATCATGATCACTCAAAAGTTCCTCTTCCAAGCGCTCTAAAACAATGGTTCCATCCTGTAAATTAGTCTCCTCTGTAATGTCCCCATTTTGGGACATTATAACATTACAACATTTCAGAGTGTTATGCATGCCCGAGTAGCCAGATAGGGGTGACAGAGAGTTTGGGAGATATTGAGGGGTTTATTTGGGCCCGACTTGTATCGTTCATCATCAGGATCCATTCCGCACAGCTGGGCTTTGGTTTCGTTGCATTCCGACGATTT
>ML778169.1:728719-740501 GCA_009831015.1 Picea engelmannii | reverse complement strand
TCTTCAAACTTTGGTTCCACGATCTTTCCTTTCACAATATCCAACACTTTATTCTTGGCAAGGATGAGGTCAATCCTTGTCTTCCACGCTCTGAAGTTAGAAGCCCCTTCTAACTTGTTTTCTGACTTCATAGAGTAAGTCATAATTGCTTTGACTTGGTCAACCCTTGATTTTGACCAAAAACTCAAATTTGACATCTTAACTTGTTGAGAGTACCAAGAGATGCGCTAGGCTAGGGCGCACTAGGCTATCCAGAAATTAGGTCAATTTCTTCACTTAAGGTGCCTCAACGAGAGGGTTAGGGTTTCATTGGTGCAACAAAAATTGGCTGCAACTACAACTGCAATTGAGCAAATCCTCCCAATCTATCTTCCAACGATTAAACTGTCCGAAGATAGTGTGGGCCCATACCCTATTAGAAAGTAATGGATGTGCTCGTTTAACAATAGACAATATAGCAATATTGTCACCCAACCATAGGCCGAAGCCATGCCCGAGCACCTTAACCTTGACAGAGAATCATTCTGGAAGCAAACCCTAGGCTAGATAGCCAAACAAGATAGTGCACCTCTCTCCAGGGAGAGCGCACAAAGCAAGAATAACAGAAACTGATAAGAGAGACCAACCTAGAAAAAGTCGAGAATACAGATTGCAGAACTACCGACAGCAATTGCTCATAGGACTTGCACACAAACTGGCCAACTGCAATGCACACAAGTGTGCTTCTGCAGTTATGAGAATACTAGCTAAAATGAAGACTGGCTTGCTGTATTTATATTGTTTTCTACCAGACTACCTGGGCTGACTTCTCATTCTATGTGCTAATTACTTAGCATATAACATTTTCTTTTAGCCGACTTCTTCTCTTGGAGGCCAATAACCTAATACAAATTATTCTCTTGAGTTGACTTGTCTTCTAGGGTTATTAGCCAACTAATTAGGGTTTCTTCTTGCTTCCCGGAATATTCTATTTTCATCAAGGTTACACGTGGAGGTAAATACCTCCCACAGCTACCATAATATCAACACCATCTTTTGTCCTCAATCTTTCTGCTATTGCCCCTATTATGGTTTCTTTTTCGTCAGATGATGACGGTGAAAATGAAAATCCGACACCACTTGCTCACCCACCTCCAATGGAGTCCATCGAACATGAACTTGCACCTACACCATAACATCCTATATCGGTCCATCCTATATCGGTCCATACCACACGAGAAGTGATCGACTATCTTGCAAGTGGTTCTTCAGGTCAATGTTGTATACATTCACACTTCTAGCGAACCTGCTCTCTTTTGGCTCAAGATTTAGAGATTGATGATTCAAAAACATTTGTAGAAGCTTTTGACCATCTAGATTGGTATGCAACAATGAATGAGGAATATAGTTCCTTAATGGCAAACAATACTTGGGATCTTGTCTCTCTTCCAAAAGGAAGAAAACTTATCAAATTTCGATGGGTGTATAGAACTAAGTATGGAGCAAATGCAAGTGTTGATAGACATAAGGGTCGTTGAGGTGTCAAAGGATTTTTCCAAGTAGAAGGAATTGACTATACCAAAACCTTTGCCTCCATAGCCAAAATACACTCCATCCACCTTGTTCTAGCCCTTGCAACATCATAAAAATAGGTCGTCCATCAGACAGATGTTAAATATGTCTTCTTGCACGAGGATTTGTAGGAAGAAATTTACATGGAGCAACCTCATGGCTATATTCAAAATGAATCTATTCTTGTTTGTTCGCCTTAAGAAATCTCTCTATGGCCTTTAGCAACGGGGAAACGATTCTGAGTTTTCGAAACCGGGACTATACGAAACAGGCCCTCAAAAAATGGAAACGTCAGGGGAAACGCCATATATAAAAAAAAATAAAAAATATATATATATATATATATATATACAATTTTTTAAAAAATAAAGCATTATATTGCAAAAAAAACATAATGATACACATAAATGACATTTTAGAAGGAAAACCATGTCCATATTAACCCCAATAGCTGATGAATATCATTCATTACATGATGCAAGTAGCAAAATCAAAAATTAGCCTTTATAGATGAGGCTTTACATCCAAAATCAGCCTTTATAAATGAGGTTGTATGTGCTGAAAATAAAAAAAAAACATGAGCTAAAGGCAACTACAATTACATATCATATTGATCTTCATCCTCATCATCAAAAATTGAACAAGATGCATGTTTAGCAGAACTAGAGTGTCACATACCCACTACGGAAAACTAAAATTTTCGCCTCTTTTATTCGAGGGACAGAATCCCCGAATTCCTACTGGGGCCTAGCACAGGCTAGCTTTCCCCTTATCCACCTCCATGTGATCGTTGGTTACGACCACGGGCCAAGCCAAGAGGCGCCTTTCGCATTTCGCGACTCAGCGATGCAAGAGAGTCAAGTCTTTCAACACTTCAAACCCCGAAACCCGAAATCTTACCTTTGCTGAGATCGACGGCTGCGAATCTTCCCCTGATCCGACGGTCCTGGCCGTATCAGGATTTCGGCAACCGGGAGTTCGAAATGCAAGAGAGTCAAGTCTTTCGACTCTTCAAACCACGAAACCCGATACGCAAGTCCTTGTACGAGATCCAACGGCTCACGGGATTTCGGAGCTTTCCCCGAAATCTGACCGCTCACCACGCGTCTCCTCCGATGGATGGTCCAGATCCTTTCAGGACTCCTCCTTTCTACTACAGAGCGCGTCGGGGTTCCGAGTACTGGGATTTCGCGACTTGCGAAGACGAGAGGTCTTGCCCTTTGGTTTCCCGGGTGCCGAAACGCCGAAACGTCGACCGGCAACCACGTGTCCCTCCGATGGACGGCTGCGACCTTTAGCCACCATCAACCGTTGTGATCTTTTCGGGATGATCAATGGTCGCGATCAAATCCCGACTTTCTCAAACTTATTCACACTAAACCGACTCAGGGTTTCGTATACCGGGATTTCATGACTTGCGAAGACAAGGGGTCGTGCCCTTTGGTTTCCCGGGTGCCGAAACGCCTATCGGCAACCACGTGTCCCTTCGATGGACGGTCCAGGTAACTCCCATGGATCTTGGGATCTACAGTCCCGATTCCTTCACTACTTGCGAAGGTTGAAAGAGGTCGAGGCATTAACGCCTACGTTCCTTCCTCCAATCTAACGGTCGTAACAAACCTCAGATCCTCCAAAAGGATCTCGTCCGTGCATCTAGCAAACGAAAGGGTACTCTCTTTCGGTATTTGAAACTCGCTATCCTTCCTGAGCTTCGTCAGTTATGAAGGACTTGAGAGCTTTGCGCTCTTTCTCCTGGACTTGACTCTTAGAAGAGTCTTCAGCACAACTATTGCGCTCCTTCATCAAGGGGTCCTAGGTTCGGTTTGCCTTGCAGAGAGCCTGTGCATATCTGCACTACCTCTCCTAAGCTTAACAGGCTTCGTCCTCCAAGGGACTCAAAAGGATTAGGAAGGTTTACATGCGTACATGAAACTGTGTCCACGGTCGACGAACGCACAGTTCGTGACTCGGGCTTATGCCACCATAGGACACAAGTATTTACGGGTATAAAACCTATCCTAACCATATGCTTTCTTACTAGCCTAATTATACAATCAAGCATAAATAAGGGGGATACAGTATATCCATTAAGAAATATGCTTGATTCCTGCAACATACACAGTATAGCCAATTCATACACAGTTACAGATAAATTACACAGGGTAAGAAATCACTTATCTATTACAGGTTGCCGCCAACCAACTGACTGTGGGTGTTCGTCCTTCCACTCAACCATAGGCTCAAAGGCATTCAATCTTAGCACTCTGGCACCCAAGTGCCAAGCCATGATATAACCAGGGAATTCTCACAGTTCTCGAGGGTTCTCTCTCTGTTTTTGCTTCTGCTTGGATCATGTTCTCTGTAACTCAGATCTTTCTCTCTCGATGATGGCCTCGGTGAGGTTTCTCAGATGCCCCTTGGCATCAAGCTCGCGGCCTTCATCTCACGACTCGCTGGAGAGCTCTGCGCATCTCCCCTGCGAGCTTACACTCTTCTTCTCCCCGTCTCTTCCCGTGTCTCCTCTCCCGTGTGTGTGTCCCTCTTACCTTGGGAGGTTTTGCCAACCTATCATGTTCCTTCTGTCACAAGGAAGCTCAGGTCTGCAGGTCCCTGTGGTACTTCAAACTGACAGCCCATGTTTCCATTCATGGGGGTGGTTGGTGATTCAACCACCGATCCTTTCTTCATTGACTGATTTTCTTTCCTTGGGATTCGAAGGAGGTTTGTCATCCTTATCAAGGGAGATTTGGGGTTATTTGATATATGAACCCTCTCTTATAGTTTTCACATTCTTCCTTTAGTGATATCATGGCTAGTACTTTCAAGGCTTCACCCCCCACAATCAGTTATTGGCAACTCAAACAATAATACATTTACATTTTCCTCATGCATTAGCATGGAAATTCCTATTTTATGATTAATTACAAATTGGGGGAAACAGGGTGTTACAATTCCCTCCCCCTTAAAGGAACACCGTCCTCGGTGTTCTTTCTCAAAAACACTTGGGATGCCTTTCTCATTCAGCCACTTCAGAAATCTTGACCTTCATCCTCGGTCGGGTCCTTTTTCAGGATCTTAGCCTTCGTCATCTGACTTCAATAATTCTTGGACACAAGCACATTAATCACAATTTTGTGCGAAAACATCTTACTGTTGTTCAAAATTCAAAAGAAAAATTTCATAATCTTAGCACAATACTTATCTGTGTAGTTTGTGGATCTGTATCCACATGGTAGTTTTGTCATCCATGCTCATCGCTTTCCTTGACGTACCCATTGGGTGCATGATTCCAATTCAATAGTTCACAAGAGCTTTCATGTTTTCATCTTCCTTTCCAAGGTTTTTTTTATTTAATTTAATTTTTTTTATTTTTTTTGGTCTGCACGGGAAACTACCCACTATGTGCATAATCCCAATAGTTTACAAGAATTATTAAGGTCTCCTCTTCCTTGCGGTCACTCATCCTCCAGGCCCGGGCTCATACATCCCCTTCACTGTTATACAGTCCCTCGGGCGATCCTTCTTGCCCTGCTGAGGTTTTCTCGCACAGGAAAATTTTAGAGACTCTATCGAGTCTTACAGTCGAGGCGTCCCTCAGACTTGCTCTGTCAAGGCGTCCCTCCGGCTTGTGTACCTCAACATAATTTATTTCAAGCGATCATGACTCATCACGAGGTTCTCATGGCTCAGCAGTAGCCCTTTTTCATCATCTTCAGCTTTGACAGCCTTTATCTGTTCCTTTCTGGACATCTCTTTTCTTCTCACATGTATCATAGGTATGTAAAATTCATGAGACATCATTATAAATTTTAACTTTCAAAATGTTATTGCAAATCTGTCACACACAGATTTTCTAATCTCAAGATTTGTTTTCATATTTGTTCCGCACAGGAACCAGATTCATAATTATGGGACTTTCCTTCCCATAATGGTTTGGCTCAGCAGGCAATTGGCCTTCCTTATGGGCTTACAATGCTGCCATATCTAAGACCCCTTTGCTTCCTGCACTTTCAACTTCAATCGGCCAAACAACTTGTTAGCTTTTCCATGCATATACATTTTATTGCACCTTTAGAACATCGTCACAACAATTTCAGAATTGGGCATACTTAACAATTAAATTACTTTCTCAAAAGGGAAATACCATTCCTTGCAGTTTGGCTCAGCAGGCAATCGGTCTTTCTTATCGACTTACAACACTGCCATATCCAAGACTCTTTGCTTCCTGCAATTCATTCTTTACACAGCCAAACAATTGTTAGTTTCATCTCAACATACCAAACTTTTCAAAGCGTAATTCAACATTTAAAAAGGGTTTTAACAATTGTGCCGATATCCATGGCCACATTCATACCCAATGCATCCTTGCATTGTTTTTCAGGTTCGTCAGACTTTATGATCGGTTCTTGGCCATGGGGTGTTGGAATTTAACCAACCTTTTCCTCATATGGTTTATTCGTTTTCTTTCATTCTTACAGTAGGACCATACTACCGGCTATAGGCTGATCACGATCCCAAATCAATACACATGAACTCAAAATTTTCACATGAATGCCTTTACGCATTCCTTGATTGTCAATGCATTCATGACATATCAATTCATGAATTCTTCCAAGGGTTACAAACAATGTTTACTACCAGAGGTTCATACCTCCATTATTCAGGTTCTCCTTTCGGAATCATACCTTACTTGGGTATCCAAGGCATACAACTGCCTTTCAAGTTTATGCATAACACTAAGACAATAAAATATTTCAGAAGGGGTTCTTACCAAATCCCTTCATAACTTGTGCCACACAGGCGTGAATATCTTTATACCGGTTCTTGGCTGCTAGCACCCTCTTTCTTATTTTTACCTCATCACCAGTGCTTTATTGGGGCTTTTACAGCCCTGTCAACAATCTTTCACTCACAGCCTTCTCCTAGTCATTCTCTGTTCGAGGTTGCCCATCATTGGCAATTGTCTTCCTCAATAGCTCCAATTTATTTCTATACACAGCATGCATCATCATAGACACAATTACATTAGTCATAATATTAAACCTAATGCATGTATCATAACATTCGAATTCATAAACATTCTTAAATGTTTCCATAAGTGCAACACAACAGTTCTCAATCGTTTTCACAGTATTACAACCATCATTACTATGGTGTCAAAACATTTTCGTTCATCAATGTACTAGCTTTCTCATCCCATAGAAAACATAATGCACAGCAAGGAAAGAATTGAGGGCTCTCCTCTTCTTCAAATTCTTTCTACATCGCCTGGGGCTTTTCAGCCCAGTCGAGTTATCTCTAAGGTCTCACTGCCTTTTCTTACTCATAGCTTCAACCAAGCCTTATCAGTTAAACGTACTCATTTATTCATTTAATCATACTCAGGGGGTTTACTTGCCTCTTACAAACTATACCGGTTTCCACAACTACTCTTTTTCTGAGCAACCTTGGTTAGGCCTCACTCTAACCCTTTTTGGGATACTGCAACATGCTTTAATAACAACTCTTTTCTCATAATGAATCATGAACATGTGCATCCTACACACTCCCATTCGGTTATCAGAATGGTCAATATTCAGTTGTTAGTCTTCTATTAATTACATGATTCTTCCAAAATGTAATCCAGGATTCTTATATATGGACAGGCCTTGCAACCCATTGTCCAACCTTCAACAATTATTAGGGTTGTGACTCTGTTCTTCTGACAAAGTCCTTACACAGTTCCTCCACCGGGAACTCATTCGGCATGCAACTTCCTTGTTGCATATCCATCACTATTTGTGATGGCCTCAACCTTGAGTTAGCTTTAGCTTTTTACTAAATATTCCCCTTACGGAATATAAGCATGCATCTTTACTGTTAAGATCAGTCAATTCAGATTCATTCACAATCCTTCTCATGTGATGCTCAAAGGTGTAATCATTTGTCTCTTGTTATGACAAGAGAGAATCTTTGCTCATTTACCCTTTCATCTAATTATATTGGTACTTCCTGAGGAAATGGAATACATTCCCCTCAGGCTCTTATTTGGAACAGAACTTTCATGACTCCCCAGAATGGAGTCAGCTATGCCTCCATAGTATTCATTTAATCTGGATAAGAGCAATACTTGCTTCACGTTTCACTCATCAAGGCAATCATATTGGGCCTCTAGTATACTTATATTCTTACATCATACGTGTGCATTACTTGCATGTTTCATATCATTCATACCTTACCGGTATTAACATCAAGCTTCCTATTATGAAGCTTCACACTGCATTCAACTCATGCATATTCATCATACTAGCTCACGCCTTCTCACGCGACCACCGACGGTGACCACGATCCGAACAAAAAGGCGCTTCGCGTTTCACGATTTCGGGATTCATGTTGCAAGGAACTCTGGTTCTTCGATCCCCGAAATTCGAAAACCCAAAAGACCGAATCTAAGGTTTTCTCAGCTCTTTTATTCACATGACCCTTCGCTCGGAACCTGGGGTCAACTCCCAGACACACGTCGGGATCCCGTGTTTCGGCGAATCCGCAGACAACGCTCCACCGTTTCCCAAAACTTCTGATCCACGAGGGTCTGGCAAACTGGATCCCACAGTCCAGATCTCTCTGGCAATCAACGGTCCTGATCAAATCCCGGCTTTCCACCTTTCGGGGTTCTGGCGGAGTCTTCACCCCTTAACTCCTGATTTCAAATCCCCGAAATGTGTATGCGTCAAATCAACGATCCACCGCCTGTCTCGATCCAACAGCTCATGTTGGATGTCGGGATTTCGTGACATGTGAGTCCTCAAAACTCTGCCCATTGACTTCTAAACCTCCGACTCCCGAAGATCCAATTACACCGGATCTACGGTTCAGGTCATCCGCTAACCAACGACCTTGATTGAATCGGTGATTTACCTAGCACGACTTTGGAAAGTCTACGCTTCTATTTTCCTAATAGACGAAACCTCGAAGCTCTAGATCAACAGCTCTCATTGATTCCAATCTAACGGATACTATTCCTCCTGAACTTGTGAGTGATGAGAGGTTATCAGCCTTATCTTTTCCGTTGATCAACTAGATCTAACGGTTCATGGAATTTCGGTATTCCTCCCTCCGAGAATTCCACCATCCGTTCAGACTCTCGATACCCGAAATCTTGAAATTTCAGATCAGATCAACGGTCACCAACGGTTGTGATTATGTCGTGATTTCGCGTTCCGCGACTTCGGGACTTCTGTTATGAAGAACCTCGAATCCTTCGATCCCCGAAATTGCGAAGTTTTGGAGTTCTCAATCTGATGGTCTCGATTCTTCCACGATCTGACAGCTCAGATCTCGTCGAGGTTTCGCGTATCGAGATTTTGCGATTTCGCGTGTCACGAAGTTGAAAGACCTTTCACCTCCGTTCTCCCGATCCCCGAAATTGCGAAATACTCTCTGGACAATCAATGGTCCAAATCGCTCCTTGATCAACGACTATGATCTTTTCGCGAATTTCTCATTGCTTCTTCCAAGCCCTTTGGTTTTTCGAAATTCCGGTATCTCCTCGCAACTAACCAGTGCGCTACTTCTCCGAGATCTAACAACTCGAAACATTTCGGTTCTTTCTGAATGGATCTTGACTCTAAATCCTATCCAATTTTCAAAATTCTTTTCTGAAGGATTTCTCCCACTCAATCCTCCATACTTGTTCTTTCTTCGAACTTCAGTTTTCTGCGCTTCACCTTTGAACGCTTCAACTCTTCAAAACTTAGAAACTTTTTCTAAGTGTTTCCTCTCAAGACTTAAAACCACTACTCCTCCTGGTATACTCTGCGCTCAACCTCTAGAGTTTTCAAACTTTAACACAAGTTGGATTCTATACGCATGTTCGGCATACCAAATTTCCCCGTTATCTCTTCTGAGCTTTTAAGTTACTTACAGGACTAATCTCTTAGTCATAACTCATACGGACGTTACCCTCTCTTTATGGGAACAACCAACAAGGGTCACTCTTGGGAATTAGCAACAGTCCCAAAGGACTCCTCTTAATCTTTCTTAAACAGATTATCCTTGTTGTCGATTCTAACCATTATAGGTCAGGTAATCTGACCCTACATATTTTCATCAGTCCTCTCAATCATGAGTTATATGCTCAGGGTTTAGTCTTTTAATAATGCAGTAATTATAACTTTCTAAAGATCCTACCAGTCCTTACCAGATTTCTCAAATCATGAAGGAGTTCTTCATTTGGATCTTAATTCTTACCTAACCAGACATCTCAATTGCAAGAGACTCTACCTGCTTTAGTAGGTAGCCATCGTCACACTTGTAACAGAACAACTCAGTTCATGTCCCTTTTCTGGCTCGTGCAGCTCCATAGCACAATTTATTCCACCTCTGTTATTCACACTCAGGTCTTATCAGTAATATTGATCAGTGCATCCCTACTCCTATAAGAGTAGTTATCATTTTGACAAAGGAACAATATAATTCCTTTGTTGGAATTCAACAAGAAATCCCAAAATCACAGGTTCATTCTGCAGCCCTTCTCCTCAAGGAGTAAATGCAAATAACAACATCTCCTTACGCGACTCGTACATGAGCCCAAGCAGGCCAAGTGTTGTAACCATGCTCTGATACCAATTTGTCACATACCCACTACGGCAAACTAAAATTTTCGCCTCTTTTCTTCGAGGGACAGAATCCCCGAATTCCTACAGGGGCCTAGCGCAGGCTAGCTTTCCCCTTATCCACCTCCATGTGATCATTGGTTACGACTACGGGCCAAGCCAAGAGGCGCCTTTCACATTTCGCGACTCGGCGATGCAGGAGAGTCAAGTCTTTCGACTTTTCAAACCCCGAAACCCGAAATCTTACCTTTGCTGAGATCGACAGCTGCGAATCTTCCCCTGATCCGACGGTCCTGGCCGTATCGGGATTTCGGCAACCGGGAGTTCGAAATGCAAGAGAGTCAAGTCTTTCGACTCTTCAAACCCCGAAACCCGATACGCGAGTCCTTGTACGAGATCCAACGGCTCACGGGATTTGGGAGCTTTCCCCGAACTCTGACCGCTCACCACGCGTCTCCTCCGATGGACAGTCCAGATCCTTTCAGGACTCCTCCTTTCTACCACAGAGCGCGTCGAGGTTCCGGGTACCGGGATTTCGCGACTTGTGAAGACGAGAGGTCTTGCCCTTTGGTTTCCCGGGTGCCGAAACGTCGACCGGTAGCCACGTGTCCCTCCGATAGACGGCTGCGACCTTTAGCCACGATCAACCGTTGTGATCTTTTCGGGATGATCAACGGTCGCGATCAAATCCCGGCTTTCTCAAACTTATTCACACTAAACCGATTCGGGGTTTCGTATACCGGGATTTCACGACTTGTGAAGACAAGGGGTCTTGCCCTTTGGTTTCCCGGGTGCCGAAACGTCGACCGACAACCACATGTCCCTCCGATGGACGGTCCAGGTAACTCCCATGGATCTTGGGATCTACGGTCCTGATTCCTTCGCTACTTGCGAAGGCTGAAAGGGGTCAAGGCATTAACGCCTACGTTCCTTCCTCCAATCTAACGGTCGTAACAGACCTCAGATCCTCCGAAAGGATCTCGTCCATGCATCTAGCAAACGAAAGGGCACTCTCTTTCGGTATTTGAAACTCACTATCCTTCCTAAGCTTCGTCAGCTATGAAGGACTTGAGAGCTTTGCGCTCTTTCTCCTGGACTTGACTCTTAGAAGAGTCTTCAGCACAACTATTGCGCTCCTTCATCAAGGGGTTCTGGGTTCGGTTTGCCTTGCAGAGAGCCTGTCCATATCTGCACTACCTCTCCTGAGCTTAATAGGCTTCGTCCTCCAAGGGACTCAAAAGGATTAGGAAGGTTTACTGTAAGGTAGCTAGAGAGGTAGTGGGGGTTGTTAAGAACCCAATAGATCTACCAATATAAGAACCACAAATACTGAATACACAATAGATCCACAAAGCAAGATAGAAGAAACCACACTTTATTATTACCAAACCCTTGAGGTAGGGCAACACCATACAATGGATCCTATTATGAAAGGGATCCTCTCCTATTCACTTGCCTCTTCGAGGGGGCATCCTCCTATTGAGCTACTGCTCCAAATCCTTGCTTGTACAATCACAATATTCTTCACTATGTTTCATTACATTGCCTACACTTCTTTATATAGCTCTCCCTATCTCCTAGGAACCTTCTAGAGAGCCTTCTCACATTTATTACATCCAACTACCATAGTGGGCCTT
>ML778169.1:710460-728669 GCA_009831015.1 Picea engelmannii | reverse complement strand
GTAATAAATGTGAGAAGGCTCTCTAGAAGGTTCCTAGGAGATAGGGAGAGCTATATAAAGAAGTGTAGGCAATGTAATGAAACATAGTGAAGAATATTGTGATTGTACAAGCAAGGATTGCTTGAGGATTTTTATCCTTCCATTGCCTGAGGATGCCATGTGCAAATGCATCCAATGTGTGAAACAATTGGACTTTGAATGATTCAAGAATTTCTTTCAGGTTTTGAGAAGAAATAGCCATATAAGCACCCTATGAACCCTTCGGTCCCGCAGCCGTCATGAAAAAATCCAAAAAAATTGAACAATAATTTACAACAGAAAATTGCGGTTTTTTCTGAAAAAACCCTAAAAAATTGTTGAAGTTAAAATGCTCATAACTTCACTTCCCGAACTCCATTTCCACTGATTTTGTTTTTGAAATTGGGTGAAATTGTGAGAGGAACTCATATCTGTAATTTGTTTGAGAAAATTCGGCCTCCAACTGCTACAAAAATAAAAACAAATCGCGCCGCCGTCCGCGGAAAAAACCCTGAAAATTTGCAGATTTTAAAACTTCAATATCTTGACTTCCCGGACTCCGTTTCGGATGATTTTTTTTTTTTAACTTGGGTGTTTTTCTGAGAGGAACTCAGATATACAACCCTTTTCTGCAAAGTTTGCATAGAAATATACCGAAAACTTTGAGAATGTTGCGGCCCTCTTTTTTTTTTCTCCAAAAAAATAATCTGCAAAAATAAAAAATATTTGCCCACAACGTCTACCCAAGGAAAGTGCTCTGACAAGAATATCTCCTAGTGGAGATTCATGAGTACATCTCTAAAATCAAAACATTTTAAGGATTGTTGTCACAACTACAATACCTACTTGTAATGTAGCAACCTTAGAAATGTAGGTTATAGGCATGATAATTAAAATAATCAAACCTAGAGTCTTCACTTCCAGTGTGTCGTTTCCTTTGATTGCATTGAGATCCCTTTGAATCCACGATTGCAACAAGGCTTCCTTCCTCCTGCAAGTACCCTCATGACAATGATTCACTTGTATATATATACACAAGTGCATACCTGAGAGTGTACACCAATGGAGATTCTGCTTGAGATAAATGCCCTCATAATGATGCATTTTTCATGACTATTCATAACTCCTGGATATTAAGGTGTCTGGGTGCTATTCTCTAAGACAAAAATGGAGATCCTCCGACAATATCAATTGGGAAGTGCAGATCATTTGATTTCATAATGTTCTGCAATAAGTGCATCTTGAGAATGACCAGAAAATGGTGATTTTCCTGTGACAAGCTCAAATAGAATAGTACCCATGCTCCATAAGTCTTCCTTGGCATCGCACTTCCAGGACGGCATAATCTTTGGAGCCATGTACAAAGGTGAACTGTAGAGAGTTTCAACTAATCCTTGTGGTTGGATGGACCTCGCTAAACCAAAGTCTGCAATTTTCAGTACCACATTTCTGTCATTACTTGAAGTAGAAGATTATGTGGTTTTAGGTCCCTGTGTATGAGATTTTTCTCGCGAAGTGCTTTTAATCCAGCAACAAGTTGGATCATAAAATGTCTTTCTACAGCTTCTGTCAACCTTCCATTACTTTTAATATATGCAGCTAAATCACCACCAGAACAGTACTCCATAACAAGAAAAAATTTGATGTGGATGACTGACAATGTCATACAATCCTATAATGTTCGGATGGTTAATTTGCCTCAGAATATCAATCTCCAACAATTTTAAAAGCCCGCCAGCTTCAAATTTCTGTAATGCCATTTGAGTATGGCACAAGGAGCTTGAGATCGGATTTGAGGTTTGCTTACTAGACAAGGGTAATGGCCCTCCAAGTCTGCGGTCTGCTACAGCAAGAACATGCCTAACAACCTTCACTTTTCTGCTCATAAAACTTAGTTTTGCTACTAGCC
The DNA here is from genome assembly GCA_009831015.1 of Picea engelmannii. Taxonomy (NCBI): domain Eukaryota; kingdom Viridiplantae; phylum Streptophyta; class Pinopsida; order Pinales; family Pinaceae; genus Picea; species Picea engelmannii. The sequence continues at coordinate 726,742 of ML778169.1, read as the reverse complement.
TTGGCTTGATCCTCCTCCTCCTGTAGGTCTGCTGTTTAGGGTACCTGTCATAGCGTTTCTTTTGGTTGTGGCAGCCTTACATTTCACCTCAAAACATCCAGATGCTACCTCAATTGTTTGTTGCCATAGCTCTGCAATTTTAGGCTGATTGCTACCTTTGTTTTTGGGCTGCAAAAACCTTAATTTTCACCTTAGAAAGGGTCCGACCCTTCTTTAAGTGTTTGTTGTTAGGGTATTTCCGCGACAGCTTTAGAGGGGCCTTAGAACAGGCCGAGTTCCTTACTGTGGCTGCCATAAGTTTGCCTGTGGTTTAGGGTAGGCCACGCTTCTCAAGCCTGCGGCTACCTTGTTCTAGCAGCCGACCCTTCTCCTAGGCTCCAACCTCCTCTCCCATATACCTCGGCTATTGTGGGGTTTCTCCTAGGCTCTGACCTCATCATCTACCACAACAAGGAGAGGTCCGATCCTCTTCTCTTCACAACTACAGTAGAGTTTTCGCAGACCTTACCTTCAATTTTAATGTGCAATGGTCTTCTTCAAGCCTGCTCTGATACCATGTTGAATTTTCAATGAGCTATGGCTCATGCATTCTCTTTAAATTTTTTGTTTAACTTTTACTTGAACCATAACTACTACAACAAACCAAGATCACAAGAAGAATAACCTAGCACAAGAACACAAGAAGTATCCTGGGAAACCCTTCTCAACATGTGTGCAATTCCAGAAGGACCTTTTGTTTGAGTTGGGAATTCTTACATAAATATAGATGATCATGATACCATCGAAAATCGTTCTTCCATACAAAATTATCTAATGAACTGGGGTCCTCTTGTAGTTTTTGAATGATCTTGCATACCTCTTGATCTTGCTTCCATTCTATTATTGCTTCTTCCACCCAATCAGATTGCAGAATAGAAATAACACATAATGAACGTTTTGCTTCTTCTTCTTTCCTTGAAAGGGCATCTGCCACAACATTATATTTTCCTTTCGTGTAGATAATTTCAAAGTCATAACCTAACATCTTTGTAACCCATTTTTGTTGCTCTTATGAAGATAATTGTTGCTCCAAGAAGTACTTCAAACTATCATGATCTGTTTTTACTGTGAAGTGTCTTCCTATTAGGTAAGGGCACCATTTCTTAACTGCACGTATTATGGCCAACATTTTTTTTTCATAAATGGATTTGAATACTTTTTTTCCTTTAAGTTGGTTGCTTTCAAAGGAAAGGGGCCTTCCTTCTTCCATTAAAACGGTTCCAATTCGATGGCTCGAGGCATCACACTACACAATAAATGTTTTTGTGAAGTTAGGTGTGGCCAAGACTAGAGTTGTACACACAGCCTCCTTAAGTTTTTCAAAAGCTTTGGTTGCTACTTGAGTCCAAGAAAATGCTTCTTTATTTAATAATGGTATTAGAGGTGTTGCGATTTGACCATAGTTCTTGACAAACTTGTAGTAATAGCCTATCAATCCGAAGAATCCTCTAAGTTTCTTCAAGGTTTTAGGAATTGGCCATTCTCTCAAAATGTTAATTTTGTTAGGGTCCACTTTTACACCTTCATGAGATACAATATGACCCAAATATTCCTCCTCTTGAACCACAAAGGCACACTTGGAAGGCTTTGCATAAATTTGTTTTTCTTCCAATAGTTTTAATACTTTGTCAACATGTTGTACATGTTCTTCCCAAGATTTGTTGTAGAATAGTATGTCATCAAAAAATACTAATACAATTTTTCTAAGGAAGGGCTTGAAAATATAATTCATCGAGCTTTGAAATGTTGAAGGTGCATTAGTAAGTCCAAATGGCATAACCAAAAACTCATAATGATCTTCATTTGTTCTAAAATCTCTTTTGGGAATGTCTTCCTACCTCATTTTGATTTGATGATATCGTGAACGAAGATCCAACTTAGTAAAGAAAATTGTTCTATGCAATTCATCTAAAAATTCATCAATGACAGGTATATGAAACTTATCTTGATGGTCATTTTGTTGGGTTGTCGATAATATGGACAGATATGCCATGATCCATCATTTTTGGTAACTATCACCAGTGGTGAAGAGAAAGAACTTTGGCTAGGTTGATTTATGTCGGCCTGTTAGCACACTTTCTCACCCTCCATTTGAGCTCATATAACAGAAAAAGCAGTAATGAAGGTGTTAATTCAAGGACAAAAGCCCCAAATCGTCACGGGCTAGACCCCTCTCAATTTGGGTTGGTGCATCCCAACCTAAGGGGGGAGTCCCTAGGTACCGGTTTGCTGTTCGGAAGTCTGATTTTCTGCAATTAATGAAAAAAAAAATCAGCAAAATTGCTTTGGACAGAGTGTAAACACACTGCCAAATTGTTAGGAAAAGAGTGATTTTTATAGCTTGGAGGGATCCTGTAGGGTCGGCACAAGAGAGATAGAAGAAACAAGAAGAGGAAACCACTTAAAATATAGCTTAATATCACAACAAATGGTAAGATGTACCAATCTAATTGCAAAAATAAAACAAGATACCAACAAGAAGGAAAGTTTAGAAACAAACACAACACTTATTTATTATAGGTTTGCCAAAGGGTTGATTGCGCCACAATCAACAAGTCCACAACCAATATAATGGCTATCCTTGCTCAAGGAGAGAGGAGAAAAGAATGAGTATGTCGCTGCTGCAAATATCCAACCATAATATTGTAGACCAACCTCCAATATATAGTGATGAGGGTGCACTTTACCAAGAGAGAGTATGGGGGTGCATGAGAGAAAGAGATGAAGTAGGAAAAGCGCCTGGGGAATGGAGAGAGAGAGTTAACTCATGTGAAGAATAGGAGTGTTAACGCATGGAGGAATGAATTAAGAACTAAATGCATATTTAAACGCTAAATTTGGCCAAAATATACATGAGTTAGACAAAGAGGGAGAGAATGTGCCCTAAATTTTAGGGATTTAGTGTTTAAGAGAAATTTAAGGGGAATTAGTGAAATTAATTTGCATGGAAAGTGAGTGAATGACGAGTGAGAAAAATTTAGGTGAGTGATTTAAGCCTTGATTGGCTCAATCATGTCTTAAATCTTAGGGATTTACCGTTTAAGAGGAATTAAAAGGGATTTTTATGGAATTAATTGCATGGAAAGTGAGTTAATGACGAGTGAGAGGAAATTAAGTGAGTGATTTAAGTCTTGATTGGCTCAAGCCCTAAACTTTAGGGATTTAGCATTTAAGAGGAATTAAAAGGGATTTTTATCGAATTAATTGCATGGAAAGTGAGTTAATTGTTGATTTTTGCAAACCTAGCACCCGACAATTAACTCGAAATAAAATCTCTTTATTTATTAACTGCGCAGCTACGTTACTTAACGAAAAATCAGTGGAAGCAAAATCATAAACCAATAACTCATTGCACAAGATATTCAGGTAAATACCCCTGGGAAAACCCCGAAGGGAAAACCAGATCTCAGTTTGATTTATTATGATAAATCTTGGGCTCCCGTCCTGTGATAGTGGCCCATCAGAGGAATACAATGCTGCAACAAATAGCCTAGCCCACCTGGCTACTATCTCCCTTGCTTCCCTTTACACCTTTCCTCAACCCTGCCCACTCACACTTGGATGAAGTCTCTTCACCCACTCAATGAGATCTCCTCACTCTCTAATTAGTGTGTCTCATCTTCTCGTCTATGCTGCCTTTTATTACATTGAGTTAACCCTAAGTCCAAAACCCTAGATCTCCTAAAGTGATCAATAGTTGGGATCTAATCTCACGTTCACTTTATATCTAACGACTAGGACTTAATCAACTCAATTAATCTCACATTAATCTAAAAGGTCATTCACTTTAATTAATGCCTGATAAAGTGAACTTCCTAGGGTTTTCTGAGAGGTTACAAAGATGACTTCCACATGCTAGACACCAAGCCTATGTGGAAGTACCTATCTGATGCTAATACATCAACACTCCCTCTTAGCGAGGAAGGTACTTCTACCATTGGAAGGTGGCTCTATCTTCGCTATCAGATCTGCTACCATGACAACTCTCCAATCCACCTGATTGGCTGCTCCCTCTAACAAGAAAGCTATCCCCGCCATCTCGCTAGGACCCAGCTGCAAAGACTTGTTGCCTATGCTCCTAGAAGCCTCCTACTTCTAAGCATCTTGCATGGTCATCTTGTACCATGACTTCTGGATAGACTTAGAAGGGTGCTCCTTCCCACTGGTACCTGAAGGTTGACTCCCTTTGAGCTGCTCAACCTTCAGAGCTATCTGCTACTTGTCCTCTGTCCTTCTGTTGCTGCTTTTCATAGCTCGCATAGGTTGACCCTTTAGCCTATACAAGTTTTTCTCTCTAACTCCATAACCAATTGCTGTGTCTGAGCTAGATCCTGTGGGCATGATCAACTCCTGTCCATCCCGGAACAATACCTCATAGCCCTTCTTCTTAATCGTTGAGACTGAGAGCACACTCCTCCTGTGTTTTGGCACCCATAGCACATTCGTCACTCTCAATATGCTTCCTGACTCCATCTGGAATGGTACTACTCTAGATCCCTGCACTACATGCTTGGTCCCCATACCAAGTTCCACATACAAGTCCGAGTCAAACTTTGTGAAGCTCTCTAACACCTCTCGTGCTCTTGCCATATGACATGTGGCTCCACTATCTATCAACCATGCATGAGTTGATATGGTTCCCAAGGTAGTCTGGGAAACAAGTAAGAACTCTGATTGCTCAAACTTCTTGGTAAACTCATCTATTTGAACCTTTGCCAACACAACTACATTTGGTTGTGTGTCTTTTCCACCCTTCTTCTTGTTTGGATATTTACCTGCATAGTGCCCAAACTTGCGACATGCATAGCACTTGACCTTGCTCATGTTCTTCTTGTCGTCTTAATAGGTAGAGTCTCCATTGACAAACTTCTTGAACTTGCCCTTCTTTACTTGGCTGGCAAGAGCAACGTTCTCATCATCATTCTTGTGTCGACCTCCATTCAATTCTTCATCTCGAAGCTCTTCCTGAACAAAGTCATTCCACAACCTTGACCAATCAGTGAGGGTCTCTCATGCCACGTTTCCTTTGATGAACGATGTCCACTCTTTCTTGAATCCTTTGAGTGCTGTCCTCACCAACTCTGAATCAACTACTGTCTTCCCAATTGTAGTCAGTTCATCTTGAACCTGTCGGATTCGAGTGAGATAAGTCGTCACTATATCTGATCTTGTCATCTTTGTATCCCTAAGCTTCTCTCTTAGCACTAGTTTGTGATTCTCATCCTTGCTCTGAAATAAACCCTTAAGAGCCTTCCACATGGCCCTGACAGTTGTCTTTCCTGATAAATGAGGGATCAAGTGATCCTTCACTCCATCTAGAATGATGCGCCTAGCTTTCACATCTTTTTGATTATGGATGACCAGTTCTGTCGCATTTGTTGGAGGAGTTATTTGAGTATTAGCAAATTCCTAGATCCCGTTCTCTATCAACACCAACATAATCCGCTCCTTCCACAAACTGTAGTTGGACACCCTGTCCAGCATATCCTCGAATCGCAATCCTGAAGCAACCATCTATGCAACTTGCTGATAAACACAAAATTTGGGTTGCCCAGAACTACTGCCCGTTGCCCGAATTTTTATGCATGTTGGTCGAACTTTTCAACGTGTTGTCGAATGTGAGGATGCCTAAGGCCTTTGTGACCTGCCAGGGGTCTTCTTGCACTCTCTGCGGTTGCACGATGGCTTCCTAGGACTGGATGCCGTTGTCAGAAGCCCTCTGCAGCCTATCTGTGGCCTGGCCCTATCATTGTTGTCCTAGCGGCCCTGTTGGGCGACTGGCCGGTTGCCTGCAGACCTGGCGGCTACAACCACTTCTCTTGTAACTGACTATTCTGTGCCAATGACTGTCACACCTTTGTAGCGCACGAATCTTCTCATCTGACGACTCTGGTCACAGTCGCCCTGTCTTTAGTTGGCTGACGATCCTTCTACCTCAGCCTCTATAGCTTGGGTTTCCTCTCTGGATGCCCAATCTCTCTGTTAGCTCCATGCTAACTTCTCTCCTCAGCAGGTGGCCAAACCTTCCTTCGACGATTCATTACTCTTGTGTGGTTGCTCTTTGTCTGTTGGCGGTCGGCTAGTGTGACTGTTGACATGGCCTAACTCTTAGAGCCCTAGGTGATAGGTCTAGAACCAAGATTGAAAACATATCCTGCAATGGACTTTTGATCATCATGGTCACCAACCCATTTGGAATCATTGAACTCAATCAACAAAAGAGTACCCTCGAAACTATCATGTATCCCAAACTAAATTGTACCTTGGATATATTGAGGTATCAACCTTGCTGCTTTCCAATGTCTCTCATGGGGTGTTTGCATAAACTAAGCAACAAGACCAGTAGAAAAGGAAAGCTCAGGATGAGTATGAGTCAAATACAAAAAGGCTACCAACAAATTGACAGTACATAGTGGCATCTTCTTTGGGTGTGGTATGGGGGGTAGTAAATTTGACTCCAGGATGAAAGGGAGATGGGGTTGGTTTACAATCTTCCATACGAAAGCGATGAAGAAGGTCACATGCATACTTAGATTGGGAAAGGGAAATGCCTTCCTTGATTTGTGAGACTTGGAGGCATAGAAAATAATGCTAATGTCCTAACTTTGTCATGTCAAATTTATTCTTGAGACTGGATTTCACATGTGTTAAAAGTTTGGGATCACTACTAGCGAGTATAATGTCACTAGCATTGAGAGCAAGTATTACGAGATGGTCATTGAATTTCTTGGTATAGACATTGTGTAATGTCCCTTTCCAAATGAGTCTTCTAGAAGATTGGCGAAATAGCCTAAGTACTTTCCATAGGCTATAGTCAGTGGTGAAAAAGGGAATTAATTATTTATTTCATGCCATTGGAGCAAGAATTAATTAATTTTAAAAGGTGACATTGAGTAAATGGTAAAAAAGGTGTCTAAGTGACTATTGAGAATATGAAAAGTCCCTTAAACTTATTAAAAGGTAAAATGGTCGCAAAAGAGTCAACCAAAGAACAAAAAGGGAAAAGGAGGGCGCCCTCTTTCATTCTTGACTTGACATTTTCTAAAATTGCTTTGAGAGAGCTCTTTGTGGCTTTGTGAACTCTTGGGGTGAAAAACCTAAGGGAGGTTTCAGAGATTGGTTTTGGTGGTGAGACATATCCACCCTAGTTAGTCATTTGGAGAAGAGATCATCCATATTTCTTCCTTGTGTTCCATTGATAGTTGAGATATCTTTTGGAGGCTGTGTTTTGCTTCAGTTGTGACTGAATTTTCAAAGAGGTGGTTGAGTTTGGTTTGCAAAAGGGGTCCATTAGCTTGGAAAGGTCGAGTTCACCATTTGATGGGCCATATTCATTGCTGAGGGTAGTGTTTATTTCAGTGGGTCAAAATCTGGCTTTGGGAGGCCAAGTTCATCAAGGAGAATTCGTCGGTTCCTTGTTGTGGAACACTCCATAAACCTGGGCGTATTTCAGTGACCAAGCAACCGAACATCATCGTGGGAGGTCGTGCCACTCTTTGTGGGTCAAATCTTTTTAGCAAGAGGGTCGGTTTGGCTTATTATGGGTGCACCATTGAAGCTAGACCGTTTCCCCTTTGTGTAGACTGCCATTGTTGTTACCGAGGATCATTTTCTCTCCAGAAGAGGTGATTTATTTGTAGCAGACTCAGATTCTCTGTGGGAGTGATTTGCTGGTTATTCTGGGCACTTTGGCAACGTGGGGAAGTAGATTATATCAGTGCTATCTCACAGCTATCCATCAACAATCTTATTTGCTGCATAACTCATAAATACAAGTCTTGTATTGCTCATATCTTACTGTTGTACTCTTCATTCATCTACAACCAGCTCTACACTTATTAATCAGGTCAGAAGTTTGTTTATTTGCTCTCTGTGTGTTGTGGAGACCCACTGTGGAACTATACTTTGATTTATCAGTCCACCACTAATGAAATAAAGAGCATCCAGGTTCATTGTAAACACTGGTTTATTTCTGTCCTTTTAAATTCTAGCATTGCTAATTGTTGTTATACATATATTTCAGACCATTACTTGGGCCACAAACTGTTTGCAAGAAAACAACAATAGCAACATATATGTGACCACTTACAACAACAGATTGTTGAAGTATGTCCACACAGTAGATTAAAAAAAAAAAAATTCATGGGACCTATGTTGTAGGAAACGCCCCTACCCCCTTGTTTCCTGCCCCGGTATGGTACGAAACGCTGAAAAGGGTATGGTACGACCGAGAAACGCCGTCAACCGTACTGTACGATGTTTATCGAAAGGAAAACGCCGTACGGTACAACTGACGACGTTTCCCGGCCGTACCGTGCCTGTAAGGCTGAGTTTTGACGGATTTTAAAGATAAATTAGGCAAAAAAATTGGGGTCGTGGGGCCCGCAAACTGCTAGTTAGTTTTAGTTAAGGTTTTTTTTACATTCTCCAAAGAGAATAAAGATTATTTTCTGTCTTTTTGTTTTAATTAAAAAAAGAAACTTCTAGATGCAAACTAAAACCCTAAATCTCCTTCCTTTGCTATAAGAAACCACTTGCTTTACTCATTCCTCACACTTTCATTAGCAATAGGAGCTTCCTACATCAACAAGAAGGAGATTGTGTGTGGTTTTAGTGAACAATTTTTTTTTCTATTTGGTGAGTAGATTTATTTTATGTTTGCTTAGCAAGTTAGCAGATTTTTTTTTTTCTCTTGGTTTGCAATATACAATTTTCTGTTTTGTTTGGTGAACAAATTTTCTTCTTTTCTTGCAACATTCATGGCTTCTCAAAGTGTTGTTTCATCTACTCCTAAAGCTACTGAAGTAAGCAGGCAACAAAAATACTATCCTCTTTGGAGGCATGTTACCAAGGTCAAGGCTATGGGTGCCGGTGGAGGTTCATGGGAATGGAAGTGCAATTTATGCAAGAAGGATAAGACCTTCAAGGGCTCTTACACAAGGGTCAAGGCTCACATTTTGCATGAAGGGAAGGGTATTGAAGGTTGTCCACATACTCTTGATCTGTAGGTGAGGGATAGATTCCATAAAGAGCATGATGATGCTCAAAAAATAAAGGATAGTAGAACAAAGATTGCTATGCATGGCAGTAGCAAACATCCTCCTTCCTTGGGTGTTAGCAATGAGCCAATGATTGTTCATGAAGCAAGGAAGAGGAGGGCGCTAGAGGTAGAAAACGAGATATCCAAAGGCCCTAGAGGACGAGGTGCAACTTCAAGCAACAAATTGATGAAGATGTTCAACAACCAAAAGAGAGAAGAAACAGAGTCAAGAGTGGCAAGGGCCATATTTGCATGTGGCATCCCATTTAATGTGGTTCGGTCCCCCTATTGGAAGGATATGGTGAAGGCAATTAACAAGGCTCCTCAAGGTTTCAAGGGGCCAAATTATGAAAAACTCGGAACAATGTTGCTGCAGAAAGAGAGGTCATTGATTCATGATATTCTCTAACCAGTTTGCAGCTCATGGACCAGCACAGGGGTTTCCATTATCTCTGATGGATGGACTGATACAAAGTGGAGACCCTTGATCAACGTTATTGCATCATCACCAACATGAGTGATGTTCTTGAGAGCAGAAGATTGTTCTGGTGAGGTAAAAGATAGCAAATTCATTGCTGATATTTTAATTTCTGTTATTGAACAAGTAGGGCCAGCAAATGTGGTGCAAGTTATCACAGATAATACACCCGTTTGCAAAGCTGCAGGCTTGATTGTTGAGAGTAGATATCATATTTTTTGGACTCCTTGCATTGTCCATAATTTAAATCTCATTTTAGAAGAGATTGAGGCAAAAATTGAATGGATTAAGGAGGTCACAGGGCAAGCTAGGGAGATCATTAAATTCATCACCAACCACCACCAGTCTCAAGCAATGTATCGAGAATACTCCAAATTGGAGTAGCTCAAAGTCGTTGAGACAAGATATGCCTCAAATTTCATCATGTTGCGCCGCCTTGTTGAGGTCAAAAGTGCATTGATGAGTATGGTGGTGGGTGTGACTTGGGCTGAGTGGAGACAGTCAGATTCAAAGAGAGGAAGTATGGTGCAGAGGGTGTTGATTGATGAGGATTGGTGGAGTAAGGTAGAATTCTTGCTCAAGTTTACTTCACCAACATTTGAGCTTCTCCGAGATGCAGACACAGACCAACCTTTCCTAGGAGAGATTTATGATGGCATGGATACAATGGTTGAGAAAACCACGGAAATTATTACACAGGAGGCTCCCACTTTGTTTTTTGTCGAGGATGACTTTGTTGAACATGTGAGGTCTGTTGACTACCTATTCAACTAGGGTGTCAACTCCATGCACCATGAAGATATGCATCATCAGATGCAAACATGTCGAAGACTATTTGGTTCTGGAGGGCATTTTTTGCTCCAGCACACAATTTTGTAAGCGGGATTACCACACCCCTGCGTGGGTTAATATTGTAATAGGTCTGCATGGGTCATAGTTAGGTCAATTGCCTTAGGATTTCTTCATTAGGGGAGTTCCTTTCACTGAGTGTTTTTTATCCTCAGGAGGTTGATTTGGCCTAACCAGCCTTATTAATCTCCCTTGAGTTTTTCACTCCCACTAGCAATAAATCCTCCAAAGTGGTGAAAGACATTCTAATGAAGTCATTCTTAGGTAGCTAGTGCTTAGGAACGATGTAAATGACCATGTAAGACAACACACAAAATTTCGCGGAATTCCGTTGAGTCTAGCTAGGTTTTTTTTAATTAATTATTTTTTTCTAAGGTTGGGAATTAAATTAATTAATTAATTAATTAATTCTAAATAATTAATGTAACATTAGGTCCCTGGGTTTTTGATAGGGGTATATGTACTCAAAAGAAAGATAATGAGACCCCCTACACCCTTGGACCAAGTTTCAACTCAGTCGGACAAGTTTTGTTAGGGTTTTTGTCCACTTAGGAGTTTTTTTCGAAAAACAACAATTTTAATTGCTAAACCCAGGACATGGGAAAATGTCGATTTTGTAATAATTAACCAAAAAAGGTAAATTAAAGGTGAAATTAGTGAGAGACCCCACCTAACCCTTCCTAACCCTTTCCTAACCTTTACCTACCCTTTTTAACCCACTTTTAATTTATTCTTACCTTTTAATTATTCCCTTCCTCCTTGCTTACATCCCCCTTCCCACGTGAACTTTGGAAAATCTCTTAAAATGAAGCGTGGGTCCCTCTCTCCACTCATACAACTCTCCTTACCCATCCACGTCTCACTTGGGAGTGTGTCCCACACACTCTCCCACTCAAACCTCACGTATCCCTCACATACCTCACACATCCCCTTTAGAACTCACGCTTTTCCTTTTTAAAAACACGGAAACATCAAATTTTAAATTGGATTTTGCTTTGAATAAAAGCGTGGGTCTCTTCCACCTCTCACATGCCATTAGGCGTGTGGCATACTCTTTCCTCCACACTCCTTCCTTACCACACGCCTTTCCCTTGCATCTTCACGCTTTTCTTGATAGCTTGCGCTTTCCCTTTGAATGAAGTGGACACATCAAGTTTTAGGATGGAAGGTTGTTTTCAATGAAAGCATGGGCCTTCCTCATGGCCAATACACCTCCCCTCTCATGCCACTTTACGCTTCCACTCACCTCACTTTCCATTTTCATCCCTACCCTAAAAGCTCACGCCACCCCTCCATGAGTTGTCTTGTGGTTTGGATCTTTGACATTTGTCAAAGATCCATGAAGGGTCTCTCTTCCTCTCATTGCTATAAATGAGACTCTCCCCTCCCTCATTCTTTACCTTCTCTCACAGTATTGTTATGCTACCAAATTCTCCATCTCCTTCTCTCTCTCACTATTGTCATCTTGCTTCACTTGTTTTGGTTCTTGAAGAGCCTGGAGCAACATTGTTGCTACAACCTCTTCCGAAATTGCTTTGGAGGACTCAGGGATTTCAAGATTTGTCTGGATGATCCATGTATTTGTGAGGTGATATCATTCTGAATCTTTCTGTGTTTTGATCAATAGTTGCTTAAGTAAATTAGTTTACTAGGCTAGGTGAAGCAATAGTGTAGTTGCCCATCTATATATTTTGTGCATGCTTATAATATAAACTATGTTGTATTATCTATGCATTCAAGATATTATCTGTTCTTCCATCTCACTTTTGGTTTAAGTTTTGCAGATCATCTCTATGGAGTTGTTGGGATAGGTTCAAGGACGAATCTACCCTCATCTTCACTTAAACTTCACAAGCATTTCCTGTCCTTCTTCCTCATTCTTTCATATTCATTTTTTGGTATTTAACTTGCTTAGATAGGTCATTAAATCAACATAAAATTCTGGTTTTTATATGTAAGAAGTTTCTGTTGAAAAAACAGAAATTTCGTAACATTGTTTGAGTGTGTTGCAGCACAAATCAGCAAGCAATAGCTTGCTGATTTTTGCAGATTCTCGCCAGGACAAGGAGGCATGCTGCCCAATTTCAAGCACAACACACCTTTCCGGTCCTCCTTTCAAGAGTTGTAATGGTTTCTCTTCTTTCTCTTCTCTCCAAATCATTGTACGGAAGCCCAAATGAGTGTACCCAAGTGGCTTGCACTCCTTTCCTTTCAGTCTTTTACTTTGCAAATTTAGTTAGATTTGTTTTGTCTTTCCTTGCTTAGTTTAGCTAGATTAGTTGTGATCTCTACATGCATGCGTAAATTAAAATTATCTAAAGTAGATCTCATAACATATGCTAGTTTAGAGCTCGTGGAGGCTTAGATTAAATCTCTTTTTCAGTTGCACACAAGTTACATTTCTTTAATCTTTATCTTACACACATGCATGCACATGTCAGTTACATAATCTCTTAAGTAATCGTCTTTTATTTCCTGCAAGTTATTTCCATTGCTTTATTTTGACATGCAATAATCTCATTAAGCAATTTAACTTGCGATCTATTTGTTTAAAGGCTTTAGCCTTCACATAATTGTTATTTTCAGTTTCACAAGCATTCTCAGTTCTTAATATTTACATGTAATAATTCAACAACTTAAGAGCTTAATTTGCAATTTCATTGTTTAAGGGCTTCAATCTTCATATCTTTCGTTTTCAGTACTTTGACAACTTTTTGAGCAAGCTACAAGCACTCAAACATATCGCACCACTTAGCTCATGGTTTAATAATTAATTTATTAGATCTAATAGAACACCATTACCAACCATCTTTGCCATTTAAAATGGGGTCGGAGGAAGGCAACGAAAGGTGTTAGGTCAAGGACGGTCTCACGGCGTGCAACGTCCTTTCCGGGAGTACTCTGATCTTAGGAATGAACTGTGAAGCTAGGGTGGGCCTCATTGCCCAACTTCTTGAGCATCCAACAGTCACTTGGTAATTGGGGGAGGAAAGTTTTGGGTTGACACCTAGCTAGGATTAAAATAAATCACACTTAACCACATAGTTTCATCTTTGATCTACAACATCAACACTTTAATTTTATACTTGCAAGCACACGGAACTCATTATCTTTTTATATCATGCAAGTTATCTTTTATGTGTTGTAGAATAATCGCCTAAGTGGTTACATTGTTTCACCTGGAACACTTTACTTTTAAAGCTTTCATCTATATTTTGTTCCTGTATTTGTATTTTGTTCCTGTGTATTTTGTTCAAGAAGTGCGCATCAACCTGTAGGCATTCTCTTGACTGGGTCTTGAGTGCTTTGCGTCTTTTTCCATTGATAAACAGTCCAACAGAATTCTATCTGTTGTGAGCATGCTTGGCTTGATGTGTTGATGCTTACTTCATCTTGGGTATCTTCTTTTCCTGCACATTTCAAGCACTTGTTAGTATATTGTATATCTTGTATCTAGTCTAGCGTAGCTCTGTATATCTGATATATTCTTTTGTATCTAGTTTATCTATCTTGTTGTAACATTTTTAACTTGTAATTATCGTGTAACGATCTTCCCCTTAACTTAGTTGACCCCTTGCCCAATCTTAGGCACTAGTCTTAGTTGACCTAGGAAAAGGCCCGACTGTCATACGTAACTGTTGCATCTTGCATTTGTTGCTTGACATCATAGGCTAGATTCCCCCTGACCTTTTAACTTATTAAAACCAACTCCTAGAACATTAAACTCCTAATCTCATCTAGTAACTAGGGTCTACCCCCCTTGGCTTCCCTAGGAGTTAGCCTAGACGGAAGAGGTTCAAGTCAAAGTGACAATGTGGACTTTGAACCTAGGCATTGTGCCTCTGAGGACACACTAAGTGAGCAGGACTTAACTCACGTTTGCAAGTGTGTATAAGGACGACAACAAGGTCCATCATTGCTACTAGGTGGAATGGATTTAACACTCCATTGCAAACATTGGCACATGCTCTAAATCCCAAATTTTATGATGAGGAGTTCATTGCTCTAAGCAATGGGAAGAGGAAGGCCCCACATAAGGACAAGGAGGTGGCCACATGAGTGAAAAAAGCATTCCAGAGGTTGTTTCCATCTTCTCAGCAAACATAGGTGAGGGAGGAATTTGCTTGTTTTGTTGTTGGATTAAAGGATTTTGCAGACATCTCAGCTTTGGAGGAAAGAAGCACCATGAACCTAATTAAATGGTGGACTTGTCATGGGGCAAATGGTGTATATTTGCAAAGCCTTGCCACTCGTATTCTATCACAAGTGGCAAGCTCTTCATCAACAGAAAGGAATTGAAGCACCTATGGTTTCATTCATTCAGTGAAGCGCAACAGGTTGGGATCGCAGAAGGCTGAGGATCTTGTATATGTGCATTCAAACCTTCGCTTTGTGTCTCGCAAGTGTAAAAAATATACAAGTGGACCTCATAAAGAGTGGGATGTGGATGCAGAAAACCCTGACTTAGATCTCTCTTTTTCTGCTCTTGATATTGTTGATGATGCAAGTGAAAGTGGAATTCAAGTTGCCTCTTCTTCCCATCGAGGCTCTATGTAACACCATGTTTCCCCCAATTTGTAATTAATCATAAAATAGGAATTTCCATGCTAATGCATGAGGAAAATGTAAATGTATTATTGTTTGAGTTGCCAATAACTGACTATGGGGGTTGAAGCCTTGAAAGTACTAGCCATGATATCACTAGAGGAAGAATGTGAAAACTATAAGAGAGGGTTCATATATCAAATAACCCCAAATCTCCCTTGATAAGGATGACAAACCTCCTTCGAATCCCAAGGAAAGAAAATCAGTCAATGAAGAAAGGACCGGTGGTTGAATCACCAACCACCCCCATGAATGGAAACATGGGCTGTCAGTTCGAAGTACCACAGGGACCTGCAGACTTGAGCTTCCTTCTGACAGAAGGAACAGGATAGGTCGACAAAACCTCCCAAGGTAAGAGGGACACACACACGGGAGAGGAGACACGAGAAGAGACGGGGAGAAGAAGAGCGTAAGCTCGCATGGGAGATGCGCAGAGCTCTCCAGCGAGTCGCGAGATGAAGGCCGCGAGCTTGATGCCGAGGGGCATCTGAGAAACCTTGCCGAGGCCATCACTGAGAGAGAAAGCTCTGAGTTACAGAGAACATGATCCAAGCAGAAGCAAAAACATAGAGAGAACCCTCGAGAACTGTGAGAATTCCCTGGTGATATCATGGCTTGGCACGGGGGTGGCCAGAGTGCTAAGATTGAATGTCTCTGAGCCTATGGTCGGGTGGAAGGACGAACACCCACAGTCAGTTGGTTGGTGGCAACTTGTAATAGATAAGTGATTTCTTACCCTATGTAATTTATCTGTAACTGTGTATGAATTGGCTATACTGTGTATGTTGCAGGAATCAAGCATATTTCTTAATGGATATACTGTATCCCCCTTATTTCTGCTTGATTGTATAATTAGGCCAGTAAGAAAGCATATGGTTAGGATAGGTTTTATACCTGTAAATACTTGTGTCCTATGGTGGCATAAGCCCGAGTCACGAACTGTGCGTTCGTCGACCGTGGACACAGTTTCATGTAAGCATGTAAATGTTAAGAACCTGAATAGATCTACAAATATAATCACCACAAATGTTGAATACACAATAGATCCACAAGAAAGATAGAAGAAACCACACTTTATTATTACCAAACCCTTGAGGTAGGGCAACACCATACAATGGATCCTATTAAGGAAGGGATCCTCTCCTGTTCACTTGCCTCTTCGAGGGGGCATCCTCCTATTGAGCTACCGCTCCAAATATAATACTTCTCTTCATGTCTCATTACATTGCTTGAACCCCTTTATATAGTGCTACCATCACCTAAGAACATTC
>ML778169.1:684523-710410 GCA_009831015.1 Picea engelmannii | reverse complement strand
ACATTTATTATATCTAACTACCATAGTGGGCCTTATTTAATAATATAGTGGACCTAGTCCACCTTACATTGAATGACCTCCACTATTATCACTATGGGCCCTCTGGGCCCCCCCACTACCTCTCTAGCTACCTTACAGTTTCCTTTCGCTTGTTTTCTTGTTTCAGGCAGGTTAACAACAAAAGAAGATGCTTATCCTTCAGACTTCAAAGGGAGTCACATGACTCAGAAGGAGTCAAACTAATTGAGAAAGAGAGACAGTACCTTCTTCCTCTTCAGCAGTCCAAAGGGAGATAGCCATTGATACAGTTGATCCAGTTGTTCCAGTTGATATTCCTAGGGACTTTACAGTAGGCCATAAAAGGCCTATCTAGGCTTGACAAACTCTACAAGAGGCAGAAAGACATGCAGTTGATGGAAGTATTGAGAAATACAAAACGAGATTTGTAGTCAGAGGATTCTCACAAGCAGAGGGAGTGAACTATGATGAGACATATTGATCCAATAGCTCGATGCACTTCCATTTGTACTACCATCCATGAGGTGGAAACTACATCAGATAGATGGATTCTTGATGAAGTTTGGGTTTCAGCAAGAGTGTTGTTGATCCAAACCTATAATTTTACATTGTTGGTGACGAGAGCCTGATTTTGATGACTTATTCAAGAAGTCGTGTTGTTACAAGCAAGCTTTGACTTCTGATTTCAAGATGAAGGATTTGGATATGATGCACTACTTCTTGGGACAAGAAGCATGAAAGAGGACCAATGAGACATTTCCTAAGTCAAGGAAAATATACAGTGGGGATATTAAAGAAGTTCAATATGAAAGAATACAAATCCATGTCTACACCGATGGTGATGGATTTGACAAAAAATAAATGATGATGATTCAGACGAGATTGATCCACATGTGTACCGATAGTTGATTGGATCATTGATGTATCTGGTTAACACCAGACCTGATATATGCTATGCAGCAAATGTGCTTAGTCAATCCATGAGTCAGTCGAGACAGACTCACTGGATAACAGTAAAGCATGTATTGAGATATATACGAGGCACAATTGGATATGGCCTGAGATATGCCTCCAGTGTGAACTTGAGTTTGCAGGGATATGCCGATACAGATTGAGCAAAGAGTACCTTGGAGTTGACCATGGTTTCTTGGTGCAACAGAAAACAAAAGCTATGTGGCCTTGAGTATCGCAGAAGCAAAGTATATAGCATTGAGTGTGGCAGTCTGCGAAGCAGTGTGGCTTTTGACAGATTTATTTGATCATGAGATGGATCCTATTATTACTTGCGATAACCAGAGTTGTGTGAAGCTCTCTGAGAACCCTGTGTTTCATGATAGATCGAAACACATTGAGATAAAATATCATTATATCAAAGACATGTTGCAGAGGAAAGAAGTACACGTGCAGTACCTTCCTACACATGAGCAGATTGCAGAGATGTTCACCAAACCGCTTGCCAATACGAACTTCGAGTACTTCTGTGAGAAACTAGCTTGGTGAAGATTACCTCCCTGGCTAAGAGGGAGTGTTGATGATTACAGCCAGGACGATGTTCGAGTACTTTCATGAGAGACTTGGCCTGGTGGAGAATGTCTCCCTAGCTGAGAGGGAGTGTTGATGATTACAGTTGCATGAGACATCCTCCAGGACACAGACTTGAGAAAGAGCCCCTGAGTTGGGTGTGTGGTTCCTATCTGAGACAGAACTGGAACGTTGTGCTGGCCTCCTCCTTACAGAGAGTTGAGATGAACTCCAGATGATTCTCCTGTGCAAAGCAGTGAAAAAGAAGATCTATTGAGTTGGACATGCCTGTGGCTGAGCACAGGTGAACATGTGAGATCCCATGAGTTGGTTGCATCGCTCTGAGACAGAAATGAAACGATGTATTAGCCTCCTCTAAGCAGAGAGTTGAGATGATGAACTCCATATGACCCTCCTGTGTAACGCAGTGAGAAAGAAGATCTGTTGAGTTGGACGTGCATGTGGATGAGCACAGGTGAACGTGATCCTAGTGGCTGAGCACTAGTGAGTGTGGTTCTCCTATGAGACGCAGTGAGATAGAGAGACATCCCTGTGGTTGAGCATAGATGGATGTGCCCCTAGTGGCTGAGCACTAGTGGGTGTATGAGATCCCTTGCTATATTGTTCAAGAGTCAAACTTACGTGTAACCCTATTTGTTATGTAAAGGGGATAGGTCGGCCCCACCTTAATGTAAAAGATAATTAATGTAAAAAATAATTAATGTAAAAGATAATTAATATGGTAATTATTAATTATATTTTGAGTTATTGAGGTCGACCCTATTGTGCCAATAGACACATCATTTGATGTGACAAGTCTTATATAAATAAAGGTGAATCCCCATTGAGGAAACACACTTATCATTGTGTCATCTCATGATTTCAAAAGTTCTGGTCTGAAATTATGAGAATTACAACACCCTCTTGTGTGCTAGGTTTGGTGATGGTGTGGGAGGTCTTTCTCTTGAAGAATATAGAAAAGGATTGGCTAGGTTTTCTTCCCTTGTTGAGAAGGGTTTCCCAGGATACTTATTGTGTTCTTGTGCATGGTTATTCTTCTTCTGATCTTGGTTTGTTGCAGTGGTTATGGTTCAAGTAAAAGTTAAACAGAAAATTTAAAGAGAATGCATGAGCCATAGTTCATTGAAAATTCAACAGAAACAAGCAGATCAACATCATAGTGAAAGGGAATTTGAAGTGGGGGATTGGGTATTTTTGAGGCTACAACCATATAAACAGATGTCCCTCCAACAACAAAAGAAGGAAAATAAATTAGCACCCAAATATTATGGCCCCTATAAGGTTTTGCAAAGTATTGGAAGTATGTCTTACAAATTGGAGTTACCTCCATCTTCACGTGTACATCCAGTCTTCCATGTTTCTTGCTTAAAGAAGGTCATCGGCAACAAGATCACAATCCAAACTATTTTACTAGAGATTAATGACAAAGGGAAAATCATACTAGAACCAGAAACAATCCTTGAAACAAGGATTAAGAAGCTGAGAAATCGAGCAATTACAGAGTACCTCATCAAATGAACAAGGATTGAGCAGCTCAGAAATCGAGCAATTACATAGTACCTCATCAAATGGAAGAACCTACCAGTGGAAGAGGCAACATGGAAAGATGTGTTCTTCTTGTAGAAACACTCGTGGTTAATCAAGTGTTGAGGAGAACACTTGTTTGAAGAGGAGGGGCAAGTTAATCCCTAGACAAAGCCCCATGTTATATATAAAACCCCTTATTAAGCCCTAAATATTGAATTATTACATTTCTAGTGTTATATTTGTATGTAGGATAGAACCCTTCATTGCACCCTCTCATTATAATTGTACCCTTTGTGTCCTAAATATATACCAAGAAGACTCCTATATATATACCAAGGAGACCTAATCTTAAGATCAGCTTATCTCATCTCATATTGTATTCTGAATTGGATATATTGTAAAAGGAGGTTTCCCCCTCGAAGTGGATTGCATTCATTGACTTTTTATCATTTTTAAGGAATTGTTCATACCGGTACATGGATGGATTAGGAATTTCCTGCAACTTATAGGTAAAGTTAAGTACAAGGTAAATATCAACAATAAAGTAAATTATAAATATAATTAAGAATAATTTACTTTAATGCTGATATTTACCTCAAATATGAAAGCAAATTATAGTTATAATTTATTTTAATATTGATATTAACCTTAGAATTTAGTTTCATTGACTTAAATTTTTAAAATTAAAAGTTAAAATTCAGAACCCCATTTCAAGATGTTTGGTAATAGTCTCAAACTCCTAGGACCTCACACAATGAAAGTAGAAATTGAGATCTTTTCTAGTTTCTTCTCAGCATTTCAACACTATATTAAATAACACAGTGCAACCTAGGTCTTCTACATATCATGAATTGGGGGATTTTATGATTGTAGCATGATAAATGTTGTCTCCGATTGTTTTGTTATGATGAGAATAGGGGATGCTTTTGATGATATGTTGTAGTAATCTTTTGTAGTATGACTTTTTTGGACTCTAGAGACCATTTAGAGCCTAATCTTCATGTATTTTGATTTAGATATGTATCGGTGACATTTTGCTATTCTCACCCTTACATCTTATATACATGAGCAAACTTTGCATATTTGGTGTCTAATGGTTCGATTTACATTGATGTGCATGAATATAAATGTGTTTTATCAAAATTCAAATATTTTATGTCTCTTTTTTACGACTAGCCTTTTACTAATTTTCCCAATTCTAAAGCAGTTCAAGATTTTAGTGATTCCGGTTCCAGATTCAAATATTGCTCTCCACTCATTATAAATTACATTAAAATGCATTAAGTAATTTTCATGTTCTTTCAAAGTAATAGCATTATGCATCCTACTGTATGTCCAAGACTGTGAAATCAGCGACATAGAAATTTAGTAAATACTAAATTATATTCAACTATATTACCTTGCAATGCAATGAGCCAGCCCAATGCGCATTTCATGTCTTGCACGGACATTTATTCTATTAAAAAATAGCCATTCTGGCAAGATGGGTAGGCCTTGTTCCATGTTAAACACAAGCTGCATGGTCCCACAAGGATTAGCAATTAAACAAAAAATGATAGCAGAAAATGACAGGAGAAACACTGGCCGCATTTGACTTTAACAAGTGTAATTAGATTGGCAATAAAAGCTAGCACCAACCATTGAAGTTCCATGTTCTCCAGAATCTGCATACATAGTCTCCAGCTTTGCAAGTAGCATGTCATCATAGGCCTTGCCACTAAAATCCAAGCAATAAACTAACTTCAATCAGAAAATCTAGTTTGTTTTCTGATAACATGTTTCCATTATTTCTCAATTGCATTGTAAATCAAACACCCACCTGAAAGTGAGTGGAGCTCCATACATATCTGCTATTTTTATTTGTCCATGCTCATCACACTGAAGAGGCCCTGCACGCTGGCATGGAAATACAATAATTATTCTTATCATCCATGATATAAGAAAGTGTGACTTTTGTGGTATGTACACTCATAAATGCATAACCATAACCATAACTTCCCTATAAACGTCTTATAAAATCTTTAGCAAATACATGAAAAGGAAACCAGTATAATTCATCTACATCAGTATAACTGTTATGCAAACCAGGAAAAGAAAGAACCCAAATGTGCTTAGCTCGTATTGAGACACTTCCTATGCAGTAACTGCAACATAATTGAATGCCAGCAGTGTTATATGAATCTTCACACATTCGCAAAACCAAAAAAGTGTGCAAACAGAAAGAATTCTCAAAAATATCTTTTTCATTTCTCCAAACCAAGCATTTTGTTTTCCTAGAGGACTTTCCAGTAGACATATGGATATTTTTCTGGGCCATTATTAAGCAGTTATAGAACATTTTTAGAGACGCTGAAAAATGACTCTAATTTCAGAGTGTTACGCTAATAAAATTTTCATTAAACCAATTTCAATAGAAGTGTTCCTTTTACAACACATTCCAAAACACTTCTGCTCTCTTTTGTCTTTTTCTTGATTTAGATACTCTCCTTTTGTAGAGTATCAGTTGAAACTCACCTCACTACTTGCTATCATTCCAACACCTTGCAATTCTCACAAGATCACCTTGTAATCTACGAAATTTCTACTGCATTGTAAATTGTATGACTTGTTCAAGATGCAAGAACATTACCAACTCTTTCTATGCAAAGCTGATAAGAAATACATAGCTCATTAGCACAGATCAACTCTGCAGTTTAAAGTGATATGTACTTTACTCCCCTCTCCTATTATAGTCTGCAACAGATATCAAGAAGTTGATAAAGACGTGCCAAATTTATCATGATAATCGATGAACTGATGACCAGGTAGGTCAAAGTATCTGTCTTCCAATGTTGAGGAAAGTAAACTGCATATGTCAATGCAAATATTGCTTCTGGCAATAGTCAGTTATTTATTAAATAACAATACTCTGTGATCATTGCCAAAGAAGGAAAACACCAATAAATAGTAGTAAGTACCTTTGAGCTGAAAAGCATTATCTTCCAATTCCCTGAACTTCAGTGTTACGCATTAATAACTGTTAACTTGATTCAGATTTGTTTAAGCTTCTCAAACTGTAGAATTTTGTGGTCACACTTTGTGTATCCCAAATTGAGGATAGTTGTGCCAGGTTCATGGGAATCCAAGTTATAGCTCGTCAGAAAAGCTAACTGTTTCAGGGTTTCCTAATAAGGAATAGAAGCACTGTAATTTCTAGAACCAACCTAGCAGTTTGTAAAGCTTGCCAGCAGCATATTAGTGTTTTCTAAGAGTTAAAATACTAAGAAAAATATGCTAGAAGCAAAAGAAGTTGAAAAAGACACATGATAATTAGAACAACCAAAAAGACACATGGCAACAATCACGATAATCCATGCACTAATGGCCAGGTAGGTCAAAGTATCTGCCTTCCAAAGTACAGGAAAGTAAACTGCATATATCAATGCAAATATTTCGAAGAAGGAAAACACCAATAAATAGTACTAAGTACCTTTGAGCTGAAAAGTATGTTTCAATTCCCTGAACTTTGGTGTTATTCACTAATAACTGTTAACATAAATTCAGATTTGTTTTAAGCTTCTCAAATTGTAGACTTGCGTATCACAAATTGAGGATACTTGTGACAGGTTCATGGGAATCCAAGTTATAGCTTGTCAAAAAGCTAACAGTTTCCTAAAAAGGAATAGAAGCACTATAATTTCTAGAACCAACCTAGCAGTTTGTAAAGCTTGCCAGCAGCATATTAGTTTTTCCTAAAAATAAAAATACTAAGAAAAATCTACTAGAATCAAAAGAAGTTGAAAAAAACACATGGTAATTAGCACGAGAAAGACACATGGTAACTTTTACAACAGGAAAAACACATAATTAGTTGAAGAAGAAGCTAGGAAGTTGTAGAGCAAGCTGTAAGTACATTAGAAATATGAAGAAGCTGTGCAACTTGTAGAATATGCTAGAAGCATAGTTCCTTGCAGAGCAATCCAAAGCCTGGAAATTTCATTATATAAGGACTTGGTGTGAACCGTCACTTCTGAAGTGAAATGGACTTGGTGTGATTAAAAACTAAAAATAATAAACTTTCAAAAGGAAATATAGATGAAAATTCAGGACCTAGCAATGAAGCTTGCAGCTTGGATACAAACTTTTTTAAGAGGATAACTGCAATTTTTAAATGTATGATGTATTTTCTCTTATGCAATAGTGAAATATAAGATGCAGTTGCTTCAAATAAGTTGCATGGATACAGATACAAGAACAAATATGACATACTTTTAGAAAATTAGGTACGATATAGCTAGGATACACCAAATATGTGTGTGTGTGTGTGACCGATTCTCATGGGTGTTGCTGGGTATTTGGCTAGTTTCATGCCAGCAAGTGCCCGATTCAAATCCCGCTCGGAAAGGCACACTAGTCTCTGCTGATGGGTTTACTAGAGACACCATCCACAAATGTGGGGAAGCATCCATTGGGTTTCCCTGCAAGGTTTTTCTTGGGTATCATCTAGTGGCAACCTTGGAGTGGTTGTTGTGATACTGACCCAAGTTCAAATCCTGGCAAGCATACTCCACCCCTACGTCAGGTTTGTCGGATGTGACCCTTGTGATTTAGATGCCTTTCTTAGGGATTGTGCTTACTAGATGTTGCATTAGTGTCTTCATAGGCCTTGTGCCAATTAATGTTGTAGCCTTCAAGCAGCTGTGTAGAAAGTGTACGGGCTTAATAACAACCTCTCTTCAGTTAAAATAATGGAGAGGTTGCATTATTTTAACGGAAATATAAGTGTGTATATATATATATAAGAAAACATGAGACATAAAAAATTTAAAATACTATTCATGAATTTCAAAAGTGGAAATAAACCAAGAGGAAAGTCATTATTAAGAAAGGCCCAAGCCCTCTATTTATAACTTGATTTGTAAGAAATTAGTGTTGGTATTCTTCTTTTCTCAATTTTTTTCCGTTTTGCTCACCAAAACATCAGCTGATACATTGAACAAAACAGTTGAAATTGTTGATACAGGTTTCAAAAATCTCAAACACCACAAAAACGTTTTTGTTGTGTTTCAAAGACGTTTCGTATAAGGAAACATTTCCAAAACGTGGCAACACATCAAGGTGGAGTTTAAAACAACATAGGCTTCAAATTGTTAATGTTTGTAGCATTGAACAGGTACTTCCGCACAAGTCCAAGTGTCTAGACATATGGAAGTCGTCCAAAGCCTTCAACTTTAGTAATTTACTTTAATTAAAGGAATTATTAAAGTAAAGTGTTTTTATAATTGAAGTGGGTTTAATTTAATGAAATGCTAAAGTTATCAGCATTAGTGAATTAAATGAATCTTAGCCATTGATCTCAAATGAGGTGAGATCTGATCTCAACCGTTAATCACTTTGGAGATTACGGTTATGTCTGATTCGGTCATAACTCAAGATTATAAAAGCAAGGCTAGGTGAAGGAGAAAGACATCCACATGAAGAGTGGATCATCCACTTGGGAGCAAAGAAGGACTTTTGCTCAACTACTTGAGTCACAAAGGACTATGACTCAAGGGGATCATCCACTTGGAGAGCAAAGAAGGACTTTTGCTCAAGTCCTTGAATCACGAAGAACTGTGATTCAAGGGGATCAAGGGCAAGAGCAAATGACTTTTTCTCAAGTGCTTGAGTCACGAAGGATTGTGATTCAAGGGGATCTCAGCAAAGGTGAAGAAGGGATTTCATCTAGAGATCAAGTCCAAAGGAGGAAAGTCCAGGTAAAGCAACAAGGAGAATAAAACCTAGCAGCCAGAAATCGAAGGACAGATTTCGAGGGAGTAGATCTGAGGTACCAGCGGGCTTATTTAGCAAATCTGAGGTACCAGCAGACAGATCTAGCATATCTAAGGTACCAACGGACAGAGCTAGTACAAATCTAAGGTACCAGCGAGAATATCTAGAAAAACTGAGGTACCAACAGGCAGATCTCGCATATCCTCGACCTATTGAAGATCATGACCTAGGTTGCGGGGGAGCGCCCCCCCCCCCCCCCCCCCCCCCTCACTCCCGCTCCCGAAGCGCGCTCCCTTCTGGGAGCGTTTTTCGGGAGCGCACTCCCTAGGGAAAAAAAACATTCCCTGCCTTAAAACGCTCCCTGCCTTAAATTGATCGGATTGAGGTTGGAATGAATGCTTAAATCTCACATTCCAAGTGATACATCTATGGATGGTTTGAATGCTTTATGAAAAATGAAGGTGCCCTCAAGTAACAAATCCTAGAATATGCTTTCAAACATACTTAATGGCCAGTAAATGCTAAGACTTCTTTAACCACTGTTCACTGCATTAACAGCACTAAAAACAATTTAATTTTGAATGTCATTCCTTGATGGATGCATCTTTTAAGTTCTCTGAGGATTGAAAATAAAGAGATATTACAGATTTGAAGGTCTAATCCACTAAACACAACTCGACTTCTAATTATGTTTGAACTGAAGGTTATAAAAGACTCTTACATAATACAGTTATAAAAGGATTCACTCGGGCTCTTGAAGACCTTACTTTCCCAGAGCAACGTTTGTGGAATAGACTTACCCATTTGAAAAATTGCTTGAGCGTAGGGGATAACAAGGGGGCTCAGGAAGCATTGCATGACCTGTTTCAAGATTGTTTAGATGTTAGAGCTATGTCTGATGATAATCACAAGTCAGGGGAGTATAATCTGAAGTTTTCGCATGATTATTCTAAAAAGGTTTTGAAGTCCTTAGGTGAGAATGGAATTAAATTGATTTCCATGGATGAAAAAAGTTACTTTGAAGCCATAAAAGATGTGATGGCAAGCTTGGTAAAATGTCAAAATAACTTGCAAACTGGAAAAATCAGCTTAAGCTCTCCTTCAAATTGGATGGTTGATTATGATGAATCTCATGAGTGCATCAGACAAGGCAGTTTTTTGTCACCAAGTCCAGTTTATCCATCTATTTATGAGAAGGAAGAATACAGTAAAACATCTATTGAGATACCTAGAATCAATAGTAGTTTTATGAAGCCAGACCCCAGTTTCCATGTAAAATTAATTAGCTTTGGTCAGACTTTATTATGTTTGAGCTCCAAACAGCAGTGTAAGGTTCTGAAAATGCGAGGATCCGATGAGAAAGACTATAAGTTCGTTGTAAAGGACGGAGAGGATTTGAGATTGGACCAAAGAATTGAACAGTTATTTGATGTTATGAATACCATCTTGTCTAGGGATTCTTCTTGTGCTAAGAGGAAGTTGTCTTTACGAACATATGCAGTCATTCCCATTTCAAAGAAATGTAGTATTATGCAGTTTGTCGAGGATACTTGTGTTCTTGAAGATGTGATCAAGGATGGATTAGCACACAAGCTGCCAACTAGTGGGCAGCCAATTTCAAGACAGGATAAGAATACACCAGTGGGTCTTATATCTCATTTTCGCAGTGAATACCATGAGTGGATAGCAAAGCGAGGAGCTTTAAAAAATATATCATTTGAAAGCTATACAAACATGTACAGAAAAGTGGGAGCAGAGTTGTTTATAACTAGATTATGAGCTCAATTTGCAAAATGTTAAGATTTGAGCATAAAAATATGGTCAGTAATTCCATAGTTACGACTCTTGACTCTTTATTATAGCTTATTTTGTAAATAATGAAGTTATGAACATTATATGACAGTTTACCTTTGAAGTTTGAAATTTGAACTATTGATTGAATCTTACAACTCTTTGGTAATGAATATGATGCTCTAGAGTCTATTTCATTTTGTGGTTGATGTTGTCTGTTAGTATGTTACAATCTATTGATGACAAATGTTTATGATTGATGTTATATGTGTACTAAATGATTGATGCTTTAATGATCATCACTAATCAATTAGTTAAATGATCTTATATCTATGTTTTCATCAATTGATTCAGCATTATATATATATATAGATATAGATTATGTAAAAAATGTTCCCGAAACGCTCTCGCTCCCGGAGATTTTTGAAAATCTGCGCTTCCCTCTACCGCTCCCAACAGCCTTGATCATGACCTTCGTATTACCCAAGTTGACCGTCAACTGACGAAGGTCACAAAAAAGGGCTAAGGCGTCTAGTTGTGTCTACAACACCTATGGATATGAGGCCAAGAGGATCACGTCGTCATCGAAAAGCAATATAGATATCAAGACCTAATGGAGAAGGCACCCATCTCCATCACGGATGTGCTCTTGTAAGAAGGACTCTAGATCGTCGATGTAAATCCCAAATAATGTGGGGCACAGGGGACACCCTTGTTTCACCCCAATAGTACTCTGGATAAAACCTGATACCCCATGGGCTATGCGTAGAGGACCAAAAACCAACTCATAAAGGCGCATGATGGCAGTCAGTAAGGTGTCTAAAATACCAACGTCTTTGAGCCCTTAGAACAATGCCTACCTTAAGTTCTGAATCCATCCTATTCTCTAGCCTTAAGTTGTCTTTGCTCAAGCTCTGTGGAGAGCTACAAATAGGGGAGCACTTCCTCTATTTATATGAGGAAACCAAGCGCTTCACCTCTCTAAGAAGCCCCTAAAACATAAAAATCCATGATACAAGGTGGATAGGTCTAGGCCAACCCCCAAAAATGCTCTGAGATAAAGATACAATGCTAAAACATGAAAATGTCCTCTAAAAACTCCACACGTGTGAGTGTAGGAGGCCCAAGAAGGGTGGCGCCATCTCCAAATGGGGTACAATGCTCTAAAAGCCATGTCTCTCTCCAAAAGGTGCAAAGTATCGTCAAAAGTCATGCCTCCTCATCAAGAAGGTCACATCTCCTCATCAACATAGTGCCAACTCATCATCCAAGTACTAGGTCAACTAAGTGTCACATCACTTTCAAGTATGACGTCTCATCACATGTGCAACGTCCAAGGTCAAAATCATGATGTCGTCAAGGAGAAGGGCTCCATCACCTCTCTAAAGAGATGTACCATCATCATCAAGGCCACAACATCAATCCAAGCCCCAATGTCCTCAAGGGGTGTGTGAAGTCATCAAGGGCTCAAGGTGGCACGTCAAGCTCCATATGCAATGTCCTAGGTCAATAGTGCAGCGTCCCAAGTCGAAGAGTTGGTGAGGGATGCCAAGATGCATACCAAGTCACCATAAGACCCAACGCTCATCATAAAAGTTGCAATGACCTCAATGAAGTGGAGGGGAAGCATCACCAACGTCCTCCAAAGGACAATGTCATAGGGTGCATCATCATCAAGCAAGGAATGAGAGATTCAATTGAGACCAACCATTACGGATACAAGAGTCATTAGAATCATAAAAAGTGAGTCACAAGTTAATGCAAAAGCCACGTAAGTAATTCACATTAGGTATCATCTTCAAATTTCACACTAGCTTATGACTTTATGCAATTTGCCAAGTTTAAGTATGGGTGGACCATCATAAAACCCTATTAGGTGTGCCAGTACCCAAGTAGAGGAGTATTTCCCAAGAAACCCATCAAAGTGTATGTGTGAGTGAGTGGTATGACATGGGGTTTACTTCATGGTCATGGTGTCATCGACATGCAAGGCCACGTGTGATGTTCATCTCCATGAGCGCCTTTGTAAAGGGAGCACTTGGTGCATTGAGTTACCCTTTCCTCAACACTATTTCTTTCCACCCCTATCTTGCCTTTTGATATTCACAGTTTTTCTTTGCAAGCCCCCCTTTCAAGTTTATGCATTTATTACATCGGGATAATTCAATTAAGTCTTTTTCTTTAGATATGCATTCAATGCATTAGGACTTGGGGTGATGGCCGCATAGCGAGGGGGTAGAGCTCAACCTAACTTGGCTTTTCATTTATCATTCATATCCCTTTATTGCTCTTTTGCATTTTGAATTTATAACTCTTTCCATTCTTTTTACTAGTTGCATCAACCTAAGGCAGACAAGCCCTTTCTTCTCATAGAAGAATGAAGTATGGACCTTTTTGGGATACATGTAATAGCGAATCCCAAAAGATAGGACAACGAAAGGAAAACAAATGGAAAGTGAAGTATGGAAAGGAACGAGTACGTTACCCCTATCAAGGCCTCCCAATAGTACCCCTTTTCCCCAAGAATGACAACACTTGACTAAGACACATATGATGGCCACAAAGATTAAACAAGGCAAAAAGCATAACTTCCAAGCATCATGATTCATTATCTAACATCAACTCATGATCCTTACCTAAATTCCCAATACATTAAATGTAACACTTTGTATGAAACAATGGCTAATGTTCCTCATGTGTATTGGACCACCATCATCATATGAGGTTGTCGATCAAGTGAATGAGTTGAGCAATGATGGGGGAGAGGCATCTAAGGGGCAATTATCGGTGGAGAATGTTGATCATCATCTCTAGGACCATTGTCGGCAATGTGGGTCATGAAGAATGATCTCCTCTAGCTAACCTTAGGTGAGAAAGGGTAACAGTACCATCCTTAACCATCCAAATGACAAGCTCGTCAAGGTGCACAAGGGAGGTCAGTAATATCCATTGCTTGTTCAAGTTGGAATGGCACATTTTGTTCTTCTCTAAGTACATTATTTGGTGTGCTTAGCCAACATAACCTCCTTTTTCTCACTAAGACCATGCATGCACTAAGCAAAAGCACTTACAATCCAAGACTATCATTCATTGTTAACCTACAAACAAGAGACTTGGAATTCCAGCAGTTTAACAACATCAAGAGGGGTTGCATGTCTTATCCACAACTCTCTTCAGAACAAGGTTTTCATGGCTGCCTTTGATCAGCATGCCACAGTCTTGTGTTTGAACCCCTCAATCATTTCACCTACCCGAACATCTCCAATGGTGTTGTGCCACCACTTTGTCTCTTCTTTGATCTTCCCAATCAAAGTTGTCACCATGAACTAGGCTACATATACCTATATTGCTATTATCAAAATTAGAACCCGAAAACTCCTCATCCTCAAAATCTTCTCCCTTTCAGGTGGAGTTGTCTGAAGCTTGATGCCTATATCCTTCAACGAAATAGGTGGTTGTTCTGTGATTTTGATCTCTAGAGAAGCTTAGAAAGGTCCAACTTCCTCATCAACCATGACATGTTTGCTAAAGCTCAACATATTGGTGTCAACATCAACCAATTTGTAGACTTTATGATTGTTGATGTACCCTGTGATCATTAGTTTCTTGCTCTTAGGGTCTATCTTGGTTCTCTTACATTTGGAATCTAAGCATTAGTGGAACCAAAGATCTTAAGATGATTGACTCTAGGCTTCCTCCCAGACCATGCATCCTTTGGGATCTTCTTCACCGCCATCGTTGGACATCTATTCAATAGGTGGACTATTGTGAAAACTACCTCAACCCAAAAATTATTCAAAACACACGAGTTCTCCATCATACACTGGGCCATCTCTATAATAGTATGATTTCGCCTCTCGACCACTCCATTCTTTTGTGAAGTGTAGGATGTAATGAATTGTCTTTTGATTCCATTTTAGCACAAAATTTATTGAATTCTTTTGAATATAATTCACCACCATTGTCAAACCTAAGAGTGGTAATGTAACACCTCAACTCTTTCTCTACTAATGCTTTAAGCTTTTGAAATTCATTAAACACTTCATATTTCAATTTCAAAAAGTACACCCACATTTTCTTTCTATAGTCATCAATAAACAAAAGGAAATACCTAGCACAGTTGATTGATGTTGTGTTCATTGGTCCACAAAGGTCTTCATGAACCAACTGAAGGACTCTCTATGCTCTCCAAGCTTGTCCTTCATCAAATGGTGCTTGGTGTTGCTTCCTACCCAACAAGCTCTGCATGCGCATTGAATCTGTTATTGGATGTCAGGAAGTCCATCTACCAAATTCTCTTGACCTAACTAAGAGAGGTAGCTCAAGTTAAAATTCCCATACTGCTAATGCCAAAGTGTACTGATGTCTGAAGCACTCTTGGCTCCCAATGCTTGCTCCCTGAACGATCTAATGTCAACCAATCTGAATAGTCCATGATCCTCCACATCAAGAGCAAAAGTTTTCTTGATCTCTTTGTCAACTATGTAGTATTTGTGATTACTAAAGATGACTTCTAGCTGGGGGCAGTGTCTCATAATATGACTAACTGATAGTAGACTAAGATCCATGTCTGGCACATAGTACACATTAAGGAAAATCAAAATTTCCCCTCCAAAGGATATCTACACATCCCCTTTGCCAACTACTACGCACTCTTCCCCACCACCGAAGATCATTGAATCCTTGCAGAAACAAGCAGTATACTCCATGAACCAATCCTACCTATTAGTGAAATGTCATGATGCACCTAAATCGATGTGCCAAGTGAATGACATGAGTTGATCTCTTGGCCACTTGACCATGAATGCATAGCCTCCATATGCTCTACAACATAAGCCTTCTATTGAGGCTCTCCTTGGTTGATTTTCTAATTAGCGAACCTCTTTTTACAGTGTTTCTCCATATGGCCCACCTTGCCATAGTAGTGACATGTGATGTTCTTCTGACTTCTGGTTACATCTTCATTATTGTCTTGACCTTTCTTCTTTGCCCATTTTCCTTTTCCCTTGACATTCATTGCAAAGGCCTATTTTGAACCTGTTATCCCCTATCCTAGGGATAACTAAGGAGATTAGGTCTCGAGGCCCACAAGTCCTAGACATGGAGTACTGAGAGCCAAACGACTTGAGCTTGGCCCCAGAGGGCCCATCTTTTCTTCAGTGCATCCAATCTATCAGCAGCAGCAACATCCATCCCACCTACCTAGTCTTGAAGTAGCAGTGGGTCTTGCTCCATGAGGCAATGAGTCGAGGTATCATGGTATGTGTCACTCTGATTTTCGAAGCATTTGAATATGTTGCACTGAACTCTCCTTCATTTCATAACATTTTCTTGGAAATTATGCTCTTTAACTTGTTCATACTTGGGGGGTGACAGAATGCCCTGGTAAGTTGGTTCCCTTTAGGATGAGTTGCCATTAGGTGGGTCTATGAAAGGTCATCGTCCATTCCTTCCATACTTACCATTTTTCATCATTATCCCTCTCGTTTTCCCCTACCTTGGTTCGGCCATTAGGTTTGCCACACTAGGAAGGGTTGTACCTTTCCTTGTGGGAAGAAGGGGCTAAAGGCCCAGAGGGTAAAAGTAGTTAGCAAGAGTTAAAAGCCAAAATAAAACCTTTGAGATGCTTTGCCCAGGGATTCTCGAGAAAGCAATAAAAGGCTTCTCAGTAAGAAAAGGGCACCCGTAAGATAAAATAAAACTCAAAGTCTAGT
This sequence comes from Picea engelmannii, assembly GCA_009831015.1. NCBI lineage: Eukaryota > Viridiplantae > Streptophyta > Pinopsida > Pinales > Pinaceae > Picea > Picea engelmannii. The sequence continues at coordinate 694,067 of ML778169.1, read as the reverse complement.
TGGTGGATGGGAAGTCTCATCGTGAGTCGGCCTATTAGGTCCATGGGCATGTAGCGGTATGACACTACCATCTATCTAGTCACCAAACCAGGGTAGTGGCTCTTAGTGGCATAGCCAAGAGAAAGGGAGTCTCATCACGAGCCAGCCTTCTCCTTTCCGTGAAGTGCTTGTGGGTAGCGCTGTCACCACTGGTCACCACGCCAGGACAGTGTCCCCCAGCTTTTCCCTTCAAAAGAAAATTCAATAAGACAAAGAATAAAAGGCATTGAATGGACTAGGAAACAATGACATCCATGACAAGGTGCAACTCGCCCTCTACAAGGCACCCACAGGCAAGACCTACATTTCCTTATTATCACCTAAGTCACATGGTTCGAGTTCGAGTTCGGGTTCGACAACGATTAGGTTCAATTCGGGTTCGAATTTTCCAATGAGGTTTGGCTTTAGGTTCAGCTATATATATTGAAACCTATTGAAACCGCATCCCAAACCTCAATAAAATTCTCCTTCAAATTCGTCCTAAAGTTCGAATTCAGGCACACATTCGAGTTCGTTTAAATTCGAAATTAGGTTCGGCAAACCTTGAGGTTCGCCGAATTTCGAACCTCAAGCTTTAGGTTCGGCGAACCCTGTGACTTAGATTATCACTGAACCCTTTGCCCAAACATTCCCCCTGGACCATTTCACACACTTACATGACTTAGATTGGTCTTCACCTGGGAAACACCCCAAACTTGAGGAGGATTAGCTCAATAGGACATCCTGAGACGCTCTCCAAACCTGACTTGTTAAACTGCATAATGTCTTTGAGCATTTATCTGGGTGAAGGGGGGTTTGATGCACATGTTTGGGTAATTTGATTATTGGATGTGATTGACATTGCTATGATCCCTGTGACTTATGAGCCCATGGAGGGTGTATTTGTTGTTGCTACAAGACTTTGCCCGGTGGAAAGGTGCATGTGGGGGGATGATTAGGTCGGACCTCCATAGGGCAGAAAGCCCAGCAAATGGATGTCGTGACCCCAACCAGAGGCAAAGAGACACTAGAAGATGGCAACAGGAAGAAAGAAGGACGTCTTCTCCGAGACACTCTGGCAAGCCTAGACCTAGGGGGGTCTTGCCCTTCCACCATGACGCTGGCCCTTGAGGGCCCCTGACGTCATCATGTTGACCCTTGACGTCATCCTGAGACGAACAAAGTTCGCTCACACAAGATTAATCCCAAAATATCTGGAATATAGTAACCAAATCCATATGGACAAATATATATGTGATAAGAATGTCCTTTGAGACATGACCTTTCATTATTAATAATTATTATTTATTTACTATTATTATGTTATGAATATCTATTTATGTATATTTTATGTTCATAACACATCCAGTTAGGGTTTGTCATTTAAGAGGACAGTTTGGTGCTAGTTGGCACATGTGGCAGCATTTGGGGCCTCTGGAGGCCAAGCGTTTTGCATTTGAGGCCTAACTTTCCATCCTAGGGGTCTGACGTCACCCTAGAAGGGCATGATGTCATATCTTAAAGTGAAACTAGGGTTTGATTATTGAATTTATGTAAAAACTGGATTTTTGATGTAATTTGGCCATGTCGGTATTTTATGACCTAAAAATTAATTAAAAGTCATTAACATTATATAAATAAGAGATAAAACTCTCATATTTTTTCATGATTCACTCATCAAACAACTGGTGGTTTGAAATTCGGCCCTCTTTAAGAATGATCTACCCTTGTCCGAAATCTCATGCAACTCTTTCAAATGCTTCCAGATCTCTGTTGAAATCTTCTCTCTGCACCTCAAGAAGCACTTCATCTCTCACAGACAACTTAAGCAACATTATTGCTTCTCTATCTTGCTCATCAAACTTGTCCTAGTTTCTACCCTTAACTTGTGGTCAAGTATTGTTACCTAGAACGATAGCAGCCAAGCACCTATACTCAAATATGCCTAACATGTGTTGCTTCCACGTATTGTAGTTCTTGCCAGAGAAACTCTAGCTGCCTTCCAACATGATGTTAGGTAAAGAGGACATTGGTACAATTCTCAAATGTAGAAATATACACAGAAACAAAGTAAAATGTCGAAAATACATGTTCATCCCTCCCTCAATCTGCAATCCCAAAGTAAGAACACATGGATATTGACTCTAAATCGCGATAGTAGAAACATATCGTTGAAAAAACACACAGATTTCTGATAAATCTGTCTTTTAAAACCGAAAATCAACCAATCCTAGTTTCGAATGATCTAAAATTATGTTGGTTCTATGATATGTCACGTTAGCGATCCCTGAATTTGTCTCTATCGACAACAGTGCCCAAGTCTTTACACTCGCACAAATTTCGTGGCACCCATACTGTTGAAGTCACAAGAATGGAAACATCACCTTTCGAAGGTCTGAGACTCTTGATACAGCATCGAGAATGCTTGGCTCTAATACCATACAACAATAACACGAACACAAAGAAAACCAAGATTGCATCAATAATGACAAAGCGAAAGATTTTTTATAATTGGTTACAAGATAGTCAAGTCAATCCACTTTATGAACTTGGGATAGACCAAAAACACATTAAAGTGAAATAAAGCATAAAAGCATGAAATAAACTAAAGTCGAAGTGACTTTATTAATGTTTAAGTCTAATATCTACTTGACCATTATAATATGATACTTACCTCAATGACTATAAGAATTTTTGTTAAGTAGTCTGCTTTATAATATTTTTATTTAAATCCAAACATCTAGTTTTCTCTTCAAACACCATTTTTTCACAAATCTGTATTCTAAACATGTATCATTGAGTAATGCAAAGACAACTTTTGAAGAGTAATTTCCATCTTTCTTTCATTCTTCTATTGTTTTCTTGTACCAAGTGATATCAAAGACTTGTATTGACTCTCATCCTATTCCTAGAAAAATTCCACTTTGCATATGTGTTGGCACCAAGTGCTTCGCTTCAATTGTGTTCAAGTAACTTTGCTTCTTAATTCTACTTTTGTACACAAAAATTTAATCCTTGTTAGAGATAATGTTCATATCTAGAACTTAGATGTATTAAAACATAGACATAGACATATAATAAAGTCTCAATAATAAAGTGATGTAAAAATGAGGCATTTAATACAGTAACGAGGTATTTGGGAGTTGCATAGCATACACCTCTTCCTCTACTCTATAACGAAACATTGTATTAGCTAATGAACGAATGAATCCATTCTTTCTCAACATTATGTGTATTCCTATCCATGCTTCTGTGTGTAAAACAACATGGTATCAAAGCCACAGTAAGGAGAAATTGAGGTTCAAAAAAGGTGATATGGAGCCGCAAGACTTATGTGACTAGAGAAGGCAATGAGGGACTGCAATCACACACATTGGACAAAAGATAAAGTGAGCAAGTTGAATCTAAGTCAAGAAATATGGAAGAGAGAAGTACTGCCCTAATCTCCAAGAGGCCACCTACATGAGAGATCAAGGAGATACACTGCCTACATTGTCTATACCCTGGAGAAAAATATGAGTCAGATAAAAGTCCTTGGCTAAGTAGCAGGTGTGAATACATGTAATACACTCAAAACTAATTGGTAAGTCGGAATTGACATCTCGAGGCCCCAATCAGAGAGAGAAAGAGATGCCTATGTAAAGATAATAACTCTATAAGAGATCTATAGTCGTCATGCAAAGGAAAAGAAGTGGGGTCACATCCCCATGGATAGTGAGTCGTCAAGCCGCCAAGTCAAGGAACAGCAGTCAAAGTATGTTGCCAAGCCAACAAATAGAAGGCACAATCGTCGTCAAAGGTAAGGGTGTTCGTTGTGACCCACCACAAAAGAATCAAGCCATCAGATTATTTGTTTTAAGTGAATCCTAGTGGAGTTTGTGTGAGGCCTAAAAGATGTCTGAGTATTTTTTTAAATGAAGTGGTCATTCTAAATGTAATATAAACTAGAGGAAGATGCCATCAATTTGTGAGGATTTAAGGAGCCAACACATTGGGATTTTGTGTGAAAGTGCGCCATCGAAACTATGTAGGATTACAAATTCTAACTTGTACTTATTAGCATGTGGGGCAAGGAAGTGCAAAGAAGATAATCAAGTTACTATACCTATTAGCACATGAGGTAGAGAAGAGAATGAACTTGATTTGAAGAAGAATTGAGAGAATCTATGCATGGAAATTAATACCAATAACTTGTTAGAATATAATGGATGTGCTCGTTTTACCATCGACAATATCACTATTGTCACCAAACCATAGGCCGAAGCCACCCTCCAAGCACCTCAACTTTGACTGAGAATCATTCCAGAAGCAAACCCTAGGCAAGATAGCCAAACAAAGGGTAGCGCACCTTTCCCCAAGGATAGCGCATCAAACAAGAGTTGATCAGATAGTCCAAACCCTAACCAAGAGATAGTCCAAGCCAAAGCGTAATCTGCTAGCTGTTGCAGCTGCAATGGCAGCTCTCCTCCAAAACTGCGCACAAACTGGGCAACTGCAGTGAGCACAAGTGTTGCTCTGCAATTCTAAGAATGCCTGCCAAAATGAAGAGTAGCCTCCTGTATTTATACTAATTATGGCTAACTGCCTGGGCCAACTTCTCATTCTGGGTATCTGTCTGTTCAGTATATATTATTTCTTCTTGCCGACTTCTTCTCTTGGAGGCTAATAACCTAATACAAATTATCTTCTTGAGCCGACATGTCTTCTAGGGTTATTAGCCAACTCATTAGGGTTTTTTCTTGCTTCCCAGAATATTCTATTCTCGTCAGGTTTACACGTGGAGGTAAATACCTCCCGCAGCTACCATAATATCAACACTCCCTCCTAGCTAGGGAGGTATTACAGGTAATGGTCTTGAGCACAAACATACCATTCACCCGGTAGCATCAACATAGTTGTATAAACTATTAATGTCATCAACTGCATCATCTCTCGAAACCATACTCCATCTGAGTAATCAAACATGATGCTGGATAAGTCACTCACTCCATAGAGTGACACAAGAACCATTCTTCTAATACGGACATATGTCCTAGAAGAATAAATGTCCTGGACCATTTTCCGTCTAGAAAATATCTGTCCATTGATCATCCATCTAGCTGATAATCATTTCCAACACTATTGATAGTCTTCAAGGCAATCGGAACAATATCATTCAATAGAACACAACTGTGTCTATCCATAGTAGTACACAACTACAATCCAGTGGTACACTACCACACCAAGTAGCACACAGGTACTTGATCAGTGACGTATAGTCACAAACAGTGGAACACATCCACCACAGTAGTATACATCTACTGTCTAGAGACATACAGTCTTCATAACAATCATCTGATATCAACCTGCGCAGAAACAATGTTATGATATAAATTGAATCAACTAGGCCATTCTTCCACTCACATCTGTGAGATCTTGGAAGAGCATCTGCCCTCAGAAGGTCAAACATCAATGATAAGTTGTCTGGACTATTCTTCTCAAGCAAGGAAGAATAATTGTCCTGATCTCTGAGCCTGGACCATTCCCCACCCTAAGCCATTCTTCCGACACTAGACAAAGTATAACCTGGAGAGAATGAGTCTGCCCTAAGGAATGTCTCTCCTTGATTGTTGAACCTGGACCATTCTCCACCCTGGGCCATTCCTCCGGCACTAAACAAAGTGCAACCTAGAGAGAATGAATCTGCCCTAAGGAATGACTGTCCGAACCATTTCCAAAGGAAATGACTGTCCTGCACCAACCTCCAAAACGGACCATTCCCCATGTTAACCACAATGGGAAATCATTGTCCGACGAGGCGGGCCAGTCTTCTTGAGTAACCCTCAAGAAGAGAGACTGCCCTAGACCATTCCCCATGTTAACCACAATGGGAAATCATTGTCTATGGTACATCAGCAATCCATCAAACCATTTTCATTACGAAAATGACCGTTCGATCTGGACCATTTTCCGAACTGGAAAATGCCTGTCCATTAGAAATCTCAAACCACTTTCCGAACTCGAAAGGAACTGCTCATCCTAGACCATTTTTGAACTGAAAAAATGACTGTCCATCAATCAATAACACATCAGTGCTCCCTCCCAACCTGGGAGTCATCTCTTCCTTTTTCTCAATAAGGAAGTTTGTCTCCACGAGCTTCATCTTGAGTACGCAAACTCTTTCATCTTGGACAGAAGATTTACCAAAATGTCTGCTTATCTGCTGACAACAGCCTCCGCCACCCAGGGCGCGTCTGCTATCCACAGGACCTTCTTTCACTCAGGCCCGAAGAGTTAAAGAACTCTTCCAACTCCTTACGGGAGTTCTCAATACCCACAGTAATCTCCTCCTGGCGATCTCCCCTTTTCTTTGTCGGGAAATCGGGTTTCGCGTTATCGCGAAACCTGTGTGCACGGTTCTCGTGTCAACTAAAAACCCGAACCCCGATGGGTCTCAATGCAGTCACTTTCCGTTCCTGTCGGGGATTTCCCTATCGGGAAATCGGTACATACGATGTCGCGGTTCACTAGCACCACGAATCCCCGAACCCCGAACTCCGATGTGCACGTGCGCTTTCTCCCTGCCACGTCGCCTCCTCTCGCCGTCCTATCGGGAATCGCGTGATCGTGATTTCAAAGGCCGCAATCCTTTTGCATTGGAAATCCCGAATGCCGAACTTCGATTTCTCTGGATTTTGGACACGTGTCCAGCCCGGATCTACGGTCTTGCTTTCTTCGGGAAATCGCAAATCGCGATCTCGGTTTTCAGCGGTTCCACGACTTCGGAACCTCCGATATCCCGATAACTGAAGTTCCAGTGATTCTTGGGCTCCTCCCTGCGCCTAAGGGCTAATTCCCACGCAACTTCTCCGAGATCTGACGGTCGGCGGGATTTCGTGAATCTCCCCCTGCGATGCCTGGCCGTCGATTCCTCCTTCTTGAGGAATTCTTCCGCTCTAGAACTCCTTCCTGTTCGAACCTTCTCCTGGGTCCGTCTCCACAGTATCACAAAGGAACTATCCCTCCTGAAATTGTCAACTCTGACTCCTTCAGAGACTTTGCGCACACTTCTCGGGTTTAACCTTCAACAACGCTCAAAGTGTTGTTGAATCTTCCAGACTCTGTACACTTCTGGCAACAGCAGTCTCTGTCTTCTTCTGCTCAGATTAGCCACTGAGAGTTCAAGTTCAACCGGCACTTCTCCTACACGACTCTACCAACCCAAACTACTTCTGGGCGAATGAGAATAAGGGTTTAACTGTCGAGCCTCATCAATGCACTCTATGCGGATGAATTCAACTGCACTCTATGCAGGAATCTCCCGGCTCAAACAGAGAAACAATTGAAACTTATTCTCCTCCCTCTCAGACTTCAGTTAAACCTCTGAAACCTTAAGCACAGCATATTCAAAACAATTGCATGACTAGAAGACAAACATTCATGAGTACATAAGCAACATACACAGAGAAACAACACCCACCACGAAATTGAATCAAAGACTCTCTCTTATTAATTCAAAAACATTTGTACATGGTGTTCTTCACAATTCTCTGCCTGCTCTTCTCTTCTGCGTGTTGCTACTGTTACAATGATACAAAGGAGGGTGTCTATATCCGTTTTTCCCTCACAAATCTAAAGCTATCAAATCTAGAATTAAATATCTACCTACCTGCATTAAATCTATTAAATGCCTCATCTACCTAAGGACGAGAGCTTATCCGCTCAAGGTCCATTACAATACAAGTGCGCTTCTTTAAAATGACTTCATTAAAGAACGGCGCAACAACCTCCAAAGAATTTCAAAATGTGTGCTGGCGCTGTCCAGCTGTTCCCTTTCAATGTGCTGGCTCGCTTGTTTTGGGCGATGCTCCTGCATTATCTGCTCATCTGTGGAGATATGTATTGGAGAACCACTTTCTCCTTTCTGGACTTCATCACGGATAATGTAATGCTTGATTTCAAATGTACTTCGGTCTGGAACACTGGTTTTCTCTAAAGGCTTCATGTAGCTCTCATCAATAAAGTATATCATTGTTGGATTCCTCTTTGGTTCCTGCTAGCTCACAACATCGTGGCAAGGGTCAAACTAGAACATATCCATGTGGCACTTCTTCTGTCATCATGAGATCTTTGTCATGGATTGGCAATCCATCATCCTGATCTTCTAAGTAATCATTCTGATACAATATCTTTGTTATAGAAAATCTTCACCACGCTTTTGTTGTGCATTGGAGGTTCTCCACCAAGTTGTCTTCTTCCATCTGCATACAAGGGTCTCTTTCTGGTATGCCTCAAAGCCTTGAGGTTGCTCTTCATACGCTCTTTGTTCAATTGCTCTGGAGAACAATCTTTGCATTCATCTAATGTAGAACTCCAACCCATGGATATTGCGGATGATATAATGACTCATGTAGAGGTATGTCTAGTTTACTAGAACAAGTAATCATCATAGTCTTCTCCCTCCATCTAGAAGAACCTCTAGTTCTGGATCTTGCAATGTTTGCATTCTTATACATTGTTCTTCATCACAACTTCCAGTTCCTTTGCTTGATTGCTTTTAGTGAGTTCATATCGGGCTAGTAATCTTTTGATTTTCGATACAATGACTGGTTGTTCTGACTTCTCTTTCTTTCTTGGAATCTTCACGTTCTTCCTCATGTTTTTCTTTAGCTCTTGGGTCCATGGAGTTTCTTATAGATTCCATGCCCTAAAGATTCCACTTCTTCCTTTCATCATAGGATCACGGATGTGGATGGACAACCAGGGATACTTTAAGGCTTCTTTTCAAAGAAGACTTCTTCTACGGTCGAACTGAACACGTACTGCCTTTCATGGCTGCTACCATGGATATATACTTTATCATCTTCATTGGATCATAGGATTAGCTCCCTCCTAATCCTTGATTCATGTATGAGTGCATGTTTTTCTTTTGGAAATATATAATCGGCTACCTCCATCTAACAGAGTCCACACTTTCGTCTGCATCCTTATTGTCTTCTGCAAATTGTCATAAGTCTTTCTCCAATTTCCTCTTGATTGTTGACTTCTTTTTGTCTTTGCTTCTTCTAAGTTTCTTCAAGATTGATTCTGATTTCGGCTTAACTTGTAATAACTTCCACATGATTTGTTTGATGTATTTCATCCTTTCATGTGTATTATCTGACTTGTATAATGAAAGCAATCCTTATCTTGTTTGTTCTTCAATAGGTATAGTTCTTCTTGGAACATATTATCTTCTAAGAGATAGATATACAAGATATGTACAGAGACTATGTACAAGAACTAAGAAGAGTATTGTTACCTTGTCTTAGAAGAAGTTTGTTTTATCCTGCTTGGTCTTCTTTGTAGGTTCATTTTCTTCGACAACTGATGCTTCGTGTGTCCCCTTCCTTTTCTTTAGCTCCGGACAATGATTCTTGTAGTGACCATACTTTCGACAATTGAAGCATTGTATTTCTGACATGTCTTTCTCTTGATTTGGCTTCTTCCTTGAACCAAACTTCCTTTTGTTCCTGAAATTCTTGAATCTTGTTGTAAAGGCTTGATC
>ML778169.1:670537-684473 GCA_009831015.1 Picea engelmannii | reverse complement strand
ATTGAGTACTATGTTTACCAATTCCTTCTCTGAAATGATCTCTTCAATAGCTTGTAGTTGATCTCTTAACTGGGAGATTCTCACAAAGTATGATGTTATGCTGTCATCATCATTCATCTTCATGTCACGGAGCTCATTCTTCAAACTCATTACTTGTCCAATGTTTCTGACTGAGAAGAGGTTTGTTAGGGCATCGTACATCTTCTTTGATAAGTCAAGATGGGAGATGTAGGGTATCAAGTGGTCTTTTATAGAGTCCACTATGATATTCATGGCATTGATGTCACCGTCTTTGAACTTTTCCATAACTGCAACGTTTTGCGGTTCTTTCTCTTTTCCTTCTTCAAACTCTAGTTTCACGATCTTTCCTTTCACGATATCCAGCACTTTATTCTTGGCAAGGATGAGGTCAATCCTTGTCTTCCACGCTCTGAAGTTAGAAGCTCCATCTAACTTGTTTTCTGACTTCATAGAGTAAGTCATGGTTGCTTTGACTTGGTCAACCCTAGATTTGACCAAAAACTCAAACTTGACATCTTGGCTTGCTGAGAGTACCAGGAGATACGCTAGGCTAGGGCGCACTGGTCTATCCGAAAATTAGGTCAATCCCTTCACTTAAAGTGCCTCAACAAGAGGATTAGGGTTTCTACAACTACACCTACTAGTAACCCTAGTGGCAGTGCTTTGGTGACTGCTCCTGCTAGAAACATTAGAGGCAGTTCTTCAACGAGCTTAATATCCTTATGGCTATGCTTCCTTCCAGCGGTTAGACTGAATGAAGGAGGTGTGGACCCATAACCTGTTAGAATATAATGGATGTGCTCGTTTTACCATCGACAATATCACTATTGTCACCCAACCATAGGCCGAAGCCACCCTCCGAGCACCTTAACTTTGACTGAGAATCATTCCGGAAGAAAACCCTAGGCAAGATAGCCAAACAAAGGGTAGCGCACCTTTCCCCAAGGATAGTGCATCAAACAAGAGCTGATCAGATAGTCCAAACCCTAACCAAGAGATAGTCCAAGCCAAAGCGTAATCTGCTAGCTGCAGCAGCTGCAACGGCAGCTCTCCTCCAAACCTGTGCACAAACTGGGCAACTGCAGTGCGCACAAGTGTTGCTCTGCAATTCTGAGAATGCCTGCCAGAATGAAGACTGGCCTCTTATATTTATACTAATTCTGACTAACTGCCTGGGCCAACTTCTCATTCTGGGTATCTGTCTATTCAGTATATATTATTTCTTTTGGCCGACTTCTTCTCTTGGAGGCTAATAACCTAATACAAATTATCTTCTTGAGCCGACATGTCTTCTAGGATTATTAGCCAACTCATTAGGGTTTCTTCTTGCTTCCCAGAATATTCTATTCTCGTCGGGTTTACACATGGAGGTAAATACCTCTCGCAGCTACCATAATATCAACATAACTTTTATGATTGCTTGTATTGACATTAATTCTAAAGAAGGTTTATGCACTTGTATTCAGAATTTTAAAAAAATTATGGAGTGATAGTCAAGAATAGTGATTTACTGAGTTTTTGGGCATAGATCAAAGATTTTTTTAAACTTGATTAGAAAGATATTCAAGACTTAGATTTAGAGTGTGTTTATGTTTGTGATAGGAGTAGCATTGCCAATTGTTGAGTTGTAACCTTGAATTCAGATCTGTTTTGCATAGTCAACACCTTTAAAAAATGGTAAGTTTAGCCCATATAATGTTGAATGGGAACGAACAATTGAATGGTCAAAACCTTAAATCATGAAAACAGAAGATGCTTTCCATGTGTGAATATTTATGTTTGGACAAACTTGAATTGGGAAAAGAAGTGTGGAGTAAGACCGATATGGATTCCCAAGCAAAGTACGATGCAAAGAATTGAGAGGTTGTGATGTTGATCAAGCTCTCCGTAACAAATGACATGCTTCCCAAAGTACAAGGCGATATGGATGCATTTGTCATCTGAGGAAATCTTCAAAAGATGCATGAAACCTTAGACAAAAGTAGAGCAATGTTTTTTAAAAATCGGTTATTTTCAATTAATTTGGAGAAGTTTGACTCATTGCAAGATTATTTGTTAAAAATCAAGGATATTAGAGATCAATTGAAAGGGAAATGGAAGAAGAAATTAAACATTGCCTTCTTCCTATGAAAATTTCATTACGACCTTGAACATTACTAGTACTCATAAAGATCTGACATTTTAGCAGTTGAGCACTAAACACTAAGCATCATATCTCATCTTAATCTCAACCAAGAAGAACTTGAAGAGTTCTTCTCATGGACAATCATCAAACCAACAACCTTCTCGTCTATTTTACCACAAATGTCAATCCAAAAATATGCCTCAAATAAATCGGTTACATGTTTCTCATTATCATATCTATGTATCCAGCAATTCTGAAATTTCTTAACAAAATATGGAAATGAATTTATCTCTTTAGGGATGAAATCACAATACCACTCCCATAAATTCTTTCCATTCAATGAAAATACAAAAACTATCATCAATACATCTTCAGGGACAATATTACTTTCTATAGTAAACATCATGAATGATGAAAGATGCATAGAAGCCAAATGGGGTTGTCCCTAAAATCTCGGAACATGATAAATCCAAATCCAAGGCTGAAGATAATGTAGAGATCTAGTAATGCATGAAAAATCCAAAGGGGTAAACAAATCCTCCCAAAAATTTCCTTTGGTTGGAGCCATTAATTCAAATCTTCAAAATGCTTAAATCTGAAAATACATGTATACCATAATACCTCATACAAAATCTGAAATGTGAAGTCGCAAAGGTGAATTCTTCAAGTGTTTGTTTGCTATCCTCACCTCCAAAATCAGCAAGCCATCAGATGCGGAGTCACCAAGATGAGAAAAATATCTTCGAAACAAAACCCTCATCAAAGAATGTCTTCAAGAAAATAGGCGTTGTCCCCGACAACGACGCCAAAATGTCACAACAAAATCTAGCACCCCTATATGATGTAAAAGTCGCAAGCATCAAAGGGCTAGTCTTGTGCAACTCAGGAAGGCTACCCATTGTCACCTCAGTAGCTCGTCCTCGCACTTTTGGTTGGCTCTTCTCGAACTCAAGGGGGGCTTCCCTAAAGATAGGATTGCTAAGGCTATAGAGTGGAGGCTCAAGGTGATTTAGTGAATAGTTATCCTAAGCAAAACAAATTGTTGTAGTTGTTACCCCCTCTCACCTAGGGGTAACCAGAGGAGATCATGTCTCATGGTCCATGTTATCGCACAAGTTGTAGGTTGGGCAAAGCCCGACCCAAACCACAACATGGCGACAACTGAGAGAACACCTACCCACTGTCACCTTAGATAGGCATTCGCGTCACTTAAGAGATGAAGTAATCACCTCAAGGGGGGAATCTCGATGACCCTAAGGGAAATGAGATGGAAGATGAAGAGATGATGAAGAGTCCCCCTATAGATCAATGATGGAAGGTAAAAAGGGCTTGAAAAAAGTCTCGTAGATGGTGGAAGATGCACTACAATATTGAAGACCTACCAAGAAGTGAGTGTACCTGCCCAAGACACAAGGAAAACAAAGATACAAGCCCAATAATATGTTGGACAAGCAAGTTAAGCTTGTTGTCCCTAATTGTAGCAATAAACAGTAATATATATCAGCAACAAAAAGAAATAAGAGCTGCAAATAAAGTTGCTAGAAGTCTAGTTAAGGATGCAAGAGAAAAGCTAGCAATTACTAGTTTAACTCAAGTATTAGTGCATGAAACTTTAGCAACAAGATAAGGCTGTCATAAACAAATACTGCAAAGATAATTATCAGCCTTGTCGCTGTAGCAAACAAGTTGTTGCAGCAAGGAAATCAACCACCAAAACTTGCCAAAAATCCACTCAAAGATGCGCTAAGATTAGTAGATTATGTTGGCAAACCTTTAGCAAATTCTAACAGTTGAAATGTGAGTTATCAAGAGATTTGTATTTAGGTTTCTGCAGCCCTAATGGCTGTAGTTTAAATGTTATAACAGCAGCAAGAAGCACTTAGCAAAAGGAGACGCCCTAGTGGCTCAACCAAGCATATATAGCATAGAATTGATTCCAAATTAGACAATCTCAAAATCCCAAGTTTTCACGTTAACCAATGCAAGATTTTATTTCTCCAGTGCAATTAGATTTAGTGCCTTTAGCTATTGGGTTATGGAGTCAAAATAAAAAGAGCTAACAATGCTCTCTCCTTGGGGATGTAAACCCTTTTACTCCCCAAGGCAAGCAAGGCTAACTAGGAAGTACTAGGAGGGTGTAAACCCTTTTACTTCTCCTAGTAAAACCTTATGCAACAACTTATTCCAAGAGAAAAGTGATGGATATGGTGGGGATGTAAGCCCTTATACTCCCCAAGAAGTCTAGCAAATCAAACTTGTAACCAAGCAAGGAAGCAACAACAAGATAGATTCCTTACCTAGTCCAAGCAATAACAAGATAAACCTCGTTTTACAAAGATTAATCCACCACAAATGCAAGAGAGGTGGCGCACTACTTCTTCCACCAATAGCCAAAAGAAACCATAACAAGAACACAAGAGATAGAGATTGCCCAAAGAGGGCACAAATTTCAGGTAGGAATCTTCTCACAATGGGAGAGTTATGATCCAAATGAGATACAAATGATCTCTATTTATACAAATCCTCTAACAAATATTTTGTCCACATAATTTAGGATAAACCACAAAATAAGGGGACAACAACCCTTATTTTTCCCCTTTACACATAATAATACTTTTTAATTCATAATTTGCACATAAGGTAAACCCTAAAGTGAGACGTCACCCTAGACGTTTTGGCACTTTTGCAAGTCGTTGGAGTAGGAGATGAGTGCGCTAGGCCTCCAAAGGCGAAGTGTCTTCAATCCAACCTTCTCCTCTGTGATCCAAGGCTTCTCTCCTTCAAACGTGCCAAGTGTCCTCAATTACCACCAAACCCTAGCCCTCATGTGACGTCAAGCCCTCTAAAGTGACGTTTTGGCCTCCTTAGGCAAGTCGTTTGGGTGGTACGGGCTAGGTGAGATCCTCCATGATGTCTTCTAGGCCTCCAAAGGCATGTCTTCATCATCCAGCATGTGGGGCCCTTGGCATCCAACCTGTGGGCTTCAAGCCCCATGGAAGCCCAAGCTAGGCTTGTTCTTCCAAAACTGTTCACCACTTGGGTCCTGCAAAGACAAATGGATACGCCCTCCAAGGATCTCAAATCAAATGCATCATGATGAATAAATCAAATCAATAAAAGAGCCATATAAGCATGTACATCTAAACCACCTCATCAAAATAAACCAATGCTCAAAGACCCTATGCAATTTGCCAGGTTTAGGTATGGGAGGGTTGACAAAACGACCTATTGGGTGAATCATTTCTCAAGTTTAGGGATGTTTCTTGACGTGACCTCCTTCTAAGTCACGTGGATAAGATGTCATGGATGGAGGGAAGACTTTTGGGCATGGG
Organism: Picea engelmannii; assembly: GCA_009831015.1. Classification (NCBI taxonomy): domain Eukaryota; kingdom Viridiplantae; phylum Streptophyta; class Pinopsida; order Pinales; family Pinaceae; genus Picea; species Picea engelmannii. Next base: position 678,995 of record ML778169.1, on the reverse strand, counting down.
GTTCATGACATACAAGGGGTTGTAGTGTCTCACTTATGGGTACCTTTGTAGAGGGTGTGTTGCACCTTCGTTTTCAATACATCATTTTTCCAAGCCCATTCATTGCCTTTAATTAATTAAGGTCCAAAGTTCAAACACTAGGTGCTCCCTAGGGTGAATCGATTAGCTTGGGGGGCAGTACCAAAGTGTCACTTAAAGGGAGAAGTACACATAGTGCCATGGGGGTATAGTTTAGCTTGTAATGGACTTTGTGTAAATCCCCAATCAAGTGGGACATTTACGTTATGTGTTTGCTTTTGCCGGTCTTTGATTTTTTAGGAGAAGCATTTCATTGCTCTCAAGACCGCTTTGGGCGAGCATCTGGAAGGTTTACAATTAGGCTTTTATCTTTTGCCAGCTACAAGCCTCTGGGCCTTCAGCCCCTTCTTCCCATGAAATGAGGGACAACCCCTTCTTAGGTCAATATACCCGAAAATCCCAAAAGGTAAGGTGATGAGGGGATGAACTGTGGAAAGTGACAAGCATGGTTGGGAATGGCACGATGACTCGTCAAGAGAGCAATGTCAACCACCAAAGTGAAACAAGGAAAAGAGCATAATGTCCAAGCAAATGTTACATAATCAAAAGGAGTAATAGATGTAACAAACTCAAATACCTCAAATATTGAAATGACACTCACCATAATACATGGCTTGTACCTCATGGAGCAACACCCAATGTCTTTCGAAGGCCAGTTGATGTGGCGGGTACAGTCGTGATGACCCTGGAGCTGTGGTGATGAGGTGTGTCTCTGTCTGTGCAAGTGGATATTGTTAGTCAAGTTGTCTCTCGGTACTCCATGTCTGCAACCTGAGGGCCTCGAGACATCATCTCATTAGTTATCCCTAGAAGTTGAGGATAATAGTCCACATTGCAGACAGTGATCATGATGAGATGATTTATCAGCATTCTCCATAGATAGCAGCCCCTCAAATGCCTCCCCCCTCATCATTGCCAAGCTCATTCACTTGATTAGCATGGTTCATCCGATGATGGTGGTCCAACACACATGAGGTACACTAGCCATTGTTTCATATAAAGAGTTACATTTAATACATTAGGCATTAAGGTGAGGATCATGGGTTGAAGTCATATAATGGATCATGATTGTTTGGAAGTTAAGTTTTTTGCCTCGATTCACCTCGATGGCCATCATATGTGTCCTAGTCCAGTGTCGTCACTCTTGGGGAACAAGGGTACTACTGCGATCCATTGATAAGGATAACGTACCACTTCCTTCCATACTTAACATATACCATCTATTTTCCTTCCGTTGTCCTATGTTTTGAAAATGGTTGTTACATGTACACCAAAAAGGTTCGTGTCTTTGTCCTCCTATGAGAAGGGATAGAATATCGAGGTTGATGCAGCTAGTAAGAAAAGAATGTTAAGAGCATGTTATAAATTCAAAATGCAAAAGAACAATGGGATACAAATGACAAATCAAAAGCCAAAGTAAGTTTGAGTTCTACCCCCTCGCTATGAGGCAATCGCCCCTAGTCCTAATGCACTGAATGCATATCAAATTGAAAGGGCTTAATGAACCCCAATAAAATAATAAATGCATGAACCTGAAAAGGGGCCTTGCTAAGCAATAAAAGAATATCCAAAGGCAAGAAGGGATTTGGAACACACACACTACTGAGGAAAGGGTAACTCAAGCACCAAGCGCTCCCTCTACAAAGGCGCTCATGGAGATGAACCCACACGTGCCCTTGCATGTCAATGACACCATCACCATGAAGTAAACCCAACACCATCTCATTTACGTATACTTACACTTTGGGAACTGCTCCTCAACTTGGGTACCGACACACCTAATAGGGTCTTATGATGGTCCTCCCATACCTAAACTTGGCAAATTGCATAAAGTCTTGAGCTAGTGTGAAGTTTGAAGAAGATACCTAATGTGAATTGCTTATGTGGCTTTTGTATTAAGTAGTAACCTACTTTGTATGCTTCTAATGACTCTTGTATATTGTAATGTTGGTCTTACTTGATTCTGTGAACCTTGCTTAATGGTCACACACTGCATGGATATGGTCCTTTGGAGGACTTTGATGACGATGTCATGCATGCATTGGAGGGCATTGCACCTTTGATGATGAGCGTTGGACTTCTTGATGACTTGGCATGCCTCCAAAACATCTCCCAACAGTTCTTGGACCTTGGACGTTCCATGGATGAGCTTAGATGTTGCAAATACGACTTGACAGGCCATTCAAAGGGCAAGAAGCCCATGCACTTGGACATTGCACCCTTTGAGGACAATAAGGTTTGGATTGACCCCATTGCCCTTGATGATGATGATGATGCACCTCTTGGGAGAGTTTTATGGAACCATTATCTACCATGACATCACCCTAGGAGCTTGGGACGTTATGCACATGATGATGATGTCATGCTTGAGAGAGGTGTCACTTCTCCTTGAGCCGACCTAGCACATGGACGATGAGTTGGCACCTTGATGATGATGAGACATGACCCTCTTGATGAGGGGATATGACTCTTCATGATGTTTTGCAACTTTTGGGGATTGATGTGACCTTTGGAGGCCTTATACCCTTGGAGGAGATGACGTAACCTTCTTTTGGCATCCTACACTCACACGTGTGGTTATTTTAAAGGTCATCTTGATGTATTAGTGTTTATTCATTGTTTTGGAGGCTATTTTGGAGGTCGGCCTAGACTATCCAACTTGTATCATGGATTAGATATTATTTAGGGGCTTCTAGAGAGGTAAAGTGCTAGGGTTTCCTCATATATGTAGGCCAACGCTTCCTCACTTGTAAATCATACTCATCTTGTGGAGAATCATCTCTAGTACTTGTTTACTCTCTTACACATGGAGAAATTATGCGCACTTCTTGGAGATTGATCTAGTGGATACTTTTTCATGTTTCTTATGGATGATTACATGCTAGGGTTTCTTTCATGCTCATCAACAACAATTGGACTAGTAAGTGGTCTTTTCAAGTGTTTGATGGTTTATTCTTGGTAATTTAAGTAAATGCTTTCTCAATGCGGTGACAATTTTCATGTTCTCTTCTTTTACTTGAATAATTTTTGGTTTGAAACCCTAGGAAGGCTTGCAAGTGAGATCCCTTCCCTTGTTTTCATTCATTTTAAGTTTGTTGAAGCATATAATATTATTTTTAGGGCTTGTGAGTGGACTCCCCTAGACTTATCCTTATAAAAAAAAATTCTAGAGCTTGTGAGTGGACTCCTCTAGGGTTTTGACCTAAGATCCACCTTGATCTCTTGTTAAATTCCTAAGAAGACATAGGACAGCATTCTAGGGCTTGTGAGTGGACTCCTCTAGATTGTTTCCTAAAAAATTTAAACCTAGGGCTTGTGAGTGCACTCCCCTAGGGTATGATTCTTGGGTTTTCTCTTGCCTTCATCCTCCATTGAAGTTGCATTTATTGACTCCATATGCCCAAGGAACTAAAACGGCACTACTCTATTATCTTGCAAGTGACCTTTAAACCCTAACTCTCTCTCTCTTTGATGTCATGTGTTAATCTAGGTTAATCGCATTGCATTTCATCTCTTAATCATAAATAGCCTAACGTTTAGGGTTTTATTGCATTGTTTACTTAGAAGCATTCTTAGATATCATTTATTGCATAGTAATGGTAGTTTTAAGCCATTAGGGATTGCCATATTGCATTGATTTAAAGTAGTTTCATGCCATTTCATTTCAGCAATCATTGGTTATTGGTTTGTTAGTCTTTAAGCTTGTATTTACCATCTCTTCCATTGCACTTTTACTGGTTTAAGACTGATTATTTGTTGTTGTCATAGGCCTGTCATGGTCTGAAGTGAATCATCTTTTATTCAAGTTTTATTACAGCCATTTCTTTTTCTTTGATAGCTAGTGTTTCGGGCCATTTACTGGATTCAATTGTTGTGGTGAATATCTCTCATTGTCTTAGAAACATTCCTCACACACACACATTGAATCTACCTTGTTTAAACCACCTTGACCTAGCCTTGAACTTTGATCTAGTTGGTGGTACAATCAAGTAACCAAGATAAGGGGTCGTAGACTTGTCTACACTTGCTATAGGATCCTTTGAGGTTGCTAGGGAAGCCTCACTTGTGTTGGATCTCAATCATTCACTAAAACGAGAAGTAATTGCTTAGGTGACAGTAGCAATTACTTCCATATGTTACACTTGTCAAGCATCTTGTGAAGGCTTTGCAAAAGTGCTGAATTTTGTGATAATAGTAGCAAAATTGGAATAAATGAGTGGTGTGGGAAAGGAATATGAAGGTAGAAACCCAAAGACCAAGTGCCTAATCACACCTTGGGAAAATGGATTCATGGGAGCATAGATCAAATTTCAAACAGATAAAGTTCATGAAAATGTAAGGCAATAGGGGCTATTATGCATGCTACAAATTAGTCTTAGCTTCCTGATTTTTATAGCAGAAAATTACCTTGGAAGGCTAGAGGTGCCATATTTATGCATTTTTCATGAATAAGAGGTTATGTTAATCTAGCAAAAATTGGGTTTATTATGTGGTAGGCTAACATAACAACAATAGAAATGGAGGGTCAAAACCTCACATTACTCTACCCAAAAAGAAGTGTGTTTCATTATAAAGGAAATCACAACATGATACAAGGGTTTCCTATTACCAAATCAACACATAAAATTTAAGTGCACAATAAAGTCTCCCATCAAATCAAAATATACCTCCAATTCTTCATTAGGCTCCAAGCAAGTGGGGTATACAAATGAAATCCAAGGGGAGAGCTCCTCAGTCCCAAAAATCCCAACCATTTCCAACGAAGAGAGAGCTTCTCCTTATAGAGTGAGTATATTCTCTCATACAAAAAAATATTATTATTTGCTAACTAACTCCATGACAACTCACACAAATACTATAATAATGGACTAGTTAGATCGCTCCTCATTCCATGGCTGACTAGGTTACAACAAGTGGACACTGGCCTCTCCAAGACAATTGGCCATCATCCAAAAATAGTAGTAATATGCACCAAATAATTCTCATGAAGGGGATAACATCTGGCCACAACATGATAATAGTAGTAAACTGCCATCTACTATCTAAACTTTCAAATTTATTCACCATGGTAAATTTTCACAAACAGAGATACTAAACCCTGGAAAATCACTTAAAATGGAAAAATTCCATGGTGAATTTGCAGACCACGAAGAATGATACCACATTCTTTGATTTCAGGAAAAAATATCCAATCTACCCTGCAAATTTCAAGTTATGTCCTCCAAGGTGTGTCCTTTAACAGTTTCAAAACTCAATCGAGAAAAGGAGAAAAACAAAATCTAAGCTATATAGCTTAAGACTTTGACTGGTTATCAGGCTTTAGAATTTTTCTTATTCTCAACAATATGTGACCTAGAAGAGTACACTGGCATCCCAGTACATTGGTTCCTTGTATATATAAATATCCAGATACAAACACAAGAAAATCATACATTGTAGCTATGCTTATAACTGCGCTGTTGACAAATTCATTCACTAGTGTAACTCATACTCAACTTTGCTTAAAAAGTAAAATCTATTCACTTCTGTATTGGGAATACTAATATAGATCCAACTTAAAGATAGACTAAGATGCAAAGATTATGTTCTGGACTACTACTCACGCTATCTAAACACTAACTTCATATAAAGCAATTTGTGTTTTCCCTAAAAAGGCATACCTTGTAGCTATGCTTATAACTGCACTGTTGAGAAATTCATTCACATGTGTAACTCATGCTCAACTTTGCTTAAACAGTAAAATATCTTCACTTCTGGATTTTGGATCCTAGTATAGATCCAACCTAAGGACAGACTAAGATGCCATAATAATGTTCTGGAATCTGAACCACTCCTCACACTTTAAGCACACACTTCATATAAAGCAATTTGCATTTTCCCTAAAAAATTAAGGTCGAAGAACTTGACACAGATTTACTTGTTTAGTTAAGTTCATGCCTATGTGCAATTTATAATGCGTAAACAATCATACCTGGAAACTTATACCTCCAGTTCCACTCCACTTTGGTCTAAGTGGACGACTATAATCCACACTTGCCATCTGTCTGCCTATTGTCACAGCCACATCTGAAGAAACTGGTGTTCTTGAATCAGGACTATTATTCGAACCTGGACTCGTCCCATGAACAAGTGTTCCAGGGGAGCGGGAGTTCTGTTTCATAATAAACCTTCAATATATTATTTACGAGGGTTGTTGCATTAAGCTAAAATGGGATCATGGCAACAATGGCGTTGAGTGTAAGGAAGAACTTCATCACCTGAACAATCATTGACCTAGATGTCCGTTTATCATCACCCTCTATCCATGGATCAGTGTAGTTTAGTTTGAACGATGAATCATGTTGGCCTCGCTCCACTGAAATGTTTAGCTTTTGATTGCACCCAAATACATTTCTATGTGAATATGCAAAGCTGGAATGTACATCAAAAGTAGGTTAATAGCTTAATACAATAACTTTGGATGGAAGCAAACCAAATTAACATTACAGTATATTTCCTGTCTCTCATAGACATGGGCATCGCTCTAATGATCAAAGAGACGGGACTTAGAAGCCAACTATGACCACCCACTCCAGAGTCAAAACAGGGAATTCTTTCTACTGAACAATTTTCCAATGCAGAGAATTTTCAGATGAATGCCACACTAGAAATGCTAAAATTGCACTACTATGAAAACCTAGTAAATATAATCAAGATGCTTGTAGGAAGATAAGCACAGTAGTTTGCAATCAGCCTCCAAGAAAACAATAAACCACCAAGGTAAGCATGCTACAATCATGCATTTTAGACAGCAGAATAACAGAAGAAATGGCATCTCCAATATCTAACAATCAAGTTTACAAAGTGTGAGAGGCATCAAGGAATATCCATGTTGGAACCCTGACACAATGCAAAACGATTTATCATTTTAGAAAGGCATCAAAATTTCTCCACAGACCTGTGCATAGGGGCATGGCAACAGAAGAAGATGTTGAACTGGAACAACAATACCAAAGGATATGAGAAGGATACGTCAACATATCCAAAAGAAGTGGTAAGCTGTATGAAATGGAGAAGATAGACTGTACAAAACACTCTGCAACCAACCTATCTGTTCAAATGTCAACAGTTAAGTCGAATGGAATCTTTTTGATATCTTACCAAAGGTAAGTTGACTCCAGGTCATAATGTCCACAGTTCACAATAATCCCTAGGTGTAGCAACAACGGAGAGCTGTATAACTGGCTACAATTAAAGGCTTGCATAATTTGAAGGAAATTCAAGATTCTTGGACCAGTCAAGGTATGTAACTTTTCTTAAAGCCCTGTCAAGGTCTTTCTCTCTCTTTGAAATTTTAATCTTAACTTCTAAATTCCCAAGTTTTCATTTTTGGCCAACTAATTTATTTAACTAAATTTAATAAATAAATACAATGGACCTATATTTTCATGCTCCTATTACAATTCACAATTCTTCTCATGATCTTCCCAGAATGTGCCCTGGTCTCATGGCCTCATCAGTGTTTTTCTTCCACAGTTCCTCGAAGTCACTTCCTCCTTGACCTTATATCACGACTCTCCAAATTTCTGGCTTTGTTAGCCCAAATTTGGAATCATCTCCATTGACTTAAATCTAGGGATAGACCCACCAAAGCATCTTTCAAATCCTTGGTGGTCAAGGAGGCTTCCGAGAAAATTGGAGCCTTGAAAACCCAAGCTAAAAGGATTTCTAATAGGGAAGGCATTGAACAAGAGTTTGTGAAGCATTATCGCACTATCTTTCAATCCTAGCCTCTAGGACATAAGATGGCCATGCAAAAATGCACCAACCTTATTCCCTAGAAAATGTCGTTGGAGCAGAAAAAGAGATGCAACCAGGAGTTCTCCCTACTAGATCTGAGGGAAGCCATGATGGCAATGGCTGTCGACAAATCTCCAAGTCTGGACGAGTACTCTTATGAATTTTTCAAAGCCACATGGGATAGTGTTAAGCCTGATTTACTCAGGGCATAGAAGGAAGCAATCTGAAAAAAGACTTTAGGTTCTCTCATTAACAGAGGTCTTATTAAATTCATTCCCGAAGTTGGCGACCTTGAGGTCATCACTAGATTGAGGCCTATTACACTGTTAAACGCTTCCTAGAAGATTCTGGCTGAATCCCTATGCCTGAGGTTACAATATCTCTTGCCTCAGATTGTTCGGCTAGAATAGACCAAGTTCATCCACGAGAGGTTCATCCTTGATAATGTGGTGGTAGTCTGTGTTGGAATTTGTGTAGTAAAACATAACAGTAATATCTTTTAAAATTTAATGAGTAAAACAACTAGATCTAGAGTTTAGACAACAATCTCTACTACTTGTGCAGATCTAAGAGATCTAAAGAGTAAGACTGTAACACAGAT
>ML778169.1:651002-665075 GCA_009831015.1 Picea engelmannii | reverse complement strand
ACCCCACCACTCCCCCGCACCACCTTCCTCTTTGATAGAGATTACGTTGATTCCTATACCACTCGCCTTAAGGAATTGCTCTCCCCCATCTCCCACTTTAGATCACTAGACACCACCACAGCCAAATACGAGATTCTTTCCACAATTCTCGTGGAGGCATCCCTTGATTATTACCCCCACTCCACCCGTCGGCATATCCATAAATCTACCCCTAGCTCTTGCCCCATGAACCGTTGGTTCAATGATGAATGCAAATCCCTCCACAAACAGAAACGGATCACCCTCATTCATGACCCATCTGTTAGATTTTCCTTATTTACAGAGCATTAGAGTTACTAGTGTTCTTTTACTTCATTACCATTAACATATATATATCATGTACTAAGCAGTAGCAGCATAAATGAGAGATAAAAAGAACACAAGATTTATCCTAGGAAAACACCAAATGGGGTAAAAACTCAGCAACCTTTCTTATAGATAGATTTCATTCACAAAGCAAGTCCAAACAGATAAACCCTAGCTCAAGGGCTAGCTTAACCAGAAATACCACGACAGTTGCAGCAACAGCACTATACCAAGGTACCGCACCTCCTCAAGGAGTAGCACACAAGAGAGATACCAAAAGACTGAACAAGAAGAAATTGAGTCACAGCAATAGCTACGTCACCTTCTCCAAACTTGCGCCTTGCTTCTGTGTAGATGAAAGAGTGAGTGAATGAACAAATGAGCTAAGGTGCCTCCTTATTTATAGCCTTCATGTCCTTCTAGCTGGGTCGACTTCTCTTCTAGGGTATTTCATCATCTGTCCAATGGATCTCTTGCTTCTAGAATCTTCTTTGCATCTAAGAAAGGTCATCTAGGAGGGAAAGTTCCTCCCGCAACTACCAAACATCAACACTCCCTCTTAGCTAGGGAGGTATCTTTCACAATGTCTTCTTCTAGTAGTCCACTGACTACTCTGCAATCAGCTGGTAGCACACAGCTGCCACAATGTCGTCGGTAGCTTGAATCGTCTGTCACAGTCTTTGCAATCAAGTAGCACTCAACTACTCCCAATGTGAATTGGTAGTCTCCATGGCAATCGACTAGTAGCGCATAGCTACTACAATGCCATCCAGTAGAATATGACTATGTCGATCCATAGTAGTACACAACTACTATCTGGTGGTACACGACCACTCCAAGTAGCACACAACTACTATCTAGAGACACAATGTCTCTCTCCTACAATCAACTAATAGCTACACAAGCTACCACCATGCAGTCCAATAGTCTCTATGATTATGCGGCAATCAACGAGTAGCACGCAGCTACTACCATGCCATCAGCCATAATCATAGTCTGCAATCTCCATGAATATGCAGCAATCAGCTACTAGCACACAGCTACTACAATGTCATCAACCATGGTCAGGATCCAAATGACTATGCAGCGATCAGCTAGTAGCACACAACTACTACAATCCCATCATCCATAGTCATCTGTATGACTATGCAGCAATCATCTAGTAGCACACAACTACTACAATGCCATCAGCCATAGTCATACCTATGATTATGCAACAATCAGCTAGTAGCACACAGCTACTACAATGCCATCAACCATAATCATAGTCGATGTCTCTATAACTATGCATCAATCAGCTAGTAGCACACAGCTACTAAAATGCCATCAGCTATAGTTATAGTCTCATCCAGTAGCACAAAGCTACTCCCATAGTCCTCATGACTATGCGTGTGATGTTTCTTCTCTGATCAGGTTCGGCAATGCATTACCCCCTCAGTCACCTCACATGACTGATCTAGGGAACCCTTGGCCAGAGGGGTTAGCCAGCATGAGAAGAAACAACACATCTCCCTCTCAACAAGGGTGGGCATTCTGCATCACGCCAAGCTTGTCTCTGGAGCACCTCGAGTCTTTTTCACTCCTAGTCAAATATGCATGACTAGTAGGTGAAAGACTACGCCTGAGCCATTCACCACTAGCAAAGTCAAGATGACTAATCCTGTGAGTGAATGTATCATTCTCCCTTGGTCAAATCAGCATGACCAATCTGGGAGAATGTATGCCCAATGCTATTCATCTGTCCATCGCCTTGGACAGAAGCTTGGTGAGAATGTTCGCAATATGTTCATCTATGGATGTGTACTGGAGCTTCATTGCTTCCTTCTGCATCATGTCTCAAATGAAGTCTTGCAAGAAACTTTCAAAGCCACACTTCTTTACGGCTTGCAATACAGGTTGTTATATAATCTGCCTTTGTTGTACTGAGTGCCACCGATGTCTGTTTCCTGCGCAACCATGAGATCACACCGATCCCAAACTGAAATAACATCTGGAAGTACTCTTTCGTTCCACTTCACTCCTTGCCCAGTTAGAGTTTGTATATCCCTACAGCTTCACATCTCCATCCAAGACATATCTCAATCCATATCCAATTGTACCACGTAGGTACCTCAACACATGTTTTGCTGCCATCCAATGTACATGTCTAGGTTCAACTATGTACTAACTCAAGGCATCCAGAGCATATGTTCGGCCTGGTTTAACCAGGTACATCAAGGATCCAATCAGTTGTTTGTACATCGTGGCATCCACCAAATATGAAGATGAATCACTCAAGAGCTTCAGATTTATCGTCCTGGGTGTGGTTATGGACTTGCAGTCCATCATCATGAATCTTTTGTCAGGAACTTTTACCCTCTAGGCCTTTAGCCCCTTCTTCCCACAAGGTAAGGTACAATCCTTTGCTAGTTTGGCCAAGCCAATGCCTGGACCAGTGTATGGGATGGATGAGCGGGAAAAAGATGAAAAGTGTTAAGTATGGTGGGAACGGACGATGACCTTTCATGAATCCCCCCAATGGAAACTCAAACGTTATGGGAACTAGCTTACTAGGGCATCCTGTCATTCCCCCCAGGTGTGGTCAAGTGGAAAGTCATAAGGTCCAAGCACACATTAGAAGTAAAAAGAATTAAATGCACATATTCAAATGTTTTGGTAATCAGAGTGACACATACCATGATACCTGGACTCATTACCCCATGGAGCAAGACCCATTTTTGCTGCAGGACCAGGCCGATGTGATGGATGTTGTTGTTGCTGACAAAGTGGAGGCGCTAAAGAAGAAAAGGATGGGCCCTCCAGGGCCATGCTCAAGTCGATCTCGCTCTCGGTACTCCATGTCTAGGACCTATGGGCCTCGAGACATAATCTCCTTAGTTATCCCTAGACTAGGGGATAACAGTAACCAACTCTGATACCATGTTAGATTTTCCTTATTTACATAGCAATAGAGTTACTAGTGTTCTTTTACTTCTTTTACTGAGTAGTAGCAGCATAAACGAGAGACAAAAAGAACACAAGAGATTTATCATGCGAAAACCCCAAATGGGGGAAAAACCCAGCAACCTTTCTTAAATAGATTTTGTTCACAAAGCAAGTCCAAACAGATAAACCCTAACTCAAGGGCTAGCTTAACCAAAAATACCACCACAGTTGCAGCAACAGCACTATACCAAGGTACCGCACCTTCTCAAGGAATAGCACACAAGAGAGAGATACCAAAAGACCGAACAAGAAGAAACTGAGTCATTGCGGCAACTACGTCACCTTCTCCAAACTTGCGCCTTGCTTCTGTGTAGCTAAGAGAGTGTGAGTGAGTGAACAAATGAGCTAAGGCGCCTCCTTATTTATAGTCTTCTTGTCCTTCTAGCTAGGCCGACTTCTCTTCTGGGGTATTTCATCATTTGTCCAATGGATCTCTTGCTTCCGGAATCTTCTCTGCATCTATGAAAGGTCATCTAGGGTTTTCCCAAGATAAATCTCGTGTTCTTTTTGTCTCTCATTTATGCAGCAACAACACTATACCAAGGTAGTACACCTCCTCAAGGAGTAGCACACAAGAGAGAGATACCAAAAGACTGAACAAGAAGAAATTGAATCACTGCAGCAGCTGCGTCACCTTCTCCAAACTTGCGCCTTGCTTCTATGAAGTTGAGATGGTGTGAGTGAGTGAACAAATGAGCTAAGGCGCCTCCTTATTTATAGTCTTCATGTCCTTCAAGCTAGGTCGACTTCTCTTCTGGGAAGGTGTCTTTTCGTTATTCTTTATTCTTCTGGGCCAACTTCCCTTCCGGGGTATTTCATCATATGTCCAATGGATCTCTTGCTTCTGGAATCTTCTCTGCATCTAAGAAAGGTCATCTAGGAGGGAAAATTCATCCCGCAACTACCAAACATCAACACCATCTTCCTACCCCCACATTTGCAAAACATACCGTCATCTCCTTCGTCGTAAAAAACGATTGTTTCTCTCCTGGAGGAGACGAGAACTCTGTGAGGCCCTCTGCCACTCCCTGAAATCCTTCTAGCATACCCTTTATCCCAAACACCAAGTAGCCCCACCTAACCTTGACTCCCAGGCCATGTTCTCCCACAACACCTCTCTTTATGATATTTTTGGACAACCTCCCACCTGCATCTCCTCCTTCCCCTCCTCCTGCTACCTCTTTTCTCAGCGGGATATTAGAAGATCAGCCAAATCTATGAGTACCAACAAAGCAACAAATGAGGAAGGGCTTCAAGCCGAGTTCCTTAATCAAGGCTTCTAATCTCGAGTCTTATATTGTTGATTTATTTAACCAGGTGGTATGTTCAGGATTTCCCCCCTACTGGACACGACACATTATACATCCAATCCATAAATCAGGAAGTAGTTCGGATCCAAATAATTACCAGACTATCATGGTGGGTCACACATTCTCCAAGCTTTATGCCATAGTTTTACACCAGTGGCTCTCTGATGAGCTGGACAGACATCATCTCGGGGCTAGAAGCAAAGTTGGTTTCCACCCAGACTAGCAGACGTTTGATCACATCTTCACACTCCGAGCCATTATTGAGGAGGCTCATCATCACTCTTTGAAGGTCTAGACTCTACACTTACTTTGTAGACATCCAAAAAGCGTTTGACATTGTTCCGAGGGAGGCATTGTTTCAGAGTCTTCGTGACATTGGTATATATGAGACTCTTCTAGTAGTCATTATGAGGTTGTATGACTCAGTCTCAAGTCGACTCAGGATGGCACATGGCCTTTCAGACTTCATTCAGAGTACCATCGGGGTAAAACAGGGGTGCCCTCTCACCGACACTCTTCAAGATTTATATTGATGAGTTGAAGTCCTACCTCTATGAGCATTATCCAAGAGGGGGATGGTTGCCATCTACATCAAGTGTTGATCTCCTTGCTCTTATTCGTCGACAACTTGGTTTTGATGGCCTCCACTCCCAAGGGCCTACAAAGACAAAGCGATGTATTGGCCAGTTTCTCTGACCTTCGACAGCTGACAGTTAACCTGGGTAAAACTAAGGTTTTGATCTTCAACGCATCAAAATCTCCCTTACAGACTTACATTTTTATTACAATGGGGTAGAGATTGAGATCACCACGGCATACACTGAAGAGAAAAGAGGTCCTATGAGGCTGCCAAAAACACGTCTGTCTTTTACCAGATTTTTGGCTCTAAGTTTAAACTTTGTGACTGTCCTTTGTTGTTGTTTTAGGACAGCAAACAGTCAAGTACTTTCTGCTCACAGTTTTGATGGTTAAGTGTCCTTTTGAGGTGCCCTTGCAAGTGTTTTATTATCCCAATGTTAGCACATGCAATATACTCAAAACAAATAACACTTCCTCTAGATCTTTACAACTCTAAATGTTGATTTTACACTTCTAAGCATGCATGAAATTGGCACATGTTTTTGGTCAACATGACCCTGGAAAAACCCCCCATGGGGAAAACCAGTTTGGAGTAGATGTATATAGAAGGCCTCAAAGCAAAATGTACAACATGGAAAACATAAACAAGTGAACCCGTTACAATAGAAACCCTTCTCGAAAGCCTTGGAGTCCCTTGAAGGTCTCCCTGCTAGCCTTTTGAAGCAAGGAGCCCTTTGCCTTGGTGCGCCCTTCTTCCTTTGTTGGCCTTTGAGCCTTTTCCCTTTGCCCTTGCTTTGACTTTGCCTTTGCTTGATCTTTGAACCCTTGCTTGTCTTTTCCCTACCCTTGTAGAAGCTCCCTCCTCTTAAGATTGCCTCCCTCCAAAGATGTGGTGCGCACTTAGCTCAAGTGCGCCCCTACTCAAGCAAAAACTCACAAATGGATAGCACCCTCCCTTGCCATGCGCCCTCCATCTCCCATAGAATGTGTCTCTCCTCAACAAGAAAGAACCCTCCTCAAGATGCGCCCTTCCTTTGCTTGATGTGTCTCTTCTGCTCAAGATGTGCCCCACCACAAGCACTTGCGCCCTCCATCAAAGAGTAGCCCGACCTCCATGGTAGACTAGAACCCAAGCTAAGGCTCCTCCTCAAACCTCTTCCTCATGCGTCTTCTCCTCCTCAAGATATGCGCCCAAGAACTCTCCTCCTCTTCTCCTCTCCTCTCAATTGAAGAATGAATCTCATCTTTGCCCTATTCCCTCCTTTAGCCTCTCTTTGGCCAAACCCAAAAAGATCAATGGCCTAGATCCAATCTAGCCAAGTCTAATCAATGGGTGAGATCTAATCCAAAAATCTCACTTAGGAAACTCACTTTCCTTAGTTTGCTTTGTCTTTTAATTCACCCACAAAGTGAATTAAATGTCACTTTAATGACTTAAGTAACATATTTCACTTTTGACTTAAATCTCCTACGTCAAAGTGAAATTAGAATCATAAAGTAAAGTAATGAGGGTAATAGTATCCCCCTTTGTGTTTAGAGACTCACAAACACAAGGGGACCACTTTCCAAGGTATCCAAATCTCAACACTTCCTCTTACCAAGGAAAGTGCCCTTCACCACCAATATCATCCCTATAATGGACATGGTTGCCTACTGGAAAATACTCGGTGAGTATGGTTGTTCTCTGATCATCGAAAGTAGTCTCTGACACAGATCTGCTCAACCTGTGTGATCTATAGATGGAAGTGCATCTCCACCTATCCAAGATCACCTAGATCTTGGTATCAAACCAAAGATCCCAACCTTGGTCTCCCACCAAGGATTTCTACCTCCTGGCATCTCGCCAACAGTCACTACTCCTAGCATATCACCCAGATTCACTCTCTTGGCATCTCACCAAGAGTCCCCCCTCTTGGTATCTCACCAAGAGTATATAGAGCTCGACATGTCACCAAGATCCTCAACTTGGCCTCTCACCAAGTGACTTCCACCTGAAGTGGATCCAGAACCTGATCTACCCGTCTCCGTAGCCATGTGAGGCTCAAGCCTCTGTGGTGCCCTGTTGCTCCTCCTCATCAATATTTGATGCTCTAAAGCCCCTGCACCAGCCCTCTATCTCGGCAACTCTGAAACTGAAGTTGTCCCAGATGGACAAGTCATCCCTAATGATGGTGTCCATGAAAACTAAGTCTGAGCTCCCTCTAAATCACTACTATGAGTCAATAGGTCCTCCTCAACTCTGTCTCCCCACCTGACGCTGGATGGTATAATAGCTGACAAGGAACTGACGAACGCACACTCCCTCTCATACTTAGCAATGAACTCAATCTCCTTTGTTGTCACTACAGTGTCATCCTGTTGCTTCTTCTTCTTCTTGGGACATTGTCCTGCATAGTGACCCATCTCTCCACAAGCAAAGCATCTCACTGTGTTCATGTCTCTCTCCTACCCACCGCCACTCTTGTTGTGGTTTGGCCCCTCCCTTGGGACCCTGTCTAGCACCTTTGTCGGTCTTCTTCTTCCCCTTAGTCCACAAAGCAAGGTCCTCATCACCCTGGGTAATTTGTTGTTGTCCTGAGGACTCTGAGGTGAGTCTCGTCTCCTCCTGTACGAAATCATCCCAAAGTCTCTCCCAAGTAGGCATAACCTCTCGGGAAACAATGCCTCGAACAAAAGGACCCCATGGTTTGGAAAAGTTCTTTAAGGCTGTCCTCACCATGAAGCCTGGGTCAACTATCTCTTCGATGGTTGCAAGCTCATCTCTGATCTCAATGAATCTGTCAAGGAATAATGTAACCGACTCGGAATCGAGCATCTTAATGCTCCTGACCCTCTCCTGCAAAACCATCTTTTGGATCTGGTTAGAACTCTGGTAAAGCTTGCATAAAGAATCCCATATCTCAAATGCATAGTCTTTAGCAGTCAAATGTAGAATGACATGGTCTCTCACCCCGTCACAAATAGTCCTTTTCGCCTTGTTCTTCTTCTTCCTGAACTTTGTCAGCAACGCGGGAGCAGTAACAGGAGGAACAACAACAGGAGCCTGAACTATATCCCATAGTTCAAGATCCTCTAAGGAGAAAGTGATCCTAGTCTTCCAAGGGGACCAGTTGCTAGCTCTATCTAGCCTATCTTCTACCCACATCTAGGACACCGACATGGTTGTCCAATAAAGCTCACACTGATGCTAAAACAACACAAGAGTACTGCCTCACTCATGTCAACACAGGTGTGAAAAGAGGCAGTAACACCACAACCTCACTCCTAGTAAATAGGTGTGAAAAGCGGTTATAAAATACAGCCTCACTATTGTCCACGCAGGTGTGATAAGAGGTTGTCCACAAGCGTCAAAAAAATCAGTTCTACAACTGTCAACAAATCTGCCCACAAGTTGTCCACAAACTCTCTCAACACGTTGTCCACAAACTCTGTCAACACGCTATCCAAAATCTGCCCACTAAGATGTCTCAAAACTGTCCACTGAATGCTCAAAAATCAGCAAGTCTAAGCCACCATTTATCTCTAATACCATGAAGAGAAAAGAGGTCCTATGAGGCTGCCAAAAACAGGTCTGTCTTTGACCAGATTTTTGGCTCTAGGTTTAAACTTTGTGACTGTCCTTTGCTGTTGTTTTAGGACAGCAAACAGTCAAGTACTTTCTGCTCACAGTTTTGATGGTTAAGTGTCATTTTGAGGTGCCCTTGCAAGTGTTTTATTATCCCAATGTTAGCACATGCAATATACTCAAAACAAATAACACTACCTCTAGATCTTTACAACTCTAAATGATGATTTTACACTTCTAAGCATGCATGAAATTGACACATATGTTTTTGGTCAACATGACCCTGGAAAACCCCCCCATGGGGAAAACCAGTTTGGAGTAAATGTATATAGAAGGCCTCAAAGCAAAATGTACAACACAGAAAACATAAACAAGTGAACATGTTACAATAGCAACCCTTCTCGGAAGCCTTGGAGTCCCTTGAAGATCTCCCTGCTATCTTTTTGAAGCAAGGCGCCCTTTGCCTTGGTGCGCCCTTCTTCCTTTGCTAGCCTTTGAGCCTTTTCCCTTTGCCCTTTCTTTGACTTTGCCTTTGCTTGATCTTTGAACCCTTGCTTGTCTTTGCCTTGCCCTTGTAGAAGCTCCCTCCTCTCAAGATTGCCTCCCTCCAAAGATATGGTGCACACTTAGCTCAAGTGCACCCCTACTCAAGCAAAAGTTCACAAATGGATAGCACCCTCCCTTTCCATGGGCCCTCCATCTCCCATAGAATGTGCCTCTCCTCAACAAGAAAGAACCCTCCTCAAGATGCGCCCTTCCTTTGCTTGATGCGCCTCTTCTCCTCAAGATGCGCCCCTCCACAAGCACTTGCGCCCTTCTCTAGAAGTATGCGCCCTCCATCAAAGAGTAGCCCAACCTCCATGGTAGACTAGAACCCAAGCTAAGGCTCCTCCTCAAACCTCACCCTCATGCGCCTTCTCCTCCTCAAGATATGCGCCCAAGAGCTCTCCTCCTCTCCTCTCAATTGAAGAATGAATCTCATCTTTGCCCTATTCCCTCCTTTAGCCTCTCTTTGGCCAAACCCTAAAAGATCAATAGCCTAGATCCAATCTAGCCAAGTCTAATCAATGGGTGAGATCTAATCCAAAAATCTCACTTAGGAAACCCACTTTCCTTAGTTTGTTTTATGTTTTTTAATTCAACCACAAAGTGAATTAAATGTCACTTTAATGACTTAAGTGACATATTTCACTTTTGACTTAAATCTCCCAAGTCAAAGTGAAGTTAGAATCATAAAGTAAAGTAATGAGGGTAATAGTCTCCTCCTTTGTGCTTAGAGACTCACAAACAAAAGGGGACCACTTTCCAAGGTACCCAAATCTCAACATACACTTATCTGGGAGTACAGTTCACGGGGCTTCGTTTCAGCATGCGACAGGCCCTTTTGCCTAGTATTAGTAAAGGGTACGGTTCCCTAGCCCTCATCGAGAGACAGTGTTTCTTGGGTCAATTTCAAGACATCTTGTCCAAACTCGAACTCATGGAGGCAACTATCAAACCTACAGTTCCCTATGACTCTAAGATCTGGGGGATGAGCTTGTTAAAGAAAGACTGGGCCAAATTGGAGGGGGTCCAGACCCTACTTCTCAGGTGTATCATCCACTGCAAGCGGACGGTTCCGCAACAAATTATTCAAGCAGAGTTTGGCATCCACCCATTCCGCCTTGAGGTCATTTTCCACTTGGTCTCTTTCCTTCGTAGAGTTAGATCTTTCAATGACTCTACCATCGGGAGAGAGTGGTATCCCTACCTAGCTCTTTGCTCCTCAAAGGCTCTTGCTTCGGCTCCCCCCAAGTCGTGTACGTGATTGGTTCTCAAAGGCGTCTCGAGTCCTCCAGTCGATGACTATCTCCCCAGAGCACCTTCCTCGTTCAGTTTCTCCCCTGATGCACTGCACCATCTCTTGTCGACTAGACAAGCACTAAATCAAGCCACCAAAGAGGACATCTATAGACTCTACACTCGGGTCACATGGACCTCGCCTTCGACAAACCTGGGCCCAAAGATGTCCTTCTATCTAGATCATTTTTTGGAGCTGTGAGATGGAATTGTAGTCTGCCCCTCTTACACACGCAGACATTGGATGCATGCACTCTGAATTACTTTGGGTCAGCTCCGGGTCGGATCCCATTGGCTCTGGATTGAGACAAACCACCATATACCACGATCCGATAGGATCTGCTAGATGTGCCACTTACATGAGTCGAAGACAAAGATGCACGTCATCTTTAGGTGTCCTATATATTATGTGATCAGAGGACGCTACCATTGCCTATATAGGGGCTCACTCTCTACTTTCTTCTGGTACCAGGACCAAAGATTCCTATCCCTCTTCATCACAGAGATATTCTGCAAAAGATCTCAGTTCCTACACGCCACGCCCCACCTTGGGACGACCAGGACGATCACCTCTACTTTCATGCTAACCCATCAAACCGAAGAAACAAGTGAAGGGTTGAGTCCCAAAGTACACTAGACAATAAACTGGTGAGACCTTGTGTCTCTCCTCGACCTCTCCCTCATGGAGACAAATCATCATCAATGAGACCTATTCGGAAGTGCCATATGGCACATCAATCCACACATTCTCAGAGAGTTAGAGGGATTAGCTCCAGACAGCTCCAGAGCAAGGAACATCTAGTCTGTCGAACCACCTCCCTATTTTAAACGAGCTACCAGAGTTCTATTCGGAGTTTCTTTCATTCGGCCTCGGATGCTAGGGGTATCCCCCACTCCTACATCCCCCCAGGATCATACAATCGAACCTTTGAATAGTCCCTGAGGACTCTGACAATGAGACAGTGCCCAGTCCTCCCCCTTCACCCCCAACCATCCGATCTGGGAGACCTTGACAACCTCATCATCAAACCTCTCTCTCTCTCTTAACATGGTTATATACTTTCTAAGACTACTCAACTTAACATTTCTTTCTTTATGTTATTTTCGAAATTTTCTAGAAGTTGTGATTGCACTCCCACATTGTACTCATACTTGATATAGCTCTCAGTCCCATTGACCTACTTTTGTGGTCATTTGTTGGACATTAATAAAATTATCTTATCTTATATTATCTAACCATCTCTCAATAATATAATTATTTTTCTTTCACAATATATATAATATATAAAAAACCCCAAGGGTTAGCTTAATTGGTTGAACCATCAGCATAAAACATGTTGTTGACGGGGAGGCCATAGGTCACAAGTTCAAATCTGTTCGAGTCCCTCAAGGTTACAAGCTACTATTGTTGTTGGCACCTACCCTCCATCTAGATATTTTCAGGGAAGATAGGGATCCCACAAGGTTTTCCTTGGGTAAATATATATATATATAGGATATAAACTATCTGATATATTAAAATAAAATAATATATATTCATACAACAATAAGAATATATAACAAATATAGTCGACCATGAAGCCTACCCATCCACATCGACTACTTAGACATCTCCAATATTGATTGAATGAGGTCAAGGTCAAGGTGTTTCTTGCTTGTCGTCTATAATCAATTGCCTAAAAAAGTTGTCATTATATCAAAGATTAAATGATATTTGAAGAACATTGTCAGCAACTACTCCAACTATTTGTCACAATATCTCAACCATCTATACTCCATATCGTATTTAGTCCTAAATGATAATAAAAACTTCTCAACGCTTACATTCTCCCCATCAACTAAGGTAGTAGGAAGCTACTCATACCCTACAAGTCCATGTCTAACTACACAGACAATTTGCTCAAAATATGGGAAATGGGCCACATTAATGGGAATTCCACATGGAAAGAAAAACCTCATTATAGCAAGGCCAACACCCTCGGTATCATAATAATCAAGCATTTCAAAAACTAAGTTCATAGGTGGTCACATAAAGGATAGAAATTCTGATGGTTAATCCATTGTGGAGCATCACTCACTACTACCACTCATTACATGGGGCCTAGCAACACCAACAAGGATTCCCATATCATATCTGTTAGAATTAGGGCAGTAAAGCAAAACAGTAGTATCTTTTCAATTTCAGTGAATAAAACAACTAGATCTAAAGTTCAGAAATAAAACTCAAACACTTAACTAGTGTACAGATCTAGGAGTTCTGAAGTTAGACAGTACTTTAGATTTATAATCTCAGTAAATATAGCAACTAGATCTAATGATCAGAAATAAAACTCAGATCTAAAGTTCAGAAGTTAAAACAGGAACTCCATTACTTGAACAGTGA
Source organism: Picea engelmannii (assembly GCA_009831015.1). Lineage (NCBI taxonomy): Eukaryota > Viridiplantae > Streptophyta > Pinopsida > Pinales > Pinaceae > Picea > Picea engelmannii. The sequence continues at coordinate 652,069 of ML778169.1, read as the reverse complement.
ACAGCTAAGGATAAAAACAAGACAGTGAATCAGATCTATAATGCTGGACTCAAAAACATTTCACAGATCTATAGATCTAAAGCAATCTGATCATAAACAGTAAATCAAACTAAGAGACAAACGTTAAACTCAATATATGGATCAGATCTAGTAGCTGTCTAGGCTAATACATATATCTAGATGAAACATACAGTACAGAAATCAAAACAAAGTCCAGATCTGAAGATGATGAGTAGACAGCTTACCTCTTCTTGAAACCTTACCTCTGAAGAAGTCACAGCCACCACAAGAGATGTAGAACCATTTGTATTATGCTCAGACAAGGTTCAGCTCATAGATCCACCATATGAGATGGATCTCTTGCCAAGAAATGAAACAAACTTTCTTGCCACCAAGAAGATAGGGCCACAGGGATAAAACCAAAAACCCCAACAGTAGTTTCAAGTACCCAAACCCTCACTCAGAAATTCAGTTAATGAAACCCTCACATAAGGTAACTTTAGAAGAGGCCACAAGGCTCAATAAAAGTAACACCTCACAGCAGAAGAGTAAAAGGCTAAACCCACGGTCACATCACAGCAGCAAATAGGAGGGCTGTATCACAGTCACTTCAGACATCAAGAGGAGAGGGGACTGCACCTGTCAGCCACACAACAGCAGAGGAGAAGGGGGCTGTACCAGCCACAAAACAGCAGAGAAGAAGGGGCCGCACACCAGCAAAGAGGCCGCACCTTCCAGCAGCAGAGGCCGCACCTCATACACCTCCCACGGCAGCAGATAGAGGAAGGCCGCAGCTCATACACCCCACACAGCAAAAAGGAAGAGGGCCACACCACATATATAACCCTCAAAAGGAGCCACAGTCACACCACACAGGCTCTGCAATAGCAAATAAAAGGAGGCCACAGCAAGAAGACAGATCCATAGGCTTAGGAGCATGAGAGCATAAGATCACAAGTGAGTTGAAAGGAAAGGGGGAGGGTTTTATTTATAGTTTAGGTTAAGGGTAAAGTTAAATTAAAATAATCATAATTAAAATATCATGTTTAAATTAAACAATTTAAACA
>ML778169.1:631968-642453 GCA_009831015.1 Picea engelmannii | reverse complement strand
TGCAACTCTGGGAACCTCCCTCACTGATTCTGTAGTTCTGGGAGCTACAAGTTCCTCTTCATATACTTCTTCAAGCTGGCATCTTCTTGATTTCTTGAGCGTTGCATCTTCATCAAAGGTCACATCCCTGCTGATCTCTTACAGGGTATACTTGGTGTTGCATACCAAGTCTAAATATGAAAGATTGAGTCGGGCTTCAAACGAGGTCTGCTTCTCGTTCTAATGTTCGGTCATCTTTGGAGCCTTTTGTTCCTTTCAATCAATCTTCATATGAGATATACTCTGAATCTCAAGAGATATCTTCTTCTTCATCTTCTTTGGTGCATGAGTGTATATGGTCATGTACATAGTCTGCTTCATGTCTCATATAATATGTTGCCTTCTGCAACCTTCACTATACCTTTCTCAGGGTTATCACCTGTGACCTGAAACAAGGTCAACAAAACAACAGGCTAGAATAATATCCTTTTGATAATAATAAATAAAGTAATAGCATGAATAATCATCACAATAGCTCCTTTAGAGCTATCATTTGTGGTTTGTCTGAAGCAACGATCAAAAATAAGAGATACACTATGAAATGAGGTCAACACTCTTATAGTGTTGTGATCAAACATTCCTCCATGGCAACCTGGAACTAACACACGAGGTTTCTCCTAAAAGAGGTGTTAGTTGTATCAGGCAAATGATTACATTAAGTATTTACCTCTATATGCTCACATGCTACCAAGTATACTACTTTACAAAGACTGCTATTTCAACTATAGTGGTTACTTGTAAAGGGGTAGTCATCAATTTGTCATGTGTACCTTTGAATCTTATCAACTTGATTAATCAAACCTGGAGCCTTGTCCTCAAGAATGAGTGTGCTTGCTTTTCTTCCAAGTCTCCTTCCCTCAAGATGACGAGTGCTTTCTTCAACCTGTCTTCTGTACTAAGACAATATGCTATCTTGACAAAAGGTTGGGTTAGAGGATAAACTCTATGATCTCAACTTTTAATCCATCTAATACCTTGGCTCAGATTTTGACTGAAGGTTACAATGATGGTCATAGCTACAACATGCAACACTAATCAAAATAATGTCATAACAAATAGATGCATATCAGAATAATCACACTTGGGTTGCATTATTCCTCTGAATGTGTTGGATCTTGAGATCCTTCTGGATCTATGGCAAGAGATTCCTTCTCCTGCAAATACCCTTTAAAGCTTAATCGTTTAAACATGTGTGATTACATACCTCTGACGGCATTTGAAGGTAGAGGCACGATCTGGTAGCAGCGGTAATGATCACCAACTCTTAAGAACTTCAAGGGTGCCTGCAACTGGTACTACGGCTGCAACTGCAACTGCAATTGATACTGCAACTGGTTATGAGACTGCAACTGCAATTGATACTGCAACTGGTTATGAGACTGCAACTGCAAATTAGGGTTTTATGAGGAAACCCTAATTTTTCAAACTTCAAAATTTGAAATTCTGATCCAGCGGATAGATGCGCTGAGCTGAGACGAGTAAGCTGGTTCAGTCAAATTTCTGAAAATCCAACTTTTACCCCCTCAAACTTGACCAGCGGATTTCTGGACTGGTTTGTTGGTACTTCTGGTACTTTGGTACTTCTGGTACTCTGGTTTTCTGGTACTTTGTGAAAACTAGGGTTTCACTTTACGGGAGATCTAGCAACTGAAAAGTTGCGCTAAGGATGCCAAAGTGATCCTTAAGGAAGGACGCACTTTTCTAGATGGTTTTGGGGCTGAAATACTTCTTCAATAAAAAGCCCTAATTTGCATGTACGGCAACAGTGACATTTTTCACTTTCTCTTGTGAAAGATGCTCTCTTCAGCTTAGCTCTGATACCATGTTAAGCTTTAAGCTATTATTAGAGTTCTTTGCATTTCACTAGATAACAATAGCATAAGATAGGATCACTGAGAAATACACAATCACAAGAGACACATCATTTATCCTGGGAAACCCTCATGGGAGAGAAAACCCAGCAAAACTTCTTTATTATAGATAGCCAATACAATGCCAAGAGATAACTCAAATAAATACAGAAAGTCCTCTCCCAAGAATGTGCCTCTCTCTCTCTCTCTCTCTCTCTCTCTCTCTCTCTCTCTCTCTCCAACTGCAGCTCCAAAACTTGCTCCTCAATGAACAAGTGTGTGTGTGATTAAGTGAGGCGCTAGCCTCCTTATTTATACAATTCTGGCACATGTGGAAGTGTCTCTTTACCGGCAGGACCGACTTCTTCTGGGTGGTTATAACCACCTTTAATATATTCTAGGGCCGACTTCTTATTCTGCCTATTACAATTATACTTTAACCAATCCGTAAAAGGGGATTTGGTCTTTTACAATAGCCGACATGATCAATCCACAATAGGGGATTGATCTAATGAATAATACCACAATAATAATTAGAATACACATTGCAGTTACATTATTTCAACAGTATCTAGTTAACCTTTATAAATGGATGCTCCCAATACCCTGTTTTGATCCTTTTTGGACTCATCATACATGAAATACCTATCGATCCATGAAATTTTGGACATCTATTGATATTGTGGATTGTATGGGATTTATTAAATATCAATGAAAAAATATTCTTTTAATTTAAAATGTGTATATCTTTATTTTTTGTACTTGTCGAGTTTTTCCTGAATTTTTCCTAATTTATTCCCGATCCAATTCTAACTCCTCACTCTTCTTCCTCGCTGAGTTTTTGCCAATTTCGAGTCTAGTGACTTTGGAATATATATATATATATATATATATATATATATATATATATATATATATATATATAAGCTCATTTCTTGTGTTGCATTTTTTAATCTCTTGTTTTAAGATCTGCATATTTTAAGTTTTATGTGTCAGAATAGGTACCTCAAGGTTTTGGGAAACACCCCGAATAGTACTAATTTCCATACTGAAAATGCTTCTGGTGTGGAAATAAAGGGACAAGGTGTGGGAGGTGTTATCATCTGATCTAGCACTTGTGCAAAGCCTTCACAAGATGTTTTATAAGTGTAACATATAAAAGTAATTGCCACTGTCACCTAAGAAATTACTTCCCTCGTTTTAGTGAAGGATTAAGGTCCAACACAAGGGAGGATTCCCTAGTCACCTAAAAGGATGCTATAGCAAGGCTAAGAGTGTCTACAGCCCCTTAATCTTGGTTACTTGATTGTACCATTAGCTAGGTCAGGGTTCAAGGGTAGGTCAAGTTGGGCTAAACGAGGAAAATTGAATGTGTGTGAGGGGTGTTTCTAAGACAATCAATGAGAACTTTCAAGTCAAAAGTGTAAAGTAAATGCCCCGAAACACTAGCTATCAAAGAAAATAAAAGCTTGTAATAAGAGACATCTCAACATATCAAAGTTGGTGCCTCAAAATCAACTTCCAACTTGCATTCCCGCACCAAAGCATCATACATATCCTTTGTTGTCTTCTTCTCAGAAATATGAGGAATCAAGTGATCCTTCACAGAATCCAACAACACCCCATTGGCCTTCACTTCCCTCTTCTTATGAGTTGCCAATGTGTGTGCATCCTTTGGATCTAGAATCACCATCTCAACATACTCTTTGAGATCATTCTCTTCCAAGAGAAAAAGGATTCTACCCTTTCAGGCCTGAAAATTGGTGGCCCCCTCCAACCTATCCTCCACTCTAAGAGTGCTCACCATTGTGTCCTGCCCAGAACAAAAAATCTACAACAACATAAATCTACAACCACTTGTGTCTCAAGAGATGACTCCCTCTCTCTCTAAGCATTAAATGCATTCAATTTCAGATCTGAAAATTACTTCCAAGTGACCTCAAGCAGTAAACTAGTGTTGTTATCACTGAATAATTTTACATTGAAATTATGACAGAAAATTACAGCGGAAGCACAAAGATCAAAGAGAAAACATCCATGCACAAGAGATACAATTTTTTTGTTCAACAAAATTTTTCAAATTGAGAATTTCCAAGGACAAAAGCAGTCCTCTCAGCAAATTACAAATTCAGCGAAAATCTCAGAAAACCCTTCCAACTTGCAAGCATGTTGTATTGCCTACTAACGTCACCTAAACGACTGCTAACATCACTGTTGTACGGCCTACCTAATCCGCATTTGTCGTACAGACTATAGGGATCACACGTGCGGCATGTTTTTTGTTGTTGTACGGTCTGCATGTGTGGTACGGAATGTACAGATCACACGTGCGTCTTGTTCCTCTGTTGTTGTCACACATGCGGTTGTCTCTCCCTCACACATGCCACTGTCCTCCTCACATGTGCAGCCTTTCTTTCTTGACAAAAAATCAAAAAAACAGAAAAACCAAAAACCCTAGGACAAATTTGCCAAAGTAAAGAATTTCCTTTGCTGAAATTGCTACCCCAATCTCCTTGGCAAGAATGCTCACTCATTCATGCCAACACCATAATGACAAGATGAAAATGTCACAATGAGATGTTTGGTTCCTCCTCACATTGCCTCTCTTTTTATAGGAGTCTAATGAGTGAGTTTAGGAACCCCTTCTAAACTCAACATTAAATTAGAATTGTTTATTCCTCCATGTGGGTGTGAAGCCCCACCAATAACAATTCCAAACCCCATCTCCATACAAAAAGGGTTTTCACAAAATACAAATGCAATGAGTGCCAACAAAGATTCCCACATGCCCGACACTAAGGCCAATGCGAGAATACCTACCCGATGCTACGAAAACATCAAAACTCCCTCTTAGCGAGGGAGGTATTCCATCCACCAATACCTGAAACTAGATCTGTCTCCCACACTGGAAGTGGCTCTACCTCCCAAACTGGATCCGCTACCACAGTTGCTCCCTCTGACATAGAAGCAATTCTCGTTGAATGACTTGGACCCTTCTTCGAAGACGCCCTGCTCCTAGAAGCCTCCCACTTTTGAGCATCCTACCTGTCCATCTCAACCCATGACACCTTCTTAACAATCTTAGAAGACTCTTCTCTCCCACCTGAACCTAAAGGTTGACTTCCTTTGGACGGTTGACTCTCTCTCTGAGCCTGTCGACTCCCTTTCCCTTTGATTCTGCACAACCTTCAGAGCTACCCGCTCCTATTTCATTGCCACTTTGCTACTTGCCATAGCTCGCATAAGTTGGCTCTTTAGCCAATACAAGTTGCTCTCTCTAACTCCAAGAACCGTTGTTGTGTCTAGGCTTGATCAACACCTGTCCATCCTGAAACACTACATCAAATGCCTTCTCAATTGTTGAGATTGAGAGCACACTCCACCTGAGTTCTGGCACCCATAGCACATTCTTTACTCTCAACACATCTCTTGACTCCAATCGGAATGACACCATTCCAGATCCCTACATTGCATACTTGGTACCCATACCAAGTTCCACATACAAATCTGAGTCGGACTCTATGAAGTTCGTGAACAACTCTTGTGCTCCTATCATATGACATGTGGCTCCACTATCCACCAACCAAGTCCCACTACCAAAAATTGTACCAGAAAGGGTGGAAACTAATAATAACTCCCTCTGAACCATGTCCATAACCTCAACCACTTTTGTTGATGATGTCTGCTACTTCCCTTTCCCTTCTTCCGTTGTGAACATTGTGAAGCATAGAGACCTAGCGTATGACAAGCAAAACACTTGACCTTTCCAAGGTCCTTCTTCTTCGTTTGTTCTAGAGATCCCTCTCTCCTTGGAGAACCGTTTCTTCTTCCCTTCCTAGCACGAGCAGCTAGGGCCAGGTTCTCATCATCACTACCTCTCTGCTTGCCATTCCATGATCCAGATTTTATGAGCAAAACGAAATAAATACAGATTATTAACAGGTGCTTAACACAAAATAACAGAGATACAGTAAAACTGGTTTTCTATTCAATAACGAAATAAGCTGAAACTGTAAAATGCAGCGGAACCAAGCTTGCTGGAATGGTGGCGGCTTATCTCTGAGAAGAGATGTGACGGCAACGCGCATTCGCAAGAAGAAGGTTACAATGAGGCTCTGAAGACCTTTTTACAATAAGCAAGAATGCCAAAAACCCTAGACATCCAAAAACCTAACCCTAGGAGATGAAGCGCCAAAATTCATGTGGGCCCCGTTTGGGTAAGTTAGTACATCAACTTCTCGGGGTCGTAACTTTTGCATACGATCTTCGTTTTAGGCGTGTGATAGCCCGTTGGAAAGGTATCGTCGAGGAGATTCATTTTGGGGGCTCAATCATGCCTTTGGCTATTGTTGAGGAGCTCGATCCCGAAAAACCTTCATTTAGGCCCTCAAAATGGCCCCGAAAGTTAAAACTACTAAAACTAGTAAATTGCCAAAATTGTCAGAAAACTATTTTGAGCCAGTTGGAAAAGGTGGGTGGCCACCGATATCCATCTGGATCAATCCTCCCTCCTTAGGAAGCAATGGTCTCCATTGCGTTGAGGTCCCCCATCAGATGAGGAAATTTCTGCTGAATTTGGCCCCGGGTGAGCCACTTGCCTTGGTGCAGGAGTTGCCCTGCTTTGACGACTCGATAAAGCTGGATCCTTTGTTGTCGAGTGCCCTTGATCTGTCTGTCCACAATCTGATCATTGGATGCCTGTTGTAGGCAGTCGAGGTTGAGCTCTGTTGGTGTCAGTTGTTTTGCTACTTCTGAGGTGTCCAATAATGGTGGGAAATAAGGGCGAAGGAGATCCACGTTGAACACTGGGTGCAGACCAAGGAAAGGAGGAATGTTGAGCTCAAAAGCATTATCCCCCACGGCCTTGGTGATAGTGTACGGCCCATAACGGAGTGGGTGAAGCTTCCGATGGGGTCCTGTAAGGCGTTCTTTCTGCAAGTACAACCAAACTTTGTCGCCCACCTGAAACTTATACGCACCCGATGTTGATCATGGCGTTGTTTGTACTTGTCATTGGACTTCTGTAGGATATCCTGAACCTATTGGCGGATGTGTTGGATCCGCTCAATGAACTGGGTGGCTTTTTCACCTTCAGTTGGAGCAGGAAATGAGTCGGTCGAGGTGACCGCAAGGGGAAATGCAACATCTATGGGTCCTAATGGTTGGAATCCCAACCCCACTTGAAAGGGGTTGTGGCCAATTGAGCTATGCAAGGCTCGACTATAGCTATGCTGGACATAGGAAAGGCTCTCATCCCATGTGAAGGGTGCTTTGAATTATACATGCGAAGGATATGCACAATCATTCGATTTACAACCTCGGTTTGGCCATCTGTCTGGGGGTGGAAGGTCGTGGATTTGGTGAGCTTGGTGTCTAGCAGTGACCAAAGGCTCGAGGAGAATGTGCTAAGAAATCGACTATCCCGATCTGAGACAATGGTTTGTGGGATTCCAAAATGTACCCAGACTCGCTCAAAGAAGAGCTTGGTAGTGACCTCTGCTGTGATGCTCTTCTTACAGGCAACCAGAATCGTCATCTTAGAAAAGCGATCAACAACCACAAAAACACAGTCATTTCCCCACTTGGTGGACGGGAGGCCCGACATGTAGTCCATTGAGATGGATTCCCATGGCCTGTCAGGAGTAGGAAGAGGGGTGTATAGGCCCTGTTTCTTAGTGGTCGGTTTGGCAATAGCGCAGGCAGCGCAGGACCTGATATACTTGTTGACCTCCTGTCGAAGTTTCGGCCAGTAGAAATGTTTTTGTAGCATCGCCACTGTCTTTTCAACGCCGAAGTGTCCTGACTCTTGCCACCCGACTGTAGTGGGCTTCCCAGATCAGCGTCGCTCGCTCACTTGATGGAACACAGATATTGCTCAAACGACACAACAACCCATCCTGAAGATGGAAATTATCGACAACTGCGTTTGCACCCAACATTTGGTAGGTGGTGGCAAAGTCGGGGTCTGTCTCATAGAGTTGGGGCCATCCAGATGTCTCATGGCCGCAAGAGTCTAACACCATGGTGAGTTTCGCAACTGGCGATCTGCTAAGCCAATCAGCGACGCGATTGGTGCTTCCTATTTTATACTTGATGTTGAGGTGGAATTATTGCAAGTATGTGGACCACTTTTGATGGCGGTCATTCTGCAATTTTCCCTGTGTCTGCATGAACTGCAGTGGCTTATGATCAGTGTGGATGACTGTCTCCTTCCCAAGAATGTAATGTCTCCACTGGCGGCATGCTTGCACAATGGAGTACATTTCTTTGTCGTAAGTAGGGTACTTACAGAGAGTATCTGACAGTGTCTCACTATGATAGGCCACGAGGTGGCCGTGCTGAGTGAGAACGACGCCCACGGCATAGTCTGAAGCATCTGTCTCGATCTCAAAAGGATGTTGCAGGTCTGGTAGTGAAAGTACTGGGGCTGAGCACAAGCGCTGCTTCAAATCATCAAACGCTTGTTGTTGGGACCGGCCCCACGCAAATTTCGACTTACCACCACCCCTGTTTATTTGGCTGAGGGCCCATGCAATATGGGAGAAACCCAACACGAACCTGCAGTAGAAATTGACAAGGCCCAAAAAGCTCCGAAGCTCAGTGAGTGTTGTTGGGGCTGGCCAGTCACAGATGTCTTTGATCTTGGGTGGATCCACATGTACGCCATGTTGATCAATGATGTAGCCCAAGTAATAGACCATGTCCATGCCGAAGGAGCATTTTTCCAAGTTGGCGTATAGCTTGTGCTGCCGCAAGGTGTGCAGAACCTGCTTAATATGTTGCAAGTGTTCGGCCCAAGTCTTGCTGTAAATTAGAATGTCATCCAGATACACCACTACAAAAGTATTGGTGAATGGTAGCAGGATATCATCCATCATCCTCATGAAAGTGGTTGGAGTATTTGTTAAACCAAAGGGCATGACCAACCATTCAAAAAGGCCTTCCTTTGACTTGAAGGCGGTCTTCCATACATCTGTCTGTTCTATCGGGACCTGGTGGTAGCCAGACTTCAGATCAATCTTACTGAAGTATTTAGCCCCCGTGAGTTGATCAAGGAGGTCATCGATTCGGGGAATCAGGTACCGGTTTCTGACTATGATTTTATTCAGAGCCCGATAATCAATACAGAGTCACCAGGTTCCATCTTTCTTCTGTACCAGCACGATTGGGCTCCCGCAAGGTGATGAGTTGGGGCGGATGTGCCCCTTGTGGAGCAGTTCTTGGATCTGTCACTTGATCTCCTCATTCTCTAACAAAGAGCGACGATAGATTGGCCCATTGGGTAGCGGTGCGTCGGGGGTCAGATCGATGGCGTGCTTGACCTGGCAATGCAGAAGTACCCCTGTAGGTGAGGAGAAGATATCCGAGTATTCTTATACGACTTTATCTAGTTGCTTTTGCTGTGTGGAGAGGTCGACCGCAGAGACCCTGGATGTGGCTGTGATCTTTCGCTTATTCTGAGAGCAAATCACTAAGAAGACAAATTTCCCCATCTAAGAGATGACCTTCCTGCATTGCTTAGCAGAGATCAAAGAAATAGCACTAGGTGGCACTGCCTCGGGTATCCTGTACAATTTCCTGTTCAAAGTAATAATAACACTACGAGGCCTAGACTCATGTACAGCATGACGTTTCCATAAATAAGGTTGGCCCAAAAGAACATCACAAACTTCGAGAGGAGCAACATCACACAATACTTCATCTTTGAAGGGCTTGATGTCGTACGACAGTCGGCACTGTTGGCTGACGCGGAGATCGCTTCCTTGGCGGAGCCATCCAATGGTGTACGGTTGTGGGTGCGCGGCGTTGTTGTCAGGGCCAGCCACTTGACGACCTCTGCTGAGATGACGTTCTTCTGGCTACCACTATCAACGATGAAATGCAGCGGGGTGCCTTTTACCCACATCTGTGAATGGAAGAGGCGCTCTCCTTCTTCTGGCTCATCTGGTTCACCAGGCTAGAGCTTGGTGGTAGCAACGGTGGCATTGGGTTCCGCGTCAATGATCCGTCTTCCCCTTTCTGGTTCTGGCTCAGAGTCATAATCTGCATCTGATTCAGAGGCTTTCACTTCGGCCACCAACGACTGCTTTGAGCGGCAGTCAACAGTGTTATGCCAAGGGCTCTTATGGAAGTCGCACCACTTCCCGGTATCTTTCTTTGTCTTTCCGGTGTCCTCCTTTGCTTGCAGCTTAGACTAGTTGTCCTGATACTGTCCATCTTTGCTCTGTCCTTTGTTCGGTGGGTTGGGGCCGCCCTTTCCTGGCTTTTGTTGTGAGGGGTTCCCAGGCCCAAATTGTCGCGTCTTTTGTTTGAGCTTTTGCTCAATTTTGACGGCGTATCAATAGGCCGCGCCCAAGAATGAGATGTCCAGAAATTCCATTTCGGTCTGGATGTATCTATGCAGAGCACCGCGATACTTGAGCACCAGATGTCAGTCTGAATCTTTGATACCTAACTTGGTGCACAAGGTATGGAAGATATTTGTGAAATCTGGCACTGCTTGGTCTCTTTCTTGCCGCAGTGTGGTCCATTTGGTATACAGGTCGTCATAACTTCCGACAGGGTAGTATTGTTCCTTAATAGCATCCCTGAAGGA
>ML778169.1:601049-615115 GCA_009831015.1 Picea engelmannii | reverse complement strand
GCATGAGCTTGGCAGGCTTATTCCTTCCTGGTGGGATTTCTAGCCATCAGATTTCAGTGAGGTCAGTTGCAGAGTGAGGACATCAGCAGGAGCTTCATTACTGCGGAGGGGTTTTCCATTCTGACATCACAGATGATTTCTGGAGCATTTACAGTGGTTCTGACAGTTTTCATGAGGGGCGCACCATCCAGGGGCGCATCTGCTTGAGGGAGCCTGTATATCAACTCAGTTGGAGTTGATATACAGGCTCCCTCAAGTTGATATGGAGTTGCTATTGTATCAGGTTCCATCATTTATTGTGTTTACTGTAACCTATACTTGTTTTTCCTCATATATACATTTAGATCTCAAACTGGTTTTCCCCGGAGGGGTTTTGTCCAGGGTCATGTTGACCAAAAATACTGTGTCTACAAACACATGCTATTAGTTCTTAGATCTGTCCATTATCAGCAGTAAACGATGTATTAGGTGTGTTGTATTTATTTGAGTTGCATGTACTAATTTCCTATGGCTGAAACGACATGCTAGAGCACCCAAATTGAGAATACAACCATAACAATCAGCTTAAAATAAACATGACTGTTGGCTGTTATAAAACAGCAGAAAACTAAAACAAGACAGTGAAAACTTAGAGCCTTAGCTTGGTCAAAGACAGACCAAGAAGGCAAGCTGATAGGACCTGGAATTTTCACAGTATGCACTACTTAAAATCCTAAGCTTTCATGAAGATTTGCAAGTTTGTCCATTTTCTTGTGTAAGAAATTGCCTTCCAAATTATCTTCTACATATCCAAGGAAACAGTTCTTTTTTTTCTATATTTTGGAAAATGCATCTTACATTTCATTACTAAACAATGAAAAATACATCATTGAGCCAAAACATGAGTATACAGGTTATCTTTCCCTACATGAGCAAAGAGATTCAGCATATCCACTTTGCCTCCTTCCTGAAAAGAATCTACATCTTTCCTGAAAATGACAATCCTGACTGAAATCTGGACCAACTCTAATTTTGTAATACACTGATTTTTATCTCCAGTTCAGTGTTGTGTATATACATGATGAATGGCCATAAGCTGAACGATGTAATTTGTAACCGAACAATGAACGTTAATACAAGTACATCACCAGTTGTAGAAGAGAAGGACAAAAGAAAGGGGGCTATCACCCCACAAGATGGGATAGACAAGGGGCTTAGTAGGCTAAGAAAAGAACCTTAGTGAGGGACTTAACCCAAAGTCTTGTAAAACTTAATTATGTCCCTTGATTATTAACTAGTCAATGTTTAATTAAGCCTTGGGGGATATTAGTGCATGAAGGGATACATGGCTCCTTCATGCCATGCAACTAAAAGTTTTACCTTTACCATGCAAGCAAATTATTGTTGTGATTGTGGTTATTTGATTTTGAAGGTTCAAGAGGGGAGTTCGAATGTGGACTGCCATTCAATTATCAGAGAGCCAAACTTACCAGAAAATTGGGAAGTCACCCTACGAACTGTCCTTCATTTGGGGAATCAGGGAAATTGTCTTAGAGCGAAGTGTTGTCTGTATGTTAAATTCAAACTGTGAAAGCTACAACCATGAATTAATAGAGAATCGTAGTTGTATGGAATGATATTGGCTATAATTGATGAAATTTCACTACCACTGATAATTCCCTTGAATCCCAATAGTGAGATTTCCTGGCCAGCCTGTGCTAGAGCCCTGCAGGGAGGTGGGATAGTCTGAGGGACTGTTGAGTAGAGAAGGGGATACCATTCCTTGAGTTGTGTAGGCTGATGGAGAAGAGGGTTGTGGATTGGGAATTGTTATAGGCGTAATTAATGATTGTAAGCTTATGAATTGGGCTATGAGAAGAGAAATTAGAGCCAGCTATAGGAAGAGTGTGCCCCTTATGGATTCATATCCTAAGCTCGGGGGTGGCCTCTGTTGCAAAGAGAACTGGTGCAGCAGGCAGCCTATGGTTGGGTGGTGTTACCCACCAAGTTGCACTAGGATGGACTTATAGTTGAGTCATCGAAGATTGAACGAGGAATTGCTCAAAGTCAGAGTTCAGAAGTCCAGTCGGCCAATATGGCCACCTTTCTTCTTCTTCTTCTCTATACCGCATTTCCATGCCCCCCATAGGGAATTGTAATAAGATGAATTCAACATGATGAACTTATAAAAGGCTTAGCCTCCTAAGACTTAATCATGAGTGCATTACTCTAGAGTGTTTTTTTTACTTAATAATTATTTCTTGCTTGAAATTTTTTAAGCGAGTTATAATTTTTTAGTTTTTTCACTCATTTCCTCCAAAGATGGAGTGTGTATTGATGCTTAGGTCTTAGTAAGGTTATCTAAGTCTAGTGTCTAATGTATATTACCATGCTAGTCATCATTTTTGAGTCGTATGGAAATTGCACAAAGTCCCCCCTAGGATTTTTTTAATGTTTTCAGTTAATAAAAAATTTCCCACAAACGGGATATTTTTAATTGTAAATAAAGCCTAAGTTAAAAAGTGGTATTAGGAGGCATCATATGCCTTGGGGGTATACGTTTTCACACTCATAATACCCACTTTACACAAGTATTACCTTTTTGAGGGTAAATAGTGATTGTTTAATCACTTAAAGCTATTTTCTCTCAAAAAAGTCAAATAACGGCAAAAAATAAATTATAAATCAGCAAGCCAATAATCAAGGGAACATGTCGAGGACATGTTTTTCCCTTGTCTTCAGTCAATGGCTTGTGTGGCGAGTCGTCTTGGAGAGATGTGGGCTTGTTTGAGTAAGACTCAAGTTGGTAGAGTGAGTTGTCACATGGGTGGAGATCCCAAAGAGGGAGGGCACACATCTCCCTTGAGGTGGCGCATTCCCAAGTGGGGACGTCAATCCCAAGGATTGACTCGCCCTCTTCTCCACCAAACTCCATGAGGTGTCAATACAACATTCTCCTTCACTTTGAGGGGTGGCAAAGCCAACTCTCATCCTCTTGCCACTCGCCCTCCTTCTTGCCATGCGCCCCTCACAAGTTCACACGCCCTTGCCTTGGAATTCACACCCTTTGGGCTATATAAGCAAGTCGCCCCTCCTCATTCAAGCTAGTTGGAGCCTTGAGAAAGTATACTTGCATTGTAATGCTATCATTTGTATTTCTCTCTTGAATTGAATAAAGAAGACTTTGGAGGTCCATTGTGGGTGGTTTTCATTGTGTGGATGTTCATTGCTCACTGCTTATGTTGTGCTTGAGGTAACTGTAGATTAGCTCTCTTTTTCTTGTTTATGTATTGTCTTATTGTCCTTTATATTTGAGAAATTAGATTGCATGTCTATTTAAGTTAATATACATGTTTTTCTGACTTTCAAGTGTAGGGAATTACATGCTTAACAATTTTTTTGGCAAGAGTTGTTTTAGCTTATAGGTTCTCAAACTTGAAGAGGTGAAGCCTTGGAGTTCAACACTTCACTCTTCTTCAAGATCTTTGTGGAGCAAGAGTCCCTCAACTATTCCTCAAAGGACCCCATAGTCCAAGGATTCAAGTCTAGAGCAAAGCTTTCCTCTCTCTTTCTCAAAATTTCTAAACTACTCTTTATTTGGTTACTTTCAATACATGCAAAGCTAGATTTCTATTTCAAGTTAGATCTTAAGAATCATTCTTTTGCTTGTTAAAAGCAAGTAGATTAGATCTCACTTTTAAAG
Organism: Picea engelmannii; assembly: GCA_009831015.1. NCBI lineage: Eukaryota > Viridiplantae > Streptophyta > Pinopsida > Pinales > Pinaceae > Picea > Picea engelmannii. The sequence goes on along the minus strand of ML778169.1, from coordinate 611,433 downwards.
TTTCATTCCTTAATAGATCGAGCTTGCACAATCTATCATTTAGCTAGTGTTAAAAGATAAATTTAAAGGCCAAAGGTAGTTCTTTTTCTAAGGGTTTTAAAATCTAAATTTGGGCAAACTTGTTGATATTGTTTTCACTGTTTTGGGACAGCAAACAATATCAGTAAGAAAAGGCTCTTCTTTCTTGTTTCATTAGGCTTCATTGGGCTAATTTAGTGTAGGTTTTACTTGGAATTTTTTGCATAATTTTTTGTACATCATCTAACATACTTTGCAGGATCCACCAAAGCACTTTTGGGCATTTTTTGCCCCAAATACCTTGCTGTTTTTTGCAGGTTTGTGGACAGCCAAGGGGAGACTCTGCCAAATTTGGGCAGATTTGGACCATCCGGGACCCCAGAAGCACCTATCCTCCTTCCTAAACATTCTTAAAACTTGTAAAACTTGTTGATCTCCGTTAATGAAGGATCACAAGTCTTCCTAAAAAAAGTTGTAACCGAGATAATAAAAATTAGTGTGCTACACAATGTCCAGTCTTCATCCCCCCTAAGGGATCGGTGTCTTGTGTGATTGTCTCAATTTTTGCCATTTTGCTTATGCTTTCAATTTTCACAAAGTTAATAAGATAAAATCAGTAACAAAATCAATCACAACACTGCAAAACAGTAGTTTAGATTTCATTTTCATAGATTAATTTAGTTTATGATTTCAATTTGTAAATTAAATTTAAATTTCTAGATTAGTTTCAATTTTGCAATTTACTTTCTGCATTTCAATTTGGAAATAAACCATCCCCTCAGCTGAGTCAGCTCCCCTCAGTATGTTCCTGATCCCTCCCCTGTGAGCTTCGGCTTGATCTCTGGAGATAAATTCCACGCAGAACAAGAGTTGGTCGGTGCAGAGTAGTTTTAATTAGGGAAATCCAATATTGGTCATTGTTTAATTGGGATCCAGCATTGAGCTTGTGTGTGAAGTCAAGGGGATACTCGTTAATGAGATTATTCTCTCCTTTTTGGACCTCCAGCATTGCTCATTGTTTGAGATTTTGTATTGAAGTTGCGTGTGAAGTCAGGGGGATACTCTATTCGTTGGACCTCCAGCATTGTTCTTTGCTTCCAATTGAGGGATAATCCTTAGAGGGCCAAATCTAGATTAGATTTCCTTTTGCAAATCACTTACACACACCTCACACTCATAAGTGACTTGCACTCACAACAGCCACTTCACAATAAATTCACTTAACAAACTCATAATAAAATTTACCAAGAGCACTTGCAATACATCTTCATTACAGCAACATTCTCATTTATCTCGCAACAACTTTACTTTTGGCACTGGTCTCTTATTATCATTTACATAAAAGTATCAGCTTTTGCTTTCATTTCATATCATCTATGTACAAATGTTTTACTTGTTGATATCTTTATCATAAGCAATTTCCTTATGTGTCATATATGCTGCTAGTATAGATTCATTTGTTATCTCGCTCTTGCTTTCAATAAACTCCTCGAATAATAATTATGCTTAGATTTAGTTCAAGCCTTAGATTCTTTTATTAGGAACTACCTCCCTTGGCTTCGCTAGGAGTTGGCCTAGACGGAGGAGTTGAGGATCAGGTGACAGCACCTTGACTCGAGACTTGCTCCCTTAGGATACACCCTGTGGATTGAAGATTTCTTCCACGCTACCCGAGGTGTGTATAAGGCGGCAACAGGTGGAACATCCCTCTTATGCAGCCAGTTGGTGAACAATTCCAGACAGGTAAATGTTCCTAATTGTATCTATGAATTGTGTTGAACTAATACTAAATTGTTAAGGTTATGTCATGGTTGAATTAATTTCTAGTTTGTTTTTCTGACTACCTGTGTTAGGCTGCATTTATGATTTATTGTTTCATGAATAATGGAATGGCTACATTTAGGTTGCAAAAATATGTAGTGTCATGCCTGCTGATAGTAAATAGTTAATAACAGAACAATTGAATTTGGATCCTTCGTAAATTAGCGTGAATTTGGGTGGTTAACAGGAGCACCACATATCCTCAAAGTGCACAGAGGGTAATGGGTACGTTACAAACTTAAAATCCGTGACTTCACCCAGACAGTATTTCCAGAGCACAGAGCAGGAACAGCATGGGAGCAGATTACTCCTACATTTACGTATTGTCTCATATGATCCAAAACCAGGGTTCTAACACCCATGATGTGGCATACAAATGGATTTCCCTATGGGAATATGTACCTGACACTAAACACCAAAAGGCTGGGAAGTACTTCACTAAATATAAATGTTAAATATGTGTTCGAGCATCCAAATAGGGAGTTGATCAAACAAACAAATGGATGTCTCCAAGAGGAAAAAAACTATGATTTTGAAAGACTTTACTACTTAAATTTTACTATAAAAAAAGTCGACTAAATATAAGGAAAACTTATCTGATATACATTAAGACCATAAGTGTTTTCCAAAATATACATGTATACCAATAAATTCACATCATTTTGAAGATGAAGAAAATAAACAAAATGCTTTGAAATTTCAAGGTTCCACATCTTTAGGAAAATAAAATAACCAAAAAATATCCAAACAAGAGCGAACTTTACAAGGAATATCCAAAGAATAGCACTCAATCAACTACTTAAATGAAACAAATTGCAGAAAGCGTTTGCTTGATTATGTCGATGAGGTGATCTAGGAACAAAACCAATGTTTGATGATTCTTCCAGCGCTCTAAGATCTCTATGAAATTATAGTGAAAATAAGGATTTATGAGGCAGATGATTACTTCAACAATTAAAATCATAAAGCATAATCACTAAAATGTAACTTGCGATTCAAGTTCACAAATCACATTTCCAGGCCGCATTGAGATGTTGATATCATGAGAAGAATACCCCCATTATTATCAAAGATCGAAAGAACTCTCCAAATAGTCAAAAAGAATCCCAACAATAGCGAAGGATTCAATTCAGACAAACCAAGTTCCTGTGCTAAAATCTAATCTGAAAACAACCAAGTCTACAAGATCTCAAAGCAAATTCCAAATCAAGATCCCATGGAATCCCTTGCACAATTTCAACAATTCTAAATATAGAGGAGAAACATCAAGAAGAAGACTTGGATTTGAAAAAGTTGCAAGAAAATTCTGAGAAATGCTCGACAAAAGCCAATCACAAATATAAGTCACGTCTCAGCTCAAAAGAGATACATGTAAACATGCAAGGTATCTAGTACATGTATTGACAGTTATTCATCAAACAAGAAGATCTTGAAGGTAAAAATCAGCCAAGGGAAAAAAAACTATGGGATGCTTTAATGCTTTTACACTTCAGTTTTTTACAGCAAATGCATCATATATTTCATTACTGCAAAAAGAATGCAGTATATATTGTACATAGACCTATAATCAAAGATCTGTGGCCAAATGATTCTCCAACACAGATCTTAATATGCAGAATAATAAAAACAGTAGACAGAAAGCTACATATACCTGTTGTCCATTAATAGTGATTGTGCTTTCTTTAACAGATCTATGCTAACAGAATTAAACAATGCAATCACACATACACTAATAACACAAGAGATACACTGGAGAAAACCCGGCCTGGGAAAAGCTCTGGCTTCGAAATGGTGATCTTGCTCTGGCTCTTATTAATGGTGCTCTTACAATTACAAGGATTTTTGCATATAAACACAAGAAATACAGTACAGTTTTAATACAGAGCTCACTGTAATGAGATCTCTTCCATTAACCAATCAATCAGGCGTGGTCTAAATCGATCGCTCCAACCTCTACAAACAGTACAAATCTGGCACCAACCTGACCTGTGGATGATCTTCTATCTCTTATGCCACCTGCTCTCCAACTGAACCTCCAGTCCAACCTCCAATAGTTTCTTCTAGGTTGAATCCCTCTTCCATTGTAAACCTGTCCTTTTTTTCTTGCTTTCCCTGTATATATGGAAGGCCAATGACCTTCCCAACCATGCCCCAGGCCTCAGTTATACTTCCCCACTAATGTTCTGCAATGCTTCATATTTTGCACATTTTGGGCAATATTGAACCATTCTCACACTACCACTACCATGTGGCATCGTGTTAAGGGTCCCAATGTCGACAACCTAGGTGGCCACTTCGACTGCCAAGTAGGCTTCTACCTTCTTTGTCTTGGGCTCTCCTTTCTTCAGACTGTAGGCAGAAACCCTCTCTTTAGCTATGTGGAGATAGACAATGACATTTTTCTCCAGCCCTTAGTGTTTGAGGAGTTCAGAGTGCCAAGGCACCTCCAACTTGTTCAGGCATCTGCATGCTCAAAGCTTTGCACGTTGGTGACTCAACATACCATTGACAATTGCAGAGTGCAGGACACGAAGCAACAAGCTCCCCCCTTGACTCTTTCTTTTCCTCCACATCGAGCATGGTTATTATTCCCTCTGCAGCATGATCAAAACTACGCATGCCTCCTTAATTTAGCCAAATTTCAAGTCTTTCATGCCTTAATGGGAAGTGTGGAGTGCAAAAAACAGAGAAAAAAGCCCCCCTCCTTCTATCCATAGCTCCGCATGACCAAAAACTCTGTATACACTTGACTTATCCATTTTTTGAAGATTTCCATGAACTTTTTGAAGGAAACGATAAGCAAGCTTTCAACAAGACCTCTAAAACAGGATTGAAGCACAAAAATTCAAAAGGATTCTTCACCACCAAATGAGCTAGAGAAATAACCACTTAGCCATTTCGACTCTTCACGAATCCATTCAGATCAGTTTCCAACCAAACTAGAGGCATGCTCTCTTCTACTACTCTCAAGCAACCTTACCTATCTAATTTTGATCAATGTAAAATTAACAACCGATTATAAAATTCAGTTAAAAGAAAGCCCATGAAACTACAAAAATGCAATAGGATCTATCATCACTCTCCCAGTTCTTGGTATGAGATATCTTTACAGGCAGGTGGTGCAGTTACAAAGGAGGGAACAAGGGCAAGAATCTTTACCTCGGATGTCTTATTATCAGGACATACATGGTGCCAAAGTAATTTCACAAGGGTATGTGCTATTTTTGCCATATTTATATTATAGACACTTCTGTGTTTAGAAGTCATATTTGTAGACGTAGACATTTTTAGAAAAGCAACCGAATATTTCCAAAATATTCCTATTTTTGGAAAAGCAAGACTACTATATTTTTTAAAATTGGACAAGGTCACTGCTATTTATGGACTCGTGCATGCAATTATTTTCAGAAAAGCAGTTTGTTACATATGGAGGTGGGCAAACTGGAAAAGCATGTGCTTTTTGCATACTGATATTTTTAGAAAAGCACATTAAATTTAAACACGTCTATTTCTAGAAAAGCATAGAAAGCTGATTTTAGAACAGTAACTGCAAGCATAAATACCAGAGAAGGGGGAAGAGAAGAGCATAACTGCATCGGGTCTTTTTTCTTCTGTAAGCCTTCTTCTCTTCTTCCTCTCGACTTAATTCTGAGGATAAAAGGCTGCTGTTATGTGTCTTCATAGGTCAACAAGGTCTTGAATAGGGACAATTGTCTACATCCTCTAAGATTCCTTTGAGCAAGTTATGGTCGTGAACTGTATCGGAATAATGTAGATTTCATCTCTAATTCACGGACACTAGTTTGTAGGATTTGTCAAAACACTTTATTGTTGAGAATTTATTCAAAATGGAATGCTCTTTTCCCTTTAATGATTAGATTTTAGGATCTTTTATCCGCAAGATTCAATTTCTGGTTTTCTTTCTATTCCATCTTCTCCATCACCCACTTCGACTTGGCACTGGTCACTTATGCTACATAAACAAATCTTTAACAAGAGGTTGCTCGCTGATAATGCAACCTTTAATTGCGTATATGCATTTAATATTCACCGATTTAAGATATTTAGTTGCAGATTTTCAAGCTTGGATCAGCAAGATTATATCAAGGACACCCCCGTCAGATCAGCAAGCACTAATCTCGAAGTGAGAGGTTCGTTGTTGGTGTGAAGGAAAAATGAATGTAGATGTTCTTAGACAACTTTGGGACTGATTTTCCCAAGGGACAATTCCGAAAGATAACAGGATAAGCAAAATCCTAACAACAAAAATGATCTTACCTTATATGATAATGTCACCATAAGTGCATCATTCACTGCATGACCAAATTTCTGTTCATACGATGCTTTAAGAGATATCTACATTTTATTAGCGTTTTCATACAATATAATGTAGAATGGAACTCATAAATAAATAGTGAAACTGTATTAATATACGGTGCCGCATGACGAGACTCAAGACATCCACTCCAATTTTGTGAGGTGTCATCCCATTGTTTCCGTTTTAAGAGGTTTCCAATGGGTTTCTTCTAGTGGCATACCAAGGGAATTATGCATATCAGTCAACTAGGCTTCGCTGAATTTATGACGAAAGCAAGATGTCTGTATGTTTCCAATTTCATAAACTTTCCCAACAATTTCACTGAATACTCACAGGGAGAACTCTATTTCAAAAAACTTCATAGAAAGAAGCTAGCAAAGTCAGTCGTGGAATTCATCCTAAAAGAAGGCAGCCAAGAAAGTTCAGTAATTTGGTCTTCACATTTTTCCAAGTATTTGTGTTTGTATACTCCTACCTAACTTGGGCCACTTTAACATAAGCAAGAATCAGTCTTGCTAATTGAACAAAGAAAAGCAATCTTGTCTCAATCAAAAATCAAGCTCTTGCAAAAGAAACATTTGTACAGGTTATGGCACTGAAAAATCAAGTTTTTGCCAAGAAAACATTGCATATATGTCATCACAGTAAGAAGTATAAAGACAACTCTTTCTTGCTAAGACACCAAGCCCACTGCCTTAACAGCATATTTTGTAATAACTGCTACCATACAGAGTTTTCATGTTTGAAGTCTCTGCTGGCATACAGCAAAATTCATCATATCCTTTGATGGCCATCTAGTGCACCTTATTTGTACTCTCGGAATTGTAATTACAAGATTGATCAGGATTCACAAGACAAAGCAGACCAAATGCATTTCCACCTTTATTTATACCATTATAGAAGTCCAAATCGAGACCCTACTGAATTAGGGCAAAGAAATCATGTCCTTATAGTGACAGATACAAAAGTATTCTCCATATCAGTCACAGGCTAAACAACATTATTGAGAAACAGCTTGAAACCTCTAAAAGTCCATGCCTCAGAGAGGAACCATTAATTTATAACAAGTACTTCCCTGAAGCACGGCAATTGATGAAATGAGATATTAAAGGTATACATTAAATAATCTGACTGGATGATGATGTCTACTGCAATATACTCACAAAAATAGTTACATAGCATTCGAAGATAACATGCCTGCTCATCTCATGGTCATGACTATTTGTCCTGAGTCCTGACTCTTACCCTTATCTCAATAACTGACTAATAGTAATGTATGTAACATTCCCTCATCCTTTTCATGCATTCAATAATCCAGAGAAATAGAATGGGTGTTCCAACGAAGTAAATTTCCAAAACTTCCGATTGAAAATCTCTAGATATACCTAAAAGGATAGCAGATATATGTTGTATGCATACTTGAATCACCAATGTTTACAGACCAATTTGTAAAAACAAAATATGTTTGTATATTTAGGGAACATCCTTAATCTTTAAAATAAAGAACAAGATGTGCTAAGGCTTTCAACAACTGTTTCAGAAAACAAGAAATAAATGGGAGCAATTGGACACCATCTAAAAAACAAAAAATAAATTATGAGTATTTACTTGGAGCAGAAACTTTAGCACATAAATACCAGCACAGGGTCATAACCTGGAATTCCCTAACTTACATAGCTGCCCTCTTTTTCATAACAATTAGGTCTCCAATCTTGATACTAACATGACTATATTCCAATGAGTATTTAAATAAATTATATTTATTCATTACTGGCATTTATCATATCTTTGGTAGTGCATATATATTTCAGAATCAGTTCAGATCGCCCAAACAAATTAAGTGAAAAGTATCTTTCCATTAATGTTTCTGTTAAAAAATGGATTATACTTACCACCAGCATGTTGAGGAAGAATGCTAACATCTTCCATAATACCCATCGTTAGAACAGTCTCTACATCCCTTCTACCTTGTTGCAAGCTGTAAACCTGAAAAATAAGTAAATTTACTTTTCATTATCCTCAAAATGCTCAGCCAGAAGAAAACATATGAACCGAAAGCCGTGTTTCTTTCCAAACACAATAAAAACAAAATGCAAGGAAAAGCGTGGTATGCAACAGACTGCCTTGGGAACAGTACTATTCACCCTTATAAGATTAGGCACACACAAAAAGTAATGCAGAGTTGTGCAGAAAGAGAATTAAAATAAAAATTTATTTTATTCAAAGTTCAAACATCCACAAGGGCAGCTGGAACATGGGGTGGAACAGCTTACAACTCATGCAACATTCCTTTTAGAAATGAAAAATGACAAAGTAATGTGTCGAAAGACAATATTCCATATGTGTATATCAGGAAGTGTTGCATTACTCGTATGGATTTCACCCCAAAAGATGGGCCATCTACTTCGATTGGATTCAGTATCAGCATTGAGCAACTTGTCTCTAAGGTGCATCATCCTTGCTGCTCTATATGACGTATCAACTATTGGAGAGAATCGATTGTTTTACTATCATAAAAAAAGAGGTGTACATCATATTACAAACATCTGATGGGAGAGACGATCCATGAAGGCAACTAACATTAAATTACAAAATAAAACACGCGATTAAATAACTTCATTAACCTCTAAGTTGAATCACTTACTATAACTCAGAACTACCAAGATATATACACTAAGATATTTTTCTGGGGGTAACTTGTTCAATAACGCTGTTTTAGCATCATCTCCTTCAACCTTAATGTGAACTTCAGCTATTTCTTGTATTAATGCTTTTAAATCATTTATATTAGCCCACTTTGCTTCCCCTCTGGCCATTGTAAATCGAAAGAATTGCATCTTTTATATAAAGTTAGCATTCTGAGCTTGTGAGCCAAACAACTTATTTAATTATTCCCAATATATTTTGGAACTTTTACATAGGTCAAGACAATGCAGCTGTGTACAATAATTCCCAATCCAGTCATTCGTTTTGCTTTATCAGACCTTAATGTCCATTTAATCAGTTTATCATGTTGTGTAGATTTAGTCTTTGTTCCACTATTCCCAATCCCTGTTTTTGCTTTATCATACCTGTAAATTTTCAGAACCCACCCAGTTTCAAGTCTCACTGAGGGTCTGAGACTAATCATAGTTTAATGCCCAAAAACCCAGTTTTATGACAGCAGCAATTTCCAGCATATAAACAATTCTCAGAAATGAAACATGAGGATTCTGAACAGCAATAAATGCAGAAATAAATAATTCTATCAGCAGCACACTAACTCAGAAATAAATGCAAAGAGATTTTTGGTCTAACATTGACCCTGGAAAAACCCACAAGGGAAAAACCAGTGAGAGAGGGGCTTTTTATTATTTCAGAGCTCAGAAAGAATTGATTACAGCAGTCATTATCTTCAGAAATAAATTACAGACTTATCTCGAAAACCATGCCAAGTTTCATCCTCAGAATCTGAGCTAAATACTCCTCAAAATTTGTGCCAGAATTTCCTGTATACATGCACAGGTCAGCTCCTCAATTTCTGTGCCCTTTGGCTATACGGTTTCCCTCAAAATTCGTGCCAGAACAGCAGCCCGAATTTCTGTCCCTGAAAGTACAGCACGGCCGCCTAGGAAAGCATTCCAACTCTGCAGAAAATAATGCAGCAGCCTCTTCTCGATTTCTGTGCCAGAAAAGCAGCAGTACGACCTCCACAAATCAGTACCATACATCCCAGAACTGCCCTGTACCTTCTCATCGATTTCTGTGCTGTAGTTTATGTCTTGGAATCTGTGCCACCTTCAGAAAATCTCCTCTCTGCTTCAGTTTGACTTCTGTCTCTCAAACTCTCTCCAAATCACATGAAGAATGAAGATGGGGGGCGCCTCCTGTTAAGGTTTAAGCTATTATTAGGTTACTTTCAATTTACTAGATAACAATAGCATAGAGAGGATCACTGAGAGAAACACAATCACAAGAGTACACAAGCATTTATCCTAGGAAACCCTCAAGGGGAAGAAAACCCAGCAAAACTTTCTTAATATAGATAGCCAATACAATGCCGAGATAATGAACCAAACAACAAAGAATATCCAACACTGAGCAACACGCCTCTCTCTCTTCCTTCTTCCGGCAACCGCAGCTTCCTTCAAAACTTGCGCACTAGATGAGTGAGCTGAGTGTGTTCAAATGAGGCACTAGCCTCTCTTATTTATACAATTCTGGCACGTGTGGAAGTGTCTCTTCACT